>JAWNNQ010001439.1:600000-836240 GCA_035044765.1 Leucophenga montana | reverse complement strand
CCATTTTTCTTATTTTTTTTTTTTTCATACTGAACGAAATGTCCTGAGCATTTGTTGTGTCCTTAGGTACATCATTGTTTTCTTGCGTATTTTCCAACACCTTCGCTTCTTCTGATTGCTGTATAATGTTACCAGTTTGCTCTGCATACTGTACCGGCTTCACATATGGCACAGCACAAACCCCAAAATTTTGCTGAGCAGCCACTAGGAGACGACTTAATGCTGCGAACAAAACCATTCCTTATATTTCTCCATTTCTCCTTACAAAATGCGACTGCAAAAAAATACGACAAATTAAAGTAAACATTTTTGATCATCCGGTTTTACAAAAGTGTTATTTTTTTTTTTTATGTTTAGATTTTTGGCTACTGGAAGCGCATTTACTGCACTGGGTTTATATTTTCAAAGAGGTGAAACGACTATTGAATTGATTGTGGAAGAAGCTACAAAAGCTAGTTGGAATTCATTGCAGGAATCATACATGCCGCTACCTAATAAGGAAGAATGGAAATATATATCAAAACGATTTTATGAATTATGGCAATTGCCAAACTGCTTGGGAGCCATCGACGGAAAACATATTCGACTACAAAAATATCCGAAGCCCGGATCGGCCAACTTTAACTATAAAAAACTACCATTCCGTCATTTTAATGGGTTGTTGCGATGCTGATGGTTTATTTACAACAATAGACTGTGATTTTGCTGGTCGAAATAGCGATGGAGGAATTTTTCGGGTGTCGGCGTTTGGCCGTTGACCGTTGGTTCGAAAGCAGCAATAATTTACCTTCTTCAACTGAACTTCCGCCTGACGAAAGTGGCAATGAGTTTCCATATTATTTTGTAGCGGATAGCGCCTTCCCCCCCTAAGGAAAAATATTATGCGCCCTTATCCCGACAGAAATATTAATAACAAAATGCGAATATTTAATTATAGACTCAGAAACGCGGTAGAAAAACTATAGAGTGCGCGTTTGGAATGATGAATATACTCGTACAATGCCGAAAATACGAAACAATAATTTCTATTAAACAGAGTGCTTGCATCTTACATAATTTTATTAGAAAAAAAGATGGCTTATCATAGAATACCTATGTACAGAACCCGCAAATCACCAAAGAATTTTGCCAGAGATGGACGCTTCACCTCACAATTTTCGAAATTATTTAGCTAATTACTTTATATTATCAAATGCTGCTTTGCCATGGCAATGGAAATATTGTGTGTAAACAATAAACATGTAAACAAACACAAAAGCCCACAGTTTTTTTTTTTGTTTTTTTTTTAATGTATTTGTGTACTTACCTGACCAATTCATTTGCTCAGCTACTACGGTCCAAGCGCTTTCAGTACGAGGGCTGCTATTCATATTACGGGCATAAACGTACTCACAAAGTTTTGATGTACAATTGCTATTTGTTTTGTTTACAGTGAGTTAAGAAAAGCAATTTGGCCAAAAAATAGAAAATTTCAAGTGAAGGTTTTCGTTGGATTATTTTTCACAACTTTCGACGTGGATTATCTCAACAAGAATGTGTCAATGAACTCAGTTCTTTGTACGGCGATAAATCACCATCAAAAACAACAGTATATCGCTAGTATAGTGAATTCAATCGTGGAGTAGTTCCGTCGCCGACGAATTCCGTAAAGATCATCCAAAATCGGTTGTTGTGCCCAAAAACATCGATGCAGTGCGTGAACTGATAATGCAAGATCGTCATGTGATATATCGTGAGATAGAGGCATCCTTGCACATTAGTTCCACTTCAATACATTCGATTTTGCATGAACACTTAGCTGTAAAAAAAAAATTTGCTCTCGTTGGATACCCCATAATTTATCAATCGCTCAAAAAAAGGCTAGCGTCGATTGGTGTAAGGAAATGATTAAAAAGTTCGACCGTGGTGCTTCAAAAGACGTGTATAAAATCGTGACAGGTGACGAATCATGGTTATATGCGTATGAGCCGGAAACAAAACAGCAATCGACCGTGTGGTTATTCCAAGACGAGCCAAATCCAATAAAAGTTGTTCGTGGAAGAAGCACAGCGATGCAAATGATCGCCTGTTTCTTCGGCCGAATGGGTCACTGTTCCGCTGGAGCAACGTAGGACGGTCAATTCTGAGTGATACACGACCATTTGTTTGCCGGAAGTCTTCGGAGAAATTCGTAAAACCAACCGCCAAAGACAAATCATTCTCCATCATGACAATGCGAGCTCTCACACATCTCGTCAAACGAGTGCATTTTTGAGCAGTCAAAACATCGAATTAATGACTCATCCTCCGTACATTCCTGATTTAGCACCCAATGACTTCTTCTTGTTCCCGAGTATCAAACTTAAACTGCGTGGTCAACGATTTACGAGCGCCGAAGAAGCAGTTGAAGCGTTCAACGAACCATGTTTTGGAGATGTCTCAAGAGAAATGGAAAATTTGCTATGACAAATGGTTTGAATGAATGCACGGAGACGGAGAACTTTTCTCTCAGACAGATACTATTTGAACGAACGCGTCCGTGGTCCAGAAATCGAAAAACCTGGCCAAAAGTCGAAAAAAAAGTGTTTAGAAAATTTGTTTTTACAATTTCTATAGTTGCTATAGTATTACCTATAAAGTTGTTTAAGATTGACTCAGTCTGTCAGAATGTGACGAAATATACACACGTTTCGGGAAAACAACAGTTCTATTCGTGAGTGAAGTGTGTTAGAATAAATTGACCTATTTTAATTCCAAAAATTGGATTCGTCTCAGAGAGGCAAGTTCTTTGAAAAAAATATTTGTTCGTCATTGTTTATGAACAATTACGGCTTATAAGCGACCTGAAAACTATATTAAAAATGTTTCTTATATGAACGCACATTTTTAATATAGTAAGCTGTAAGTCAAAAGTTTTGCGAGTTTGATATCGCAAATGATTCGTTATGCCCAACTCTTGCACATATGTAAAAATTGGGTGCCACAAACTGCAAACTGTGGGACGGACGGACGAGCAGAAGGACATGGCTATATAAACTCGTCTTGTCGCGCTGATCACGAATATACACTTGCTCGAAAATGTCTGCGTACACCACAAAAAAATTTACTTTAATCACAAATATCTTAGCTAATGTTTTATGTATTGAATCAAACTTTGTTTCACTATATAGTTTATTAATTTCTCTTAATTAAGAATATTTTTGCTGCATTTGAATACTTAAAATTATAGTTTTAATTCATTATATGCTACAACTTGTCAGAAAAGCACTACCGCAAAAGTCTGCGTACAGCTGCATGCCATATGCATAAAAATATTTTAAGTAATGCTTATCTCAGTTTGGAGTTCTAGTTCATTATTTTTCAATTAATTGGAGTGTAAAAAGGAAAAAAATGTTAATAGCGCCATGGACAACAACATAAATTAGATTGGTGCGGATGGGTGAACAATTATTTTAAAGCTATATCTTAAGTTAAAATTCTATAGCAAAATTGAAAAAGTAGTCAAGTCAATCAACAATACAAAGACTTCTAACTAACTACACTTCAACGGCTGCCATCCTGCCAAACCCTGATCAGGTTGTCCATCTCACTTAACAAAATGAGAGAAAAAAGCGACATTCAGTTAGTGGGACAGAATGCAAGCTCCAAGCTAACCAACTGAAACTAGAAGTAGAACAAAGGTATTAAAAAATAAATTCCGATGTTACAGCACTGAAATTTAAAAAAAAAAACCGGATATCATGGCCCAGTTGCCCGTAAGAAGCCCCATAACTTAGCTATAAATAAGCAGAAGCGCATGGAGTTTGCAAATGAGTACGTTTCCAAGCCCACAGAGTTTTGGAACAACGTTTTTTTTTTCGGATGAGAGCAAATTTTGTATTTTCGTGTTAAAAGGAAAAAAGCTGGTATGAAGAAAGAGCAGTGCGACCTTTGAAAAGGAAAATTTGTTGTCAAACAAAGAAAAAACATTGTTCCCAAATCAACATGAAATACTAAAATCAGAGATTTATTAGGTGAAACGTCCACACATATTGATTTTTCTTTGGTTTTTTTCTGCCGGAAATGCAAAGGGCACACTCTTTGTCAACTGTTTTTTTGAATATATAAAGTATTTTCGGTAGCAAACATTTTTGTTAGCTGAGTACTCGCTGAAAAACAGTTCGTGCCGAAAATTTTTGATTGTTGTTTGACAGCGTTTTTTTGTGTCCGCACACGTATCTATGATAACATTTACAAAAAAAAATTCCGTCAATATTTTTTGAAAAAATGGTATATTTGTGTTTATCGGTTTACGATATAACTTAAAACAGCGTTCACCATGAACGGCAGGCGCAATCAATAACAGTTAACCCAACCATTAAAAAGGTACCCAACTCGTTTGGATCTAGTAAAAATCGAGCTGATGAAAGTTTAAAT
The DNA here is from genome assembly GCA_035044765.1 of Leucophenga montana. NCBI lineage: Eukaryota > Metazoa > Arthropoda > Insecta > Diptera > Drosophilidae > Leucophenga > Leucophenga montana. Next base: position 831,845 of record JAWNNQ010001439.1, on the reverse strand, counting down.
TTTTTTTTGGAATTTTTTATGAATTTCATAAATTTTTCTGATTTTAATACCTGTTTTCAACAATAAAAAATTCCGGTATCCAATATTTCGCATTTTTAATCGACAGTTTATTCAATAAATTAAAAAAAAAAACGTTAACTTCGGTAATAATGTACCATTAGATAGTTTATTGCATTCAAGCACCTCACCGCCGCACACTTCGTCAATAATTTGCTTTATTAGAAAGGGAGAGACATTGAAAAGGCTTTCAACACTTTCGATTCGAGTTATTACTAAGAACTTTGGTTCATCAGTTAAGCATGTAAGCACTTTATTATTGTTAATCATAGTGAGATTTTAGTCGTGGTTAGTTTTTTAAATAATTATTTTATTTTTGACTGACAGAAATCAATAGTTCAGAGTAACTACCGCTGATTCAGTGTAAAATCTGCTCGCAATCAAAGTTATTCACTGACTGAGGTAGCCTTTTGAAATGCTTGTCAATTTATAGTCAATTTTGCATTGGAGTAAGAACCTACTCGTAGTTTAATTGAATGATTTTTGTCTATAATCTCCTATCACTACTCTTTAATCGCTTTTAATGCGCTTAGATTCTAAGCATATACTCGAACATATGCATAAGTGTATGCAATTATATAAGCAATTATACAGAAGTAAAAGCAGAATGACAATTATGCATGAAAAATTATAATCCTGCGATAAATAGAAGGAGCTCGGTGTTCATGTCACGCGCTCTGATGACCATGGTCTAACAACATTTTTGTTCATTTGGAAATTGGGCAAAATGCAGAACTATTCGGTGGTGTTTGTTCACCAATGTTCACCATTTACCTATGGCGATAACGTTTCCAGCTAAAAGAGATATTTTTTCAAGTGAACTTGTAGGGGTTGTACGTGTAGATGGAAATGTATCTATACTAAAACGTATGAGACAACTTTATGTTCACAGCTGTTCCCCAATCGGTATGCAAATAACTACAATATATGAATTTTTCGTTTAGTGTGGCAATATGCTTTAATTGGTATGCTGATTGTGCTAATAAAGCAATATATTATTTGCACATAGGTGCTCGAATCTATTCGCTAAGTGTAACAAAGTAGATAAGACAAAGTATGTGGGAGCAAACTATAGTGTCAGAGTGTATTTCTTTTTAAATGTTTTCCATATTTTAAAGTGTCTGTGTTGTACATTGTATAATATGTGTTATATACATCTATTTACTTCACAATATAAATCATAGCATAGCTTTTGAATTGTTCAATGGGTACCCCAATCCCTAAATATATGTTGCTATATATAATTGTGTATTGCTTAATGTAACCATAACCATAACTAGTGCGTGACATAGTCTCTGGGCCAATGCCGCATGACAAGCAAGTGGTCACTACAAATCAGGCTCAATCAGCGTATAACGCTAACTAGGAGTCAGTGCCAGCGCTAGAACGTCAAAGAGCCATCCTATAAGAAACTGGCACTGCGACAGGAAATAATGTATTTTGTACCGTATCCCGGATATAGTATAGTATAGTTAATTTATTTAGGATCTTCTCCGTATCATTAATGAAACGAAGAATAACCTTAGGCGAGGTGTTTCTGATCTCATCAGATGTAATAAAGTGTATATTCATCTGCTCAATTCTGAGCCTGACCAAGGCCGGGCAAACGCAAAGCAGATGTAAACTAGTTTCGTCATCCTCTAGACAGAGTCTGCACTCTGTTTCTGAGGAGTGACCTAGGTTACTTAGGTGATCTCAGTGGATTATGACCGGTGATGTAGCCCAAAAGCAACCTCATGTCAGATCTATTGAGATGTGCATTGGTTTTTGGGTTTATAGATCTAGTTAGTAGCTTGGCCTACCGTAGACCAGGTTATTGTACCCAGTACCTAGGTGCAGTGCTTTTAAACGAATTAAATAAATAATAAAAAAAAAATATAGCAAGAGAAGCGTTAACTTCGGTTGAACCGAAGCTCTAAATTTAAATAGTACTGTAAAACATAAACGAGGGAGGCTTTAATAGGTGCTACCCTACTAGTAGCTCTGTATAAAGCGACCATCTATAAGATGTAACCATATCGATTTTCAAGTTGATATTGACGTTTTTCCTACAAGTGCATAAAAGTGAGCTTCGGGTTTGTATGGGACTACCTCAAAAAGTGGGTGGGAAACGCCCATTTCTATATATGCATATGAAGCGGTTGTCCAGTAAAATCCACCAAATCAAATTTCAAGCTAATATTGATTTAAATGAGGAATTTTTTCATAAAAAACACAAAACTTCACGGTGGGTTTGTATGGGGGCTACCCCAAAAAGTGAGCGTGGCGGTTTAATCTTAATATTCTATGAAACTGCAATAAAAAGAAGTATAAATGTCAATTTTCAACTGAATAATATAAAAAATAATATAAAAAAATTGGTTCTTAAAAAATACCCAACATGCAGACAGACGGATATGGCTAGATCGACTCGTCTCGTCGCGCAGATCATGAATATATATATATATATATACTTTATGGGGTTTACGATGCCTCCTTCACACTATGTGTGACTGGTATAAAAAGAGAAAAGATTCCATGCCAACTTTCAAATCGTTGTTTCAAAGATACACGGAAAAGGCACTCACCAACACACAAACCAACTGACTGGTGGACATGGCTACATCGACTCGTTTTGTCCTGCTTATCACGAATATATATACATACTCTATCAAGTCTCCGTAGCTTTCTTGAAGGCGTTGCAACAATTGTGGGTAAATTATAATACTATTCACTGGATCCGGCGCGCGTAGTGCACTTCCTAGGTAAGGACATGACCGATATACTGTTGTAGTGCCATATAAGTAAGTAAGAAAGTAAGTAAACTCAACTGAATTCGGGGTGGGCTGCAACGCTTGCTCTTGGTTTTCTTTTATATGGAAACCTGTACCGCACTTTTCGCAGTGAAATTTACTTTTCCCGTCGCTTTTTACATATGTACATATGCAAAGGCCATGACTTAAAATTCGACCTATGAAATACATTAGAGAATACGAATTGCCAAGATATGCTATTGGCGGAATAAGATTGAGTAGTGCATGTCACGACTTGACAATTGTCATAAATCCATTTCATGTAGCCCTGCAGTATAATTCGATTTTTGTTCTGTTCTCGGACACTATTTTGTCTATTATTTATCGGTCAGTTGCTAAATGTTGCAGAGGTGGACAGACAGATTCATTTGCACAAATGTAAATGTATAAAAAAGTATAAATTAGAATAAAAAAAATGGATAAGAGTAAGCGCTGCCGCAGAAGAAAAAACGAACCATCTATGAGTATAATATGCACGTTTGCATTCCCATTTTTAATAATAGATAACAATTTTGTTTGTTTTCATTTTACTTTGGTTATTGATCAAAATTGTGAGGACAAGTTGGCAGGCATCTTTGAAATAAATTTATTGGTTCGCCGAACTCGGCAATACGATTATAGGCCTAATGAAAATCGTGACATTGAAAACTAGCATATAGCGTGAGAAATATGAGGTATAAAGATATAGGCAAGTCATGAGAATGGCCCTTAGTAAATATAATTTTACAATGCATACCTACTATTCTAGTCAACTTTATGTAATACTAGTAGGTCCCAACGACGTTGTACGCGGCCCTCTCCTATCCTCTGCCACTCCTTCCCCTTCCCCAGCTTCACCATGCTCCTTCTTATTGAAACAAAAAAAAATGGAAGGAACATCTATAAAATCCAAAAAATGTTCTGTTTATCCAATCGCCACGAAACTTCTACTAGTGGAACACCCACGGGACTATTTTGATTATTGCCACAAAATTTGATCAAAATCGGTTCAGCGGTTTCGGAGTCTACAGGGAACATACATACATACTTCCTTTTTTATATACTATATATAGATTTACTTGTTTTGATATTTAGTGAAATAATTGCGCGCAAATAACACCGATCACGGCCATATTTCACAGGATACCTTTTCTGACCTAAATGAAGTTTGCATGAAAATTGGAGTGCAATCGGTTGGACGGTTTTTGTGTCTAAAGCGGACAAACTGACATACATACAACATTATTTTTTATATATACATGTAAATTTTTGAATAGTCGATTAACATTTTAAGTAATTATACAATTAAGGAATATTATTAAGAGTTAATTCTGAAAGCAATATCCTCTACACCTAAAAAAAAAAAAAATAATGTTCCTGCTATAAAGCTATGTTCATCTCTCTGTTGGCATAATCATTCTTAAAAGTTACTTCGGTCTTATAAGGCATATAATCAATGAGCAATAAAATTTTGAAAAATACACCGAAAATGTATGCGCAAAAATAGTTGACTGAGCTCTAAGTACAAGTAGTACAACAAACTAACTACACCATCTTAGATATACGATCTCATGTTGATGCAGGGTATAATAATTGTTTTTAAATTACATTTAGAAACGAAATAGTTTGTTCCGCATTATTTAGCGTATTTATGAATTATTTTATGAAGCCCTTGCAAAAAAAATTAAAAAAAAAACAATCAAGCAGAACTAGTCTAAATTTGAAGCTCTACAAACATGTGCAGCAAACGATTATGGCACTCTGTCATAATTTTATTAAAATTATTTATACTGGTATGCATGACTTTTTGTCTTTTTTTTTTTTTTTTTATATCAAATTAATACCTATTAACTGAATATACTTCACGTGCATAGGTCACGGCGAAATTAACACTTTACAAATTGGAGTGTAAAAGCTATGACAAAACCTTTGTAAGCTTTGGCGATTGTCAATTGGATAAAGTCAATAGAACGCTGGCATTTCTCTCCGTCAAAGTGAAACTTCATCAATTGCCCATTACTAATGCATCGGTACGATATTGATTTTTTTTCTTTCTTGAATACTACATGCAATATTTATTTAAAATCATATATGATTCTTTAAATTATAACACAGGTGGTGCTATCAGTTTTAATGATTTCAAAGGAAACACAACGTTACACGCATAATATTACTCTGGACATATGTAAATTTCTGAAGGCCACAAGAAAGAATCCATTCTTTAAACATTTTTACAGACAAATCTCGCCGTTCTCCAATTTGAATCATAGCTGTCCATATAACGTAAGATGCATTTTCTATAACAAGGAAATAATTCATTTATTGAAAGATACCCTATTATTTGCAGCATGATCTCATTGTAGAAAATCTACCAACTACTTTTATCGATAGTTATTGGTCTAATAAAATACCAATACCGGAAGGTGATTTGCGTATAAAACTAATCTGGAGCACCTTTAATATTGCGCGAGGAGAAACAATACTTCTCTGTAGCTTTACGAATCGTTAGTATTTTAGAGTTTAATCGATTGTATCCGAAAGCCTGTGCATATTTACATACGTGTATATTAATGTGTATGAAATGGGTTGTTGTATTGCAGACGCACATTTGATCTAGCCGTGTCAGAACATTTAAATGAACTCATTAAATGACAAGCAAAGTAAAACGATTTCAATTTGATATAAAATTCTCTATAACTTTCACAATTTTGAAGATAAATATGTTTCTATCACTTACTTATGACCGTTTAAACTATTGAAAAAGAAAATAAATATATTTCAAAAGCATGTGAATTCAACAAGTCTGAGTAACCTCTGCATCAATATATTTTTTCATACTTAAGCTTAATACTGAGATCGATGAAAATTATTGATGTCGATAAAATATCATACAAAAAAAAAGAAAAACGCTGTCAAACAACAATAAAAAATTTTCAGCACGAACTGTTTTTCAACGAGTATTCAGATAACAAAAATGTTTGCTACCGAAAATACTTTATGTACACACGAAATTTTAAAAAGTATTGTAAAACATAAAAGTGGGGGTTTAAATAGGGGCTACCCCAAAAAGTGGGCGGTACATGTGTGTGAAGCGATGTAGTAGATGTGTAATATGCCGCCATATAGAAATTCAAGTTGATATTGACGTTTTTCATACAAGTGTAAAGAAACAAACTTTAAATATATAAATATATAGAATCAATTTAAAATTTTATATACTTCAAATAATACAAGGTCTTATAAGCTTCATGAAATGACAAAGAAGTAACTAAAATTTGTTTCATTTATTTAATCCCAGCCATCCCATGCAATCTACATAAGTATATGTAAACTAATATTGTGTGTATGTGTTTATGTAAGTATGTATGTAGTTATCTATTAACATTGACAGAAAGCTCTCCTTAAAACTAGACAACAAAATATTAAAAAAAAAAAACTAACCACTTAGAATATAATATTCCCCCCAAGAGTAGTAGAGCCACCTTCCACCACCAAGAGAATGTTCTGTATACACCCCTGGTATTAATGATGAGCAAAACTGTTATATTTTGATAACAGTGACATCATCTGTTATTTAAATAACTGATATTTTATAGTAAATAGCGTTTCATGTTGATTCTCATATAGCATCTATCAGGCAATAAAATCGAAATTTATTTCGGTTTTGGTTCCGGTTTTGTTACGTAGCGAAACGAAAAATTCCTGTACAAGGTTCTCCAATGGTTCCAATTTATTTCGGTATTCTGTTTCGGTACGGTTTTGGCCTTTAGTTTCGATATACCGGACCTGGTACCGATACCGGCCAATAATAAAATTCTTTAAAAACAAGAAAAACCGTTAACTTTGGTTGAACCGAAGCTCTAAAACCATTCACACGAAACATTAAACAGTATTGTAATACATAAAAGTGGCGGTTTAAATAGGGGCTACCCCAAAAATTGGGTGGTATACGCTCAATAGTAGATGTGTATAAAGCGATGTAGTATGATATTGACGTTTTCCATACAAATGCATAAAAGTGAACTGTGGGTTTATATGGGACTACCTCAAATAGTGCGCGGGTCACGCCCATTTGTATATGTATATGAAGCTGTTGTCCATTAAAATTCACAAAATCAAATTGCAAGCTAATATTGATCTAAATGTAGGATTTTTTCATAAGAAACACAAAATTGCACGGTGGGTTTGTATTGGGGCTACCTCAAAAAGTGGGCGAGCCACGCCCAATTGTCTATTTATGTTAAGAGGCTGTCTCTTAAAAGGCACCATATCGCATTTCAACCTAATATTGACTTTAATAAAAATGTTTTTTTTACAAAAAGTCAAAAGTTGACCATAGGTTTGTATGGGAGCTACCCCAAATAGTGGGCGGGCCACACCCGTTAGTCTATGTATGTTAAGCGGCTAACCATAAAAACCTAAGATTGAGTTTAGTAAAGAAGTTTTCCTACAAAAAGTCAAAAGTGGGGAGTTGGTTTCTATGGGAGCTACCCCAAATAATGGGCGGGTCACACCCATTACTGTATATGTCAAGCATCCGTCTACTTTAAGTTACTATATCAATTATTAAGTTGATATTAACTACAATAAAAATGTTTTTCATACAAAAAGTCCAAAAGTGGGCGGGTCAATTTTGACACTCTATTAAACTGCAATAAAAAGAAGTGTACTTGTAAAATTTCAACTGGATACCATAAAAATTGGTCCCCAAAAAAATGCGCAACAACATACAGACGGACAGACAGACAGACGGACATGGCTAGATCGATTAGTCTCGTCGATCTGATCAAGAATATATATACTTTATGGGGTCTAGGATGGCTCCTTTGATGAGTTATAAACTTTCAGACAAACTGATAATACCATTTCACACTATGTGTGAATGGTATAAAAGAAAAATTTTTTTAAGTAACTTAAAAAAAAACACACACACACAAAAACTTCATTTGAAGTCGGGCAAATGTCCACCCTCAGCGCACAGTGGTCGCCCCCATAGGCCAAAAATAAAAAAATGAAAGTCAAAATTTTGGCTAGAACGGTGTCAACCCTATCTCATAATTGATCTACATATTTAAATGAACTTTTGTTTTTGCTTTATTCCATCTGTCCTCTTTAAGAATAGCTGCAAAAGGCAGAGCATGAAATTAAATTGGTTTTGCAGCATGAGTAACTTGCACGTGAATATCGCAAATAAAACGTAAAAACATTTTTAAAAAAGATTGCTTAAACCAAATGGATATATTAAATATTGTAAATAAAGGTATTAACTATTATTTCAGATAATTTACAAGTTCTCAGCATGTTGTGTTTATTTTATTAAATTAATTATGTGCCTATTTTAGTACTAATTTGTGTGTAAACTTAAATTTCACTTAGATTTTTAGTTGTGAAGTTAATCAAAGTTAACAATCAAACTTATTTTAAAATGTATGTCAACATTTACTGATTATATGAGATAGGTTCCAGCTGCGTTTTTTTGCGACTCGCTGCGTTATCTTGAACAGAACAAAGCGGCCTTTCGGTGTATTTTTTACACGCTCTTTTCTGTGCTGTGCTGTTGTGATTATCGTCTTCGTTTCTTTTGTGCGATTCGTTGTGTCGTTTTGTGTTTGTCGTCTTAGCATTTTGATTTCTTAGGCTATGTTTATAGTTTAAATTTTTATTATTCATATTGCCAAAGAACTCACAAAGGAGTATTCGCGGTATTACCTTCCACCGACAGTTCATAAAATTTTTATTCGAGCTCCCGAGGTGATTAAGCATGCCCTTGTATCGATTGGAGAACTCTCTAAATAAGCTGCTGAGCCCCAAAATAAGGATATTAAAATGTATCGACTACATCATACGCGTAAGATTTCCCGCGTTTCAACAAATACGGATTTGCTTAATCGCTTACTACTGAGCTCATATCCTTTTATAACTGGTCAGCGAAAATTACCAAGCAAAAAGAAATCCATATTATTCAAATCTATTTTTGATTTGTAAGAGTAATTTTTAAATCAATTTTCTGTTTTCTATTTTCATTATTTTGTACAAAAGAATTTTTTTATTTTTTTATTAATTAGCTATATTTTCTGCATAATATCTTATGATAAACATGTCTTAAATTAAAAACAAAATTACCTTTTCTATGATTTATTAATTATTACAATTTAAAAAAGCTGCGGCCAAAGTTTCACTTTGATATCTCTGCTGTAAGTAGTTCTGGTAGTACAAGACTGACCACTAGGGTTCATTCCGAATCGGTTGGTTATATGACAGCTATATGATATAGTGGTCCGATCCGAATTATATTTGGTCAGCACACATAGAGGCTTCTAAGACTGACATATACCAAATTTGGATAAAAAACAATAAAGTTTTGGTGTACTAAGGGTTCATTCCGAATTGGTCGGCTATATGGGAGCTATATGATACAGTGGTCCGATCTAGACGATTTTGACATATTGTCATCTAACTACAGATATTATTTTTGGCCGCCGATTCCATACAGCGGCCACGAAAAGATTTAATATATTTTCGGGGTTTTCCAACAATTTTTCCAACATTTGTTGTGCTTAAGCTCCTCTAGGATCTCTGGCCGATTCGCATACCCTTTTTCCTTGTGATATCCCTACAGAAAATAGTCAGGAGCCGTTAAATCTGGAGAGCTCGGCGGCCAATCATGATCGCCACTTCCATTATTTCGCATGTTGAAAAAAGGTGGCTTTTTATTTTTATCGAAAATAATTTTTTTATTCATATATCTTTTCTATATCTATTTTGTTTCCTTCAAAGTAATCCCCCTCAGATATAATACTCCTGATGCCAACGCTTTTCCAATCTTCGAATCACGACCTTCTGGCAAAAACTCACGGGGCACCACTCCATTGTAATCGATGAAAACACTGAGCAAAACATTAAGATTTGACAAAAGTTGGTGTGCTTTTTTCAGTCTTCACTCTTCTGGCCGCTTCCATTGGGATGATTGGACTTTGGTTTCAACGTCATAACCATATACTCATGGTTTGTCACCAATTATGAACCTTTTGATCACATCTAGATTGTTGTTGACGTTATTCAGTTGCTCTTAACCGATGGTCATGTGACTGTTCTTTTGGTCAAAATTTAGCAATTTCGGAACAAACTTTACTCACACACATTTCATGCCCAAAACATCCGAAATAATTGCATGGCATGAGCCAACCGATATGCCGACAACAACTTCTCTAATAGTGATTCAAAATGAATTAAACTAGTCCCTCAGTTTTTAAGCTACCGAACTGAAATAGGGTAAGGATACTTCCAATATTCATAGACTGAACTTATGTCACAACTAGCACCATACGCCCGCTTTTAGTGGTAGCGACCATACTACCTAAGCGGTCAAAATAAACTTGACGTCTTAAAATATACGCTCGACGGCTACGCAAGTAAGCGTAACTTTTGACAATTCGAATAGTTCTAGGAAAATTTTGGAATATTCTAACCATAGTATAAGAAAATATTTTTTTTAGAAAAGAATAAAAGTAACGAACTATACCGGTACAAATATTTTGGTTCCGGTACGTTTCTTTCATTTTATTTCATTACGGTAAAAGTTTCCGGTTTAAAAACAAATTAAAATATCGGTTGTGGTTACGATTTCGGTTCTCAGTTTGAATCGGTTAATTTCGGTTAACGGTTTCGGTTTCCTTTTTATACGCTGTGTTAAATAGCATATAGTATTTCATGTTGGTCTTTCACGTTACATATGTAGTAGTATTCTGCTAATGCGAATAGTGCACAACTTAAATGAACAGATTTGTCTTTTTACGTGAAATATCATTTCTAGCTGTTAATGCTAATTTTTCATGGTAAATAACATTTCTTGGCGTTAATGTGGACAATGAATTACTTCCATTACTTTTATTTCATGTTACACAAAAACAAAGTTATTTGCGAAGTGTGATAGCAATTCCAACTGTTGTCTTTCGATAACAGTTAAAAGGACAGTAACATAAAATATCGCTTATAGCCTTATGACTCACGAATAATAAGCAGCAAATTGTTTTCCCCTTCAATGCTCTGGTATTTTAAACACGAAAGAGACCTTGCGAAAGGGATAGCTAAGTATATATACAGCTCGTATAGGTCACACTTGACCTTTGTTTATGTTTCTATTAAAATATGCAGAATCAATAGAGGAAACCACTTTAAAAATGCATGCATTGAGTATATTCACCATTTGCGCATGACATGCCAAAGCAATTGTCTTTGCATTTTTCACATTTTTCACTATTGTTCTTTTTTGTTCTAAAGAATGACCGAATGAAGAAAAAATGCAAAACACCATAAAAATATAGATACATACACTATTTCTGCCGAACTTGTGGTACTTTGTCATTTTTTAGTTCAGAGTTGTCTCATCTTTCGAATAGATTTTCATTTTAATATGGTATTTTTGCTGTTTATTTTCCTGTTGGTTTTCGTTTCACTTTTTCGTGAAACTAGATTTCAACCTCTCGCAACTGTAGAATTTTTGCTTTGTCAATGTTCTCGATTTTCCATCGCTGTTCGTATAGTCCGAAAAAGTCGATAACTTTGTTCAGTTGTGGCGTGTTTTTCTCTGAATCCGAACTGATGATCGGGAATCAGTCTTTTTCGACTGATAATTGGCTTCACTTTAGTCAACGATTCAAAAACCTTATTTATTACAGGTAGAAGACTAATAGGCCTATACGAAGTAACTTCTTCTAGCGGTTTGCCTAGCTTAGGGATAACAGTGATAACAGACACCTTCCACTGAAGATTAAAGTATCCAGTTCTTGAGATACTATTGAACAAATGGGTCAAGTACATAAATCCAATTTCCGGTAGCTGCTGAAGTTCCTTTGCAGTAATTAGATCAAAGCCTGGAACTCTCTTTGCTGAAAGTTTATTTTTTACTTGTGATTCAGTGTAGCCATCTTAAATGGAGGAACTCTTACAACGGCCTTGTTTAGCTTTTTATTTTTTGGATCAACTCCTTGACTTCTCAAATAGCTCGGTTCAGACATTTTTTGTCTTCAGGGTGTCGTGTGAATTTTCATTTTTTTCTTAGTTCTCGTTTTGCGGAAATAAGTTACTTCAGTGGTGCACTAAGATTTTGCCGCAATATTATTGAAGCAGGCTGCGTGCTGAATCGTTCAGTTAAAGAAGGATACTGCATTTTCTATTTCCTCGCTGTTTTTTAATGGAACGTTCAAAACTAGCGTATCTTGAATGATACCCAATTTGTGTTCATTGTGTGCAGTGTTGGATATTTTTCGCTTTTGTCTATTGAACCAAATAGTTTTATAAGTATAGACTATAGAATGGTCTGAGGATAAATGAAGCATTAATTCTATCCCTAATTGGTTTCTAGCAATTCTAATTCAATACAATCTTATGATTTAAGAACGTCTGAAGGCCAATAAGTGGGCTCACCCGTAGAAGCGAAATCCATATTATTTTGTTGTAGAATATTATGTTTCGAACACCAAGCCGTATGTATTGCATGTTGTATGTTGCATTGTAATCGCCGTCTGCGAGCAATTTATTGCCTAGACTTTTAAAAAATGTATACAAAATTATTAAATGTTAAAGCATTTGAAGGTGGGCAGTAGATTAAAGCAACAACTTAGTACCCGATGGAGAATATATTTCAATACATGTCATGTAAGTTGTGACGGATGTTTTTCTTAATGATTATTGCAGTTCCTCCTCTTGCTGAACCAGAGAGATGGTTACTGTTGTATATGTCGTAATTTTTAATTTTAGCAAAATTCTTCCGAGTGAACTGGGTCTCAGATATAAGCATTATATCTATATATTTTGCTCTATTAAAAAAATAACTAATTTCGAAAAAAATAAGATGCACTGAAAAATTGGCGGTGCCATACTCACAGCTGAGAATAACAAAAGCGCGTGTGGCGGCCCAACACGGATACGCTAGTATTTTCTAAAATTTGTTTATACGGCAATGAACTTAATGTCTTTAAGATAAACCCACGAAAAAGGGCAATGTGTGTTATAATAATCTTTAGTATAGGATAGTTTTAATTTCTATAATAGTGTTTTACGAAATGGTCGTCCAATTCAAATTCCAAGACCGCTAAATGTTTGCAACGTTTATTGTTTTTGGTACTGTATTTATACGAGATACGAAAATAGATATGAATAACAATAGTAGTAAACTGTTTATGTTTGTGATAATACCATTTATCGTGGAACTAAACATTTTGCATTGCATCATCCGGTTTCAAAACAACAAAATATTTAAACGGTTAGCAATTAGTACGGGTAATTTTAATAATACGAGTGTTTATCATACACATATGAAATCGTTTAAATCTTAATCAATATTATAGCAGCAACACTCGCAGTTAAACAGTCTGAAGTCAATGCAAATCACAGTAAGATGTGCTTTCAAAAACGCGCTCTACAACTATCCATAATTCTGGTAACTTTTTTCACTCTGGTAAGTGAATTCATTTAATAATCTTTTGCTTTATGATATTTCACAAGCTCTTATTTCACAGGCTCTTACCGGGATAACACTACTGAAAATGGATTGTAAAGCCTATGATAAGTCATTTTTTGACTTTGAAGCTTGTCAACTGAAAACAATCAACAACTCGTTGTTCATTACTGTAATAGCCAATGTATATAGAAAGCCCATTACAGACGTATCGGTATGATTTAAATTATTATATGTACGAATTTGATATTCCTTAAGAACTTTCGATTATTTCAATGTGTAGGTTAACACAATAATATGGCTTCTAACTAAAGGCGACGAACGTTTTGTACATAATTTCACAATAGACTGTTGTAAATTTCTCAAATTGAAGCGAAAAACTCCACTGTACAAAATTTTCTCCAGCAAAGTGCAACGCTATACAAATATAAATCACACATGTCCTTACAGTGTACGTACTATAACAAAAAAAATATTTTGTCTTAAAAATGAAATTATTTAAATTTAACTATTTAATTTATTTAATTTAAATATTTATTTTTTGTACGTTTTGATTTCTATTAATTTTAGGAAGACATTATTATTAGCAGTTTGCCAACAGGGTTCATTAATGAGTTTTGGAACAGCAACCTACCAATACCCGAAGGCAATTTCCGTTTAAAATCTGTTTGGAACCTCAATGGACTCCCCAAAGCTGAAATAAATGTTTCTATCAGATTAAATTAATCAAGTAATTCAAACTATAAGTTTATATAAAAGTCAAATATTCTTTTTCTCCTTCATTTAAAGAAGTGTAATACAAATTCACAGTAAATTGCTTTATAAGTGCGTGATCACTTGAGTAAATGAATTCAATAAAAATATTGTTTTAATTAACATTATATGGTTCCATCTAGCTGCCACTGTCGCCACTCCACCCCAGAGACACCACGCCACACCACACACTTCAAAGAGAGGAAAGACGATGGATGGTGTGGGAGTCATAAACAGCTGTCTCCAGCTAGGACACTTCTCCTCCCAGTGGAAGTCATTATGACTCCTAAACCAGGCAAACCAGAAAAAGATCTTGCTTCCTATCATCCGATAAGCCTTTTAGCAGCCAATATTGGATAATAATGGGTTGATACCTGACCACCAATTTGGTTTCAGACGTCGACATGGGACCCCAGAGCAGTGTCATCGGCTAGTGGAGTGTGTTCTTTTGGCTCAAGAGAAGAAGCAGTACTACTCGGCAGTGTTCCTAGATGTGAAACAGGCATTTGACAGAGTGTGGCACGCCGGTTTACTCTAAACGCTAAAGATGCAGCTGCCAACCCCATATTACTTGTTCTTCAAATCTTATCTGGACAATAGGAAATTTTATGTTCGATGCGGCAATGAAGTATCCTTAATTACTGACATCAGGGAAGGTGTTCCCCAAGGTAGTGTGCTTGTTCCCGTTTTGTACACACTGTTCACAGCAGATCTGCCCATCACTGGAGACCATTCCCTCACGACAGTCACCTACGCAGACGACACTGCATTTATGGCAGTTTCAAGGAGTCTTGTTGGGGCATCTAGGGCTTAACTCTTTTCGAGTATGGCTGAACAGATGGAATATTGTAGTCAACCCTGAGACAGAGACCTTACACAGAGACAGTTAAGTTCCTTGGATTTACCCTTGATAGACGACTCACATGCCGACCTCATATCAGGGCAAAAAAAAAAAAACAATTAAATGCTGTGTCGCTAGACAGTTCGGATGGTTTTCCAAACGTTTGAGGTACCTTTGGTTGTGACGTTGTATTTCTTGGTTCACAGTTAGTACTCTTAAATCGTGGTATAGCCTATCGTTTGAGACATACCATGGTGCACTTGTGTTAAGGCGCAACACTTTGTTTTGAAATCGCTGGATAAACTCCACAGTTGTATTGCGAATGTCCAAACTGGTTTTAGAATTGTTGAATAAATTAAAAGTTTGTTTTGCAACAAAAGCTGAGAGTTAGGTCCCCGTAACCAGTATAGTTTTGTTAACTTCAGTCCAAGCTGTTTACGCTTCGAGAATAAATGTTACTGCCAAACTAGCCGTCTATCCAGGTGTAGACCTAAATATTTGGCACTTTGCTCTTGTGGTAATTGCATATTATTAAGCATGACAGGAGGGCACTCGCTCCGACAAAGAGTAAATCTTACTTGTACTGATTTGGCGGGGTTAACATTTAGTCTCCACTTTTGAAGCCACGAAGAAACTTTGTCTAGTTCTTTTTGCAATTGCATTGATGCCATCCTTGGATTGGAGTGTGTCGACTTAATGACTGCATCGTCGGCAAATGTTGCAATGGAGGTATGTGCTGGAATAGGTAGATCCGCCGTATAGAGTGTATACAATACGGGACCAATCATATCTGAGTCATAATTTGTAAAGTGTGCCAAAATAAAACAACAATAGAATGTAACTGATTAAATTTTCTTCCGCCTTTAGAATCAAGCAGCCGACTTCGGCATGCGTTAGTTCGTAACTGTGTGAAAACACGAAGGTGTTCGTTCCCATGGGGCTATGGCTGGACAGCGTTGATTTAGAAGCAAAAGCATTTTTCGTGACAATCCTGTATTATGGATATTTTTATTATTGAGCACTTTAAAGACAAAAGGTCGAATTTCGACCATTGGGAGAACTCTAGTTATAATTATTTTTTTTTTATAATTATTTTTCGCTTGAAAGATTTTTCGCTTGAAAGATTTTTCGCTTGAAAGTTTATTTCGAAATTACTGCATTATTTTATATTCGGTTTATTAAGCATTCTAAAAACTTTATTACTCATACTGCTAAATT
The DNA here is from genome assembly GCA_035044765.1 of Leucophenga montana. Classification (NCBI taxonomy): domain Eukaryota; kingdom Metazoa; phylum Arthropoda; class Insecta; order Diptera; family Drosophilidae; genus Leucophenga; species Leucophenga montana. The sequence continues at coordinate 815,746 of JAWNNQ010001439.1, read as the reverse complement.
ATTCTATTGTATGTTAAAATAAGTCGGTAGTCTAAATTATTTAAGCTAACGATGAAGTTGAACCAGGCACGCAAGTTGCTCTCAGCCATAGTGCTGGGAAATTTAATTGCACTGGTAAGTCTATCTATTTATTTGATATATTCTTTTTACTATTACAATTTTCATTGGGTAACAGATTTCAACAAAACTAACGCTTTTTAAAATCGATTGTCAATCAAAGAACACATCGATTGTGAAATTCGAAAATTGTATTTTGGAAACCAAAGATGGCTCTCCAACATATGTGTCTGGTAAAGTTAAGCTTTATCAAGTGCCTGTTAATGATGCATCTGTGAGTTATACGTAACATACAATTAATTACTTCTTATTTTAAGCCAACATTTTGTGGGTATAGGTTTCAATAATGGTTTATTTCATTGCTGATAAGCAGGAACGTTATGTACATACTCATTCATTCGATCTATGCAAACTACTTAAATCAAGACGAAAGAATCCATTTTTCAAGCATTTTTTTTATCTAATTTCACCGTACTCGAATATCAATCACAGCTGTCCTTTTAATGTAAGTATAACGGTATTTAATGTATGTATAACGGTATTTACAGAAGCACAACTAATACAAAATTTGCACTTTCAATAAAATATTCTAATTTTAGCACAATCTGGTAGTTGAAAATCTTCCGGCAAATTTTGTAAATTCTTACTGGTCCAATAAATTGCCAATGCCTGAAGGAATATTTCATGTAAAAATGGTCTGGAGCATTGATAAAGTGCCACGTGGTGAAACACATTTGTATTGTAAACACTCAACACAATAAATGTATTTCAAAAATTTTAGAAAAACACGAATAATAAATTGGTTTACTACGATGTGGTAATTGAAATGTTAAACGTTTTATTTTAATATTGAATTGAATGGGTACGATTGGGTATACTGCGTAATTACCAACTAGTTGCGATATCCAAAATCGAACAATTATGCTCAATTTTTTAACAGAAATAATCATTAGTAGTTAAATGAAAGAAATGTTTCTTACCGTCAATTAAGCACTAAATAAGAGCAACGCAGATGAAAGATCTCTTCTTGCTGACTGCGACCATTTCTGTAGAATACTTTGCAGAAAGCAAGCTGTATGTCGGAATGGGAGGCTATTAATTTGTGTTTAGTGTACAAATATCAGCTGCTTGACAGCTAATACCTACAAACAATAATTGTGCGACGCATTCAAACTGTTCCTATTTCGGTTGCACCAATTGGGTTTTCCATACGGCTTTTTATTGGTTCAATCAATAGTGTCATCCGACCAAAACAGATTGTGTTATGTCAAGGAAGAAGCTGATTGATTGATTTAGGATTTCAACTAAAATATTCCTCTAATGCAAGTGATTATAAAACAAATTGCGCATTACAATCCCGATCTGATTAACGATCTGAGTTAAGTATTTCGTAATTAACTACATTTTAAATAAGAATTAACTACATTTCAAATCAAGAAGAATTGAAACCACATTTCAGTTTGTGTGGTATAATTATTTTCTCATGCATAGTTAGACATTTTAAAAGCCTAACAATTTGTATTTATTTAACAGTTAAGTACCCCTATATAAGTAATTATACAATCAATATTTTTAAAAGGCAGTTCAAAGTATATTTTAAAAGCACAGCAATATCGATACTAATTGTTCTATTTGTAACAATAACACTGAGTTTACTTATAATAATGAGTTTCCTTATAATAATAATCTGGGTTGTCACGAACAGACTGAGTAACACTGTCTACGTTTTCGAACGTTCTCGAAGAACCGGTCTCTTCAAAATCGTCATTTAAATGACGAACATGTCGAATACTGCAGAATTTTCTACGCGCTACAGTCGCTGAATTAGCGTTTTTGTAAAACTCACGTACGCACAACGCACGGTCCGCTCCCGATAAACGCTCCATAGCGACAAAATTCCCAAAAGCTAGGCTACCGATTGACATACCCCCCGCGCCCCACGGAATAGTTGCGTTCACGCAATCAGCAAATCAAATGTGAACTTTCTTTTGAGACACCCTGTACATTACACATAAATGTAATGAAGATATGTAAATAAAATGTAATGTAAAGTAGGCAGAAATTTGTATGAGCGAGATGGCGATAATTAAAACATGATGTGTAGCTGAAAGCCACAGATTGTAGAGCGTTCATGTCTTCGTCTCATATGATCATGTGTGCGTGATCAAAAAGGAAGAACGAAAGTATACGTAAGTATATTCGAAGTAAAATGCGGTAAAAGCGTTTTATCGCATTGCAAATAATCGATTAAAAACCATTGGGTGCATTTAAAAGTTCATGAGATTGCAGTTGATCTGTGGTCAAGTCATATAAATGTGTGACATAAAATTTGTTTGAATATACATACATATATGTAGTATGTGTGTACGCTAGCTACTGACCCTTTCTCTGTTCGTCATTGTGTGTTTCGACATACAACTTTGCGAGGGCCAGCTAGTTTCTTATATCTTATATCTCTAGTTTATATCTAGTTTTGTGGCTACAGTTCTATAGTTACCAAGATCTCGGCGTTGAAAAGGATGAACATGCTTACATCGTCCTTACCTTTGACGCTAACCAGGTATACATATGTACTTTAATTGATGTGCATGCTTTTTTATACCATAGAGAGTGAATCACCGTAGACCTCTACAGCATATACGAGTATATTCGTGATGAGCACGACAGTACGAGTCGATATTGTCATGTACGTCGGTCGTCCGTCTGAAAGTCTGTCGGAGCGAAAAGTGCTCTGACTAGAGAAGACTGAGAGAAACAAAACTCGCTGTGACGCACTGCTACAAGTTTATCTCAAATTTTCATGAATAATGAATAACTTTTTGTTTACACAGGAAACTTATCGGCTGCTAATACACATGTGTTAAGGTATGCCACTATATATCATCAGTTTGCTTGGCCGCACATTGCAATAGATAGCAATTTATATCATGCTTAATTGAAAAGCGTCTTGTGTATCATACGAGGCTCTGTTATTCAGTGACAAAGAAATGGGAAAGGCGTTATATAATAAAAATATTTTTACATACATCTTTCTTCATGACGTTGAAGTTCAATATGGTGTTTTAACAATCAAATTTAACCTATGATTTCAGAAAATATAAACCTTTTCCAACTAATTGCTTTACTATTTTCTGCACATCACTAATTTTGGAAATCATTGTAGCATACATTAGTCATACACATTTCTCAGGATCAAGATTCATTTCCGCGGAAAAATTATTAATACAAGCATCAAGTTTTTGCGTTCGTATACTTCAGTTGTATAAATCCGACTAAATTTTCGCGAATTTGCATTTCTTTGCAAAATAATGACATGAATTATCTTTTGAATATAAAAATGGTTTCTGTGAAATACAAGTTTTTTTTTTTTTTATAAGCATACCGTCGACTTTGTCGAATGCGTTTTTATTTCAAGAGAAAACACACACAAATAATTTTATTTCTTCGCTCAGATCCTTAAATATTTTATGTGTCACTCTGTGCGTCTGATGCACAAACTGAAGGCGTACTGCACTTTGATTACAGGGTATCTATATATTAATAGGCTAGTTGATTTTTTGTGACTACGTTACGCTCACAGCATACAACTGTGATTTTGACAAAAAAAAAAAAAAATATACCACATGAAATGTATTAATGTGTAGATGTGCACAATCTTCTGTCAAAATCGATTAAATATTAAACAATCGTTACTGACACATCGCATCATTACGACGTAGGCTTTACATGAAATACAAACGCACACACACACACATATATATGAAATGATAGCGCGAGCAATCATTTATGCGTTGCTAAGGCTCGCGAACACGCAAGAGATAGGAGATTACATACTATACTTTGTAAGCTCCGCTATTATTTTGGTGTCTCTCTCTCTCTCTCTTCTCTCTCTCTCTCTCTCTCTCTCTTTATAGTTGTTGATTGGTGCATGCTGAAATAGCAGTAACATCAAACGCAATAATATACCTAATTATTCTTAGATTGCGGTCTATTCAGTCCAACGTAGACCATACATACTAGTAATAATTAAAGAGATTCTTATTGATATGATATTGTTAACTTTATATAATTAAATGCAAGTTGTCACATGTTAACATTTACCGGCCAAAGCTGGAATAATTGATAATCATATTGCGTATATTCTGTATCTACTGAACTTTGCATTTGCAGAACAAATGACAGCATATTGGTATGCAATTATTGTTGTTTGTAAAGTGTGGTAAATATAATGATGCACAATCGCAAATAGTGAAGCCGTTTATGGCTTTTGTGTGTATGAACACAAGTACTACTCGTATGTGTATTTATGTATAAAGGCAAGCATAAACAAAGCGGAAGTCAAATAAGTTTCCAGTCTACTTAATACACAAACAAAGATTTTGTCCGGTAAACTTTAATGATATAATTCTTGGTTACTCTTTTATTAATTGAAAGTAATGCTAAACGAGTTCTTTTTGGATTGTGCAAATATACTTTAATTGGCCTTAATATCATATTAAATTAATTATCTGAGTTTTGAACAATTTTTCAACTTCTATAAAATAAATTAAAATGTAATATAATTTTAAATAGTATCTATTACTAATGACAACCTCATCGTATACTCGAATGAACATTCTATTTGCACTGAGGCACTTTTTTGCATTGAATTGTAAGAAAAAATTTACAAATTCTGAATAGTCCTACTAGTTTTTTATTCTTCCCACACAATTAAACACTGAACTAAGTATGGTTGGCTATTTAGAGAGGTGTATATAATGCAAATTCGTTGACAAATTCGACCATTTGTACTTAACGCACTAAGCTTGCACTTAACGACTGTCACACGCTCAACCGGAAGTCGTACTAAATCGGCAAATGACACACTTTATGCTCAACCATACCAATCACTGTGTATGTAGAGCTGAGATGGGCACAAAGAGAGCAAGCAAATTGTAAAGCGACATAAACCTACTTCGTTCAATGCATTCGGCACACTGATTTCGATTTTTCTTTATCTTGTGCTGACTTCGGTAACCATAAATTCGTGTACATGTGTTTACACAAAGACTGTTTTGCCACGGCGAACACACGAGCCCATCTCTGATGTAGAAACTAAAGCGTTTCAAATTCTTCATTATCGACGACTTCTGCGCTATAATTTTACTTATACTAACACAAATTACACATTCGCTGATATGCGTTCCACTTCCGATTTGCTACACTCTTAGCTCAAACTCAGTTCGGTAAGGCCTGCCATCCTGTTGAATCGGTTATTAATATTGATTGACAGATTGACAGCTGTGCGGCGTCGATTACGAGAAATGCTGAACCTTTTCTATATAAACAAAATTGACGTACGATTATGTCAGCAATAACGGTAAACTAGAATGTCTCCTATTAATCGTAATTATGTAAATGTTATTGTAAATCGCATTACAATTTATTATATTTGTGTAATGAGCTCTTTTGGCCAAATATGTGAAGTCAAAATGAGTTTGATTTGTGTGCTTGTCTAACTGATGTGTTAGTGTGTATGGGGCCAATTGCAATTTACTTTGATTAGAAAGCATTTAACTGCAGTTCGCTGGTATGTATCTATATGTATACATATAGGTATTCGTTCACATTTAGATAGTATTTGTGTTCTTGTTCAAACGATGACTGCAATTTATATTTGCAATTATTGTTGTATGTACATAGAGCCATTTATTTGAAAGCGCCCTATTTGAATCCATTACGCATGGATGGTAAAGAAGAGTGATATAGTCGAAGTGCTTTTCTATATAGTGAGGGCATATTGATTGAGTGAGTGAGTTTTATAGTCAAATTGACTGTCCTAGTTAAGGTAACTAAAAATTCTTCCAGTGGTCGGAATTCGAGCTTTTATCTTAAAAGTAGTCAATAATAAAAATAATAATACAGCAGTGTCACGGAAAACGTTTTCGCCTCTAAATAAACTCTGTCCAGCCTTAGCTCCAGCGGGACGAACACCTTCGTGTATTCACACACATACGAACGAGCGCAAGCCGAAGTTGGCTGCTTAATGCTAAAAGGAAATAAAATTTAAATTAGTTACGCTGCACTGGTATTGTTTTTTGGCACACTATACGAACTCGATACTTACAGTCACACATTGGGTGCTCTCCTTTTGGAGAAATTGTGAGCAATTTACTTGCATTAGTTAATGTGCAACTATGGAATCAATTAATGCACTGTTATATAAGAACTTTTGTTGGTTTTTTATATACTCTCTTTCGCTTTTTTGTTTTAAATATTTATTCGATTGCACTTCTTTTAAAATTTGAGCAAGAAAAGCTCGCCAAAATTTTGGCACACCAATTTCAAGCTTAACAGCTCGACGCTCGACCGACATATTCTACAATGTGAATCGCAATTTAGAGCAAGACAGAGAACAAAGGAACAGAAAGAATGAAAAAAAGAGAGCAGCTATGCGGAATACGCTACATTATTATATTTTTCTACCTTGGGCTAAACGTTAAGTGCATAAAAAGATGTAAATAAGGATATGAACAAATCACAGTCCTCTTTTTCATAGTCCATTGTTCCTTATTTCTATGGTGTCACTGACTTTCACTCTTTTGTTGTACTTTTTTAGCATATTGAAAGAGCTGAGAGAGGAAGCGAGCTCAGGTTTTGTGATTGGTTGAGGGATTTACCTCGTCTTTACCTATCTTGGATGCAATGATTTAGATAAAAATTACACTCCTCCCTGCTCCTCTTCACAACCTTTCGTCCTTTGCAACAACAAAAAAAATCAAGAGAATATGTTGTCTTTAAGGGGGCTTAAAAGGGTGTGAACGTTTTGCACTTGGCTATTTATATATAGATGTATACTTAATGCAGACACCTTTCTTACTGTATCAAATAACTCGTCAATAGATACAAATAGAAATTAAATTAATGTTACTTGGTGTAGGAGTGATGCTCTGTGTTTCAACCTTGTATTTCAACGCAACCTAAACTTCGAAAGTTATCGCATACAATATTTTCTACCGGAAACTGTAGTTGTACATTTGAAGGAGGGGTTCAGACATGAATATGCATCGTAAGTTTTACTGCGATAATAGATGCACGACGATATCATGCAACTGGTATGGGTATTTATGGGTGAGATATATTTACACAGAAATTTCACAAACTAGTGAGTCACAAAAGCTTAAACCTTTAACAGCTTTCTCTGTATAAGAATGCAACATTTTATACAAAACGCATTGATTCACAAATACTTGTATATCCTGTACCCATAGATTAGATTGTGCAAAATGTAATAGCTAAAATGAGATGCCATAAAGTAGGTATATATTAACTTGCTTAACAATAAAAGTGAAGTCGACATAGCCACGCACGTATCCTCGTCCATATGCATGACGAAATCTCGGAGACTATAACATAATAGATATTTGGACTCTCCTAAAACCTTTTGGGATAAAATAAGTAACGCATTGCAGAAAAAAAAACAAGTTTTCATTACGAATCCCGTTATACCATTTGATACATGGCGCGTGGCACCTTCCAGTAAAACTTCACTCTCTTCGCAATATTAACATATGTACAAAGACACAATTTCAGCAGGTACTTCAAATTGGGCTTCTTCGTTGCAATGTGAGGAGTATTCAAGCATTTATACCATCCAAATCGAAGTTTTTATTTTTATTATTATTATTTAAGTTAGAAACTGCAAATTTGTTGTGGATAGATTATCAAATAACTTCAATATATTGACAAAGGATCATACATTTTATACATTTTAAGAAATATGCTAATGCATTTCCAGAGACTTGCCAAAATGCACTGTGTAGGTTATAATAAGTTTTTACTCTACCGAAATTAACGTTCTCACTTCTTCAACTACTTTGCAGATGTAGTTATATCTTAATAAATGCTTTCTTCATACAATTATATAATTTCAACTTCCTTACAATTAGCTCTAAAAAAAAACCGAAAATATTTAAATTATCTTTAATTGAAGCCAATTTCATGGGAACGCAGCACATTAAAACAATTGATAATTCGGTGCATGAATGAAAATTACTAAATATTTAATAGATACGACAAAACAGAGTTTTTTTTTTTCGTCATTAAATAAAGAGAAAAACATTTGTGTTGCCAAGTCATTAAGGAAATCATAAAGTGCATAAAATCACAAAACAAATTGTTGAAAATAAAATTTATAAAAGCTGGAACAATAGTACACATACAATCGTTGTGCTGACGAAGATTGGTAGTGGAGTGAAGTGCCAAGCACACTTGGCAATGCCTAAACGTTTTTCTGGATTGGATTGGATTGGATTGTTGTTGCGTGCTTTCCAGCCTGATAGCCAGACTGCCAGACTGCCAGCCTGCTCATATGTGCTGTACTCTACTCAATCTCTTGAACTATTATGACGCGCTGCGCTGAAAATTTGTTTTGATATATTCACGAAACATTTTATGCATGTTAAGTAACGGACAAATCGTTGAAAGAGCACAAGCCGTACTTGAATGTATTGACGGTGAAGGAACTGAACTGAACTGAACTGAACTGAGCAGTGCAGAACTTACACGGTAGAAGCAGAGATGCCATTCGACTTATTAATAATTTACGTGGTAATATTTCTGGCCCCAAAACGCACAAAACGGCAACAACAACAACAACAACAAAGACAACGTCTACGTCTTCGCAGACATATATACAAATATTCATTAAGGGCACATATATCTGCATATATAAAAGTAGTATCTGTAGAAGTATGTTTGTCGATGTGTATTTATGTATTTATGTATCTATGTATCTGTATATGAATTGGAAACTAATCGTAGAATATGAGCGAAGCATGATTATTATGCGCATCACACTAATCATTATCTGCTCGGTGGAAGAAGCATTGCTTATGGATGGAACGATGTAAAGAACAGTGTGGGTTGGAACAAAGCAAAGCAAAGTCGAGTCGTTGTTGTCGCATTATAAACGACAAGTGCTTGGGTACCCCTGAACGCTCCAATGTTTTATACTTCAACTTTTTTTTTTTTTGCTTTTCTGGCTGGCTTTGCATTACTAATACATAAATATATATACAGTCAATATATATTTATGTATTAGTAATGCTCTTTCCTCTATACAAGTGTGTGCATCTCTATTTGAAAATAGAAATAAAACAAGATACTACGTATATACATATACATAATGATTTCGTAAAAATCTGTTGATATTCATTGCATGTCGCTGCCACCGTACGCTATTACAATAATTTTGCACAGCCTGGCTTAGAACACACACAAATAGTGGTGACGAGGGTCGTATTATAAGTCCGTGCACAATTAACAGCAACATAATAAGATTGGGGAAAGTAAAGTATCGTATGTACTCCTATACATGTCAATAAAGTCAGCAGCTCAAAGTCAGCAACACATTAGTTTGTCACTGTGAAAGTGTTCTGCAACAACAAATTTGAAACAAGAGAATAACACTGAAGAACAGTATTGACAAGATCGGCTCGTCTCATCTGCATAGACATCCGCATTCTTAATGGAAACACAGAGTGTGGCATGGCATTATCAGTTTGCCTGAAAGTTTGTAACGCATTAAAAGGGGCATCGTAGAACCCATAAAGTTTATATATTCTTTATCAGCCTGACGAGACGAGTTGATCTAGCTATGTCCGTCCGACCGTCTGTATGTCCGTCTGGATACAGGTGTGACTCGCCCACTTTTTGGTGTAGCCCCATACAAACCCACCGCCCAGTTTTGTGTTTTTGTATGAAAAACTTCTTTATTTAACTCAGTACTAGTTTGAAATTCGATGTGCATGTTCCACCCACATTTTGGGGTAGCTCGCATACAAACCATTTTTGTGCTTTAGTATGAAAAATTTCCATATCAGCTTAGCATTCGATATGGTGGTTTCTTATGAATGGCTGCTTCACATACATATACAAATGGGCGTATCGCGCACACTTTTTGAGGTAGCCCGAACTCACTTTTATGCATTTGTATGAACAACTTCTTTAGTTAAGTCAATATTAGCTTGAAATTGGATATGGTGGCTTCTTATGGATGGTCGCCTCACACACATAGGGGGAGCATTTATAAAAAACAACCCCTTTCCTGTTTATGTTCTAAAATACGATTTGAAATTTCGTCAGAATGGTTTTAGAGCTACGGTTAAACTGAAGTTAACGTTTTTTTTTCTTGTTTTTAAAACTCTTTGACTCCGGAATGACACAAACTCTAAATATATTTCCTATAACTTAAAATTCATGCTTTAACAGGGTATAAAGTCGGGAGCTCGACAAGTTTAATATAAAATTTCCTTTTTAGAATCTTGTTTCATTTTACAAAAATTTAAAAGCCAATTCTAAATTGTACGACTTACTTTTTAAGATAACGATCTGAAATCGGGTATGAAGATTTTCTATACTGAATATGTAACACAACTACCATGCCATGCCCACTTTCAGCAATAGCTCAATGTAAACCCACCTCCCTCCTTTTGCATTACAGTCAATATTAACTTGAAACTCAATATTGTGGCCTCTAATGAACAGAAGATTCACATAGTTATGGAATGATGGCGTGTGAAGCGCATTGAGGCTTTGGTTCTACTTAGGTACAAGATATTTCGAACACCCTCTTAGCTACATATATGTATAGCTAACGTCGTTGTATTTGCTTTGCTTTCAGTGTACGTTTCGTTGTGAGAGCATTCTGCCTAAATGACATTAAGCACATTGCGCTCGTTTATTAACAAAACAATACAGAGACAAAAGCACACACAGATACACATACATAACGACTACAAATACATATACTAGTTGTTTATATGCTACTACAACTTTACCACTTACTACAATATATATTTTTACTAAAAATAAATCCTTCACACAGGTTTTTTTTTTTTTTTTTTTGTTTGCCACACTGTACAGCTTTACCCAGTCGCAAGTTGGTTTTTGCCTTTTTTCCTGCCATTAATTTTCACGTACACTCCATAGAATGATAATGATGTGGAGACAACAGCAACGCAACGGCTGTGCTCAGATCCTGCTATCAATGTTTAAGTCACAGGCTCACGTTTTAGCTGGCTTTACTTGTATTGTAGTTTTATATTATAATTTTTTTTTTCTTCCTTTTTTCTACATTTTTTGTCCATTAATGTTGGTGTTGATAGGCTCATTAGTGCACACCACAACCTGTCTGTACTAAACATTTTCAAACTAGTACTTTGCGCATTAACAAAGTACCTAACAAATTAAAGATACGCTTTTTTTTTGTTTCTTATATCTTTGACTGGGAAACTGCGAAAGGGATACATTTAAATATTGAAGTATATACTCGTTTTTAACTTTTGTTTGTCTTTTAAGCAACTTTTTCTTTAACTTATACGTATATATATATATATATATATATATATTATATATATATATATATATATATATATATATATATATATATATACATATATATGCTTCATTTTGTGACTTATTTGCAACAAAGTCAAATAAACAACTTGAAATGCTTAATTAAGTATTTCATTTGTCATTTTTCTTATTTCAGCAAATTGTACAAGAGCTTACAGTGAAACTTTGTTTGCCGTCAAAACTGAAAAGGATTTATACTATTTACATGACTTGGAACTTCTCGTTAACAGAAGGAGAGACTTCAAATTATCAACATTTAGCGAGAATTTTACTTCAGTATCACTTTATGGAAAACTCCACCAAGTTACTTTATCAATAAAATGGTTTAAACAAATAAATTAAATTATCAGTATTCTGCAGTAATTAATAAGCGTTTGAATTGTTTTAAATAACTCCAACCAATTAATTTGTTTAATCCGTTTAAATATATTTAATCAAAATAAAATTACATTAAAAATTACACGTTGTGATGATGTTTTCAAATTAATTTACATGACTGTTGGAAGAATAATAAGATGTTTCATAGGACAAAAATAAATTTATATACGATAATTATTTTATTTGATCGATACATGTAATCAATTTTGTGAACTGAATATATGCAATTGAATATAATTAATTTTTTTTTTCATTTATTTATTATTATTTATTTTTGTTTTTATTAAAGTGCCACTTATATTCATGTGCTAACGCGACAGGTCTTTGCTTGGAGCTATTAAATTTAAACAAAATGTAAAAATTCATGTGTAGAATAAAAACGAAAACAAAGACACATAAAGTGTATTTTATACAAATTTATTTAATTAATTATAAATGTAATTAACACAGCAAAATATTAACTAACAAATTTTAATTACAGTTTGTCCATAACATTTATTATTTCGAACATATTAAGCCGAAACCTACGAACTTTCTATGTTGATGGTGCCCACCCACGCAATGAAACGATTCTAGACTTCTCCAGTGTGGTTCGTTTTTGCCTAAGAAATTCTATTTAGTCTTAAAAAATGTTGGTTCCTTGTAACCAAATGCATTTACACACTATACCAACTTCTGTATTCTGCATTCACGGCTTAAAAATTCATTAGAGAATACAAATTTCCACAATATTGGACGAATAATATTGTATAGTGTATTTCACAATTGTAATAAATCGATACCGAGTAACCCTGCAGTACAAATCGATTTTTTTACTGTTATCGTTGTAAATCGGTTGTCTTATTTATCGGTCAGCTGCACAATGCTAAAGAGGAGGACTGTCCATTCATTTGCACAAACTTAAACGCATAAAAAGTATAAATTAGAAAAAAAAAACAAGAAAAAACCTAAACTTCGGTTGAACCGAAGCTCTAATACCACTCACACAAAATTTTAAATCGTATTGTAAAACATAAACGAGGGGGCTTGGATAGGGGCTACCCCAAATAGTGGGCGGTACATGTCCACTAGTAGATGTGTATGAAGCAGCCATCTATAAGACGCCACCATATTGAATTTTAGGTTGATATTGATGTTTTCCATACAAATGCATAAAAGTAAGCTGTGGGTTTGTATGGGATTACCTCAAATACCAATGGTCGGTGCACGCCCATTTGTATATATATATATATATATATATATATATATATATATATATATATATATATATATATGAAGCAGTTGTCCAATAAAATCTACCAAATAAAATTTCAAGCTAATACTGATTTAAATGAAGAATATTTTTTTTCATAAAAACACAACATTGCACGGTGTGTTTGTACGGGGGCTACACCAAAAAGTGGGCGGGCAATGCCCGTTAGTCTATCTATGTTAAGCGGTTGACCATAAAAAGGCATCACATTGCATTTCAATTTAATATTGACCTCAATAAAGAAGTTTTCATACAAAAAGTCACAAGTCTGCGGTGGGTTTGTATGGGGGTGGGTGGGTTTGTCCCACCCATTACTGTATCTGTCAAGCATCCGTCCACTGAAAGTTACCATATCAATTGTTAAGTTGATATTGACTACAATAAAAAAGTTTTTCATACAAAAAGTCAAGAACGGGCGGTGTGTTTGTATGGGAGCTACACCAAAAAGTTGGCGTGGCGGGTCTATCTTGATATTCTATTAAATTGCAATAAAAAGAAGTGTATATGCAAAATTTCAACTAGATAGCATACAAATTGGTCCCCAAAAATGCGCAACAACACACAGACAGACAGACAGATGGACGGACAGAGAACCGTTAATGTTTTCGTAATCGGGCGAGATCGGGAAACTTTTAAATTTGCGGGAACTTGCGCGATTTCTCGATTATTCCGAAATTCCCAACAGCCCCGAAATTTCGCTCGAGATCCGAAATTGCTCACGGAACTCAAAACTTGGCATTGACAATCATTTTTTTTTTTATTTTTAATACAAAAAGTATAAAATCGATGGTGAGTCTGTATGTAGGCTAAGCCTAAAACTAGGCGAAACAAACCTACTTATATATATATGAAGCATACGTTCCTAGGAATACAGCATATCAAAACTCAAGTTAATATCCACTGTAGAAAATAAGTCTTGCATACAAAAACCTAAAAGTGGGCGGTTGATTTGTATATCGCTATCGCTCAAGGTGGGCGGGATGCGCCTATTGATATAAATGTGTAGCATCGGTTCTTACGAAGATTCCATATCAAATTTTCAGTTATTATCAATATTAATATATATAAGATTTTCCTACACAAATCCAAAACGTATTCATTCAAAATATTTGAAGGCTATTTTCGAGTTCAGCCGATCAAAATCTGCACTTTTGGCTGTAGACTATTGAAATTTTATTTCTGTCATATGGTATTACAATATAATTCTATAGAATGAAGTCATGTACATACATACATCCAAAGCAAAAGACTGAATTATCAATTAAACAATAAACACTTCAACTTAACTTTTGACTTTGACGCTCATTCAGTCATTTAGCACTTATGTAATTTACGAAAGAAAGAAAAAAAAAAAAGAATATTTATGCTAATTGAATACTAATTCGAATTTCTTTCGAGCTAAGATACTATAATGAACAATACACTGACTTCAATACATTTATACAAATAATTGAATGAACGAAAGAAATAAGGAATGTGCACACAAGTGTATTTATGACAGCAACAACAACAAATAACAACAACAACAAAACTTAAAGACCATACATTTTTTAATTAGAAAAACGATTTTTGCATAAATTAATGCTTTACTTAAAAAAAATTCTTAATACCGCCTGTGGCTTTCAACTCGAGATATGCAGACAAACATTATAAGTACAGAGTCGCTCTTGGATAAGGCAGTTTGTATACTAATATTGCGTAGTAGAGGACGAGAGTGGAGAATTTAAATTGAAGCGACCGCCCACGCATACAAATTCAAAATTTTCGTTGAATTTTGCAAAAGCTTTTTATCTTTGAGAATGAGTATCTGTGAGTTTAATTGAATTATGAGTAAGTGAAATATTTAATGAAAAATAAAACTTTATAAGTAATAAATAATATTTTTTAATTATTTGCAACAATTTCGATTGCAACAAGCATCGATTTAAAATGCCGGTTTTGAGTAATTGCATAATTAATCGTGTCAGATATTTGGTTTTTATTTTCACAAGCAGAACATTTTAATTTTGTTTTTGCTTATAATACTATAGCACAGATCCCACAAATCAAAGGAATCAGTTCCTATACCATTTTTTATGCCGCGGTAATGTTCTATTAAACTAAAATTTTAACAAGAATTTTGATAATACAAAAACTAGAAAATGGAGGTCTAATTTCTTAAGAAACTATCACTTATAGTTGACACGTTAATTTAATGCAATCTGCTACATATTTATATATTTAGCTATATTGTATCATTTTTCACAACCTTTCTATATATTCTTTTACTTCAGGAGTACAGAGCATTAAATCTGAGTAACTTTCATCAATGCATACAGACGGTTATACACGGTGTGATCTAAAAATAAACGAACTTTTTAGTTATAAAATGAAAGAAGCATGATACTATTATGTTCCAAAGCTAATATTTATTCAAAATACGATCCATTTAACTCAATACAATGCTCAACCAACCTATCCATAGACTTTTTAAATTCCCTTTATGGGATGTGCTTTAGCACCTATGTTGCGGCTGCTTGTCTGGCTGGAATGCTCCTTTCATTGCAGTTTTCATTTTTGGGAAGAGAAAACAATCGCACGGTGATAGATCAGGCGAATACGGAGGGTGGTCGATGAGACAAATCGGTTTTTTCATCAAAAATTCATTGACTACACGAGCCATTTTTTTATCATCATTTAACTGATGTGGAACAAAACGTGCACACACCTTTCTTTTACTCAAATCTTCAGTTAATATTTTGTAGATTGTACTGTAAAAGATATTTAATTCTTCTGTCAGCATTCTCACAGTAAAATTTGCATCGATTATTTCTCTTACTTTTCGACTAACTCAGCACGATTAGATGCTTCCGGTCGTCCAGGTCTTGGATCATCATTTAAATCATCACGACCGTTTTTAAATCGTGTAAACCACGTGTAAACTTGAGTACGACTCATACAATCATCATCATAAACTTTTTTTAACAATTCGTAAGGCTCAGCAAATTTTTTACCGAGTTTAAAATAAAATTTAATATTTGCTCTTTGTTCCATTTTGTTTTTACGACAGAACTACAAAAACTGCTTTTATTGAAACGTGTGTCATTTTGTAACCTGCCAAACGATTAGCATGAACTTAGCTGTTTTTGGAAGAAGAAAAATGTACCTTTCTAACACTGCCAACATTTAATAAATGTTCTATGATTAAAAGTTCGGTTATTTTTAGATCACAGCTTTTATCTAGATTAAATTGTATTGTCGAGTTAAGCAAGAATATAATTGTATATTTAAATAAACTTCAAAGTCTGTTTCACAACCTATACGAATAACTAATAACTAGTGCTCCTTTCTACAAGTAAATTAATGATTGTTTTATAGCCTGCCAAGTGTATACTATGTTTTTAGTTTTAGCAGCAGCAAAAATCGAGTCGATATAGCTTTGGCCGTCTGTTTGAACAACAAGATCTCGGACACTATAAACGATAGAGTCTCCAAACTTTGACTTTTAGATTCGCCTGATAAGTACGCAGATCAAGAAGGCATTGTACACCCTATAAAGTATATACTATATTCTTGATCAGCTCGACGAGATGAGTCGATCTTGCCATGTCCCTCTGTCTGTCTGTATGTCTGTCCGCCTGGATATAAGTACTTACACTTATTGTTATTGCTGTGTAATAGAGTGTCAAAACTGACATGCTGCGCCACTTTTTAGGGTAGCCACCATACAAACTACAATCCCACTTTCGACTTTTTGTATGTACATTTTTTTTTTTTATTGCTGTCAATATCACTTTAAAAATTGACATTGTAGCTTCTTATGAAGGGACTCTTCACATATATATCAATGGGTGTGATTCCATCTCTTTTTGAGGTAGCTCCCATACAAACCGACCAGCAAGGGGCAAGTCACGCACACTTTTAGGGGTAGCCCCCATAAAAACTTACCGCCCAATTTTGGAATTTTGTATGAAAACTTTCTTATTACAGTAAATGTCAACTTAAAACGTAGTATAGTGGCTTCTCATGGACAAACGCCTCACATATAAAGAAATACATGTGATTTCTAAATTTTGGTTGCAACACCAAGTTAAAACTGTATCATTTCATGCTAAATGGTGGCCTCATAAGAAATTATCAAATTCGATGATATTTTAAGATTATTCAGATATGTTGTTAAGGTAACAAAATTAACAATAATAACCAATCAAGTACGTATTTTTAAAACCTCTGCTACAGAAGGAAGACATCAGCAAAAGGGTTTTCATCAAAAGATTTGTACATGCGAAACTTCAATTATTTCAAATTGACCTGTTTTTTTACATACATTTTAATGATACGCAGTCGGTTTTAGTATTTATTTAAAAAATTCCTATTGGTAATGTAATAAATACGTAATCAATGCATCTTGGTTTTTGCATTCATGTCTTTGATTTATGCATTAGAGCGAGAGAAATATAGTGCGTAACTGAGAGGCGTGAGGAGGACGCGTGTCAATTCGAGTTAGTCTAAAATTGAAGCAGAAGCAAAGAAGTTACAAATGTCGGTGTCGAGGAAACGCAAGGCACGCGCCACGATGACGGAAGCGCAAGAGGATGAGCTGGTGGAATCAGACAACCAAACTACGACTAATATATGTTTTTGTAGAAAGAGTAATGTAAACTGACTACAAACAATATATCGAGATAAAAATACGCAGCTTACTTAATCGAAAGATCCGTTTATAATTAATAATAAACTACAGCGCTCTAAACGCTTCAAGCATTTTAGCTTTGCAGTTGCTTGCTTCAAAATACACTTCATTCATAAACAGCCACAAGCAACAAACTCATCTATTCACCTTAAGTCACTCGAATTTGATTTGATTTTGCAATTTACCATGCAAAGACTTCACTTTATACTTTGTGTACACTGTCTGCAATCTGTCTGGCTTTCTACAGATACAGATACAGATACAGATATCTATAATATATATTATGTATATATGTGCATACTATATACGATGCTATACTCGTACAACTTCTTCACCTGTAGCCGTGTGCTAATGCGCCTGGTTGCCAAAAGCCGGTACCTTCTTCATTTTTTCTTATTGTTGTTGCAGCAATTTTCGCTGTGGAGTTTCACTTTGCCTGTCTGCACGGCGTACATACTTTGGCTTCTGCATGCATTGTGACTGTGGCTTTGAATGTGGCCAAGTCGAAGATGGCGGCAAGGATGATAACGTCACATGCAAACCAACTGTAGGAAACGTTAAAGTCTGCAACATTCTGTAGACGACGTCATCCTTGTCCTTGTTGCAGTGACAGTAAAATCGTTTGTATATATATTTCGGTCTTTTTTCGGGTACATACTATAAAGTTTTATATTTTATTATTGTAGTCCTCGGTGACGATTTCTGTGTGCATTGGTTCGCTAACTTCCTACTACGAATATACACACACACGAATTTACGATTTTATTTTCTGAACATGTGTTAGAGTTTTCTTTAAACATTATTTATTTTGTTTTGTTCCTACTGCACATGTATCTACATGACTTTAGTTTTTATATGTACAATTTCGGTATGTGGTGAAAATAATTTTCAGTTTTTAATTTTGCACATCTAGTTGGAGATAATTGATGAGGCAAGTCTGTATAAAGACAAGTTTTCAGGTTTTAATATAACTAACACAAACCTAATGTTGAAGTTCTTTACGATTGCAAGCATGGCTTTTTTACAAATGTACGAATTTCACGTAAAGCACACTATTACATTATATAAAAGAAAGTTTGCCGTTCGAATATAGTTCTTAAGTCTAACTTAAAAAGCGAAGCAAATTCTTTCCAAAAATATGTGCGAAGAGCATAAAAGTTTCGCTTACACCGAAGTTAACTTTTTCTCTTAGTACAGTTTAGATCAAAAAGAAAGACCTCTTAACGAGGTAAAATCCATGTGACGAATACCTACTTGCGACGCACAAAACTTATGATATCAATTATGCGAGTAAAGATTTATATTCTTCATTTGTATTGTTGGGATTGATTGTAATATGCAATTGAGCGTTGGTCATGTAGAAATATAGTGAAGCACTTTAATTAATAAAAGAGTTTAGTGCAATAGGTCCCATGCGCTCCAATACCGCATATGTGTGAATATTTCCAACACCCTTTCTTTTGGAGCAGAGTCTTCCGATTGTATATGTTTTAATATTATCTGAATGTACGAATACATTTCAATATATTTTTATTATTATAGGTATAACACGTTTCGATCAGACTTCATTACTGCGCATAAAATCGTGCTGAATCCACACTGGCTTTCGGGCTTTCGTCACTTGCGTGGTCTACCGTCCACAATGATTTAATACTCGTACAAGAATTTGCTGGTTTCGTAATGATGCCAAAGAATTTTTTAATAAAATGCAGCCATGCAAGGTGTATTTTTTTTTTTTGTTTTACTTAGCAATGATGAAGCTAATATTAGGAATAGTTGAGCTGACTTAAATTTGCTTAAAGCTGTTTTAAATGGTGATTAAAACAGAGAGAATGAGCGAGTGATAAATGAGTAAGTATATTAAACAGCTTTTTCAATTACTAACGAAGTACATTGCCAGAACATAAAATATTACATTGTAATGACTTCAAATATATAAAATAATGTGTATATAAAATTTAAAAGTATCAAAATTACGTGTTTATCATGTTACTTTCTATGAACAGCTAGTTATAGCCGTATAACACACAAAATAATATGAGCATATATTTTCGCCCTTCATTTTTTGGGGATTTAAAAACGACAGAGTGTGGGAAAGGGACAGCTATATATAAAAATAGCAAGGTTTTTCACGCCAAGTCGTTTAGGTCACATTTAACGTTTGCTTACGTTTTTATTAAAATATGCAGAATCAATAGAGGAAAGCATTTTAAAAATGCATGCATTGCGTATATTCACCATTTGCGCATGCCATGTCAAAGCAACTCTCTTTACATTATTAATTGCTGTTCTTTTTTGTAGTTTTATTGTTTTATTTTAATACACTTTTATGTAAAGAGTGACCGAATAAACAAATAATTCAAAACAACGTAAAAATATAGATAAATATACTATTTTCTTCGAACTGTTTCGCATAGATTGATTCGCTCATATATAAATATTTCCTCATTTTTGTCCACCTGGTTTTCGTTTCACTTTTTGATCAAACTATATTTCCACTTCTCGCTCGTGCATAATTTTTGCTTTGTCTATTTCTTGATATGCGCTAACAAAAATGAAGGGGAAAATATACAGGTATGCTCATATTATTTGTGGTTGTGGTTGTTTTGTGGTTTGTGGTAGTCAAATGTGCTCGACTTCGAGATATACTGTAACTTGTCTAATGCTCTTTAATTGAACTATGGATTTGTATGTGACCTATATTCCAATCTGGAGCAAAACACCGTGTAAACCTCGTGTAAACTTGAGTACGACTCATGCAATCATCATCATAAACTTTTTTTTAACAATTCGTAAGTCTCAGCAAATTTTTTACCGAGTCTAAAACTAAATTTAATATTTCAAATCTGGAGCAATGTGGAATATTTTACTAGAAATGATAATGAATTTCATCAAAATCAAAAACAAATTTCATGCAAAAATTTAAAAATGGAGGTCAGGTTTGAACGATGCTAACCCTTTCTGTGGTCTGATGTGTACCTATGCGAATATTTTATTAGGCTAGCCGTAATATACTCAAAATTTGGCATTTCTAGCTTGAATCTCAACAAAAACAAGAAAAATTTTAAACAAAATACTGGGTCAAGTTTGTATGGGGCTACCCTTTATAGTTGTCCGATTTTAACCGAAATGTGATATTTTATTAGGATTGACATAAGATACACCAAATTATACAAATACAAAAACTCAAAAATGGGGACAGGTTTTTATGGGGACTAACCATTTAAGTGGGGTTTGCACATTCTCACAGTGAAATTTGTATTGATTGCGATTATTTCACTTATTTTATCCACTAACTCAGCACGATTAGATGCTTCAGGTCGTCCAGGGCTTGGATCATCATGTGAATCTTTACAGTCGTTTTTAAATTGTGTAAACCTCGTGTAAACTTGAGTACGACTCATGCAATCATCATCATAAACTTTTTTTTAACAATTCGTAAGTCGCAGCAAATTTTTTACCGAGTTTAAAACTAAATTTATATTTGTTCTCTTGTTTCTACGACATAACTACAAGAACTGCTGTTATTAAAACGTGTCTCATTTTGTAACCTGTCAAACGATTACCTTGAATATACTTATACGCCTCCTTTTAACTGTTATATACATTTTCAGAGTATAAAAGTATATCTGTTGCGAGAAGGCAGAGAAGTTAAGAATCGGTTTTGTTTTAAGATTTAAATCAGCTGTGGCACAGTGACTGACTGAATTAAAAAACAAATGTAATAACGATTGCAATGCAACTCAGTGAAACAATGCCGGAATAATTTTCTAAAATGCATTCATGCTCATACGCTAAAGCCATTTCTCATGTAGACTATTTGTTTATGCATAAAGTCCGCCATAAATCAGCACAAATGTAAACAAACTAAATCCGCACAATGCCGGCAATCTATTATTATATTTTTCTCGCAGTAATGCAAGTCGGATGAGACATGCATGACATGCCAATAACACAAAACATGACAACGAATGTCATTTTCCGACACTTTTTTTTTGTATTTTAAAACTTTTTGTGTATGAAGTTCTGCATCACCCTGTTTTAATTGAATCAAAATCTGTCTAAAAATCAATTGCATGAGTACCCATAGTATGTTTCTAAGTTAATAGAAAAAACAACATCGAATTCAATTTAAAGATCACAAACTAAACTAACACTTCCGCAGATAGAATACATTAAATGTGGGTATGTGTCAGCAATCAAAATCTTCTCGTTTTTATATAACATATATTTTTGTTACGTTACTATAGCTAGAAACACAAAATTTTGTATGATCTCACTCTACTACTAACAAAATATGTCAAACAGTTATAGATCGAAATACTATAGAATGTTATACATACACAATAGTTAATCATCCTCGTATTTTCGACATTTTCTAGGGAACAAATTTTTATTGCAGTCAATATCCACTTAAAAAATAATTTGAAATTTCGTGTGAACGGTATCAGAGCTGCGGTTCCACCGAAGTTAATATTTTTTCTTGTTTTGCTGCCATATTCATCAACAAAAAATATGTTCAACAAGCGACAACAATTATATAACAATTGTAAACAAGACAAAAAGTTAAGTTCTGTGGAATCGAAACTTTGATACCATTCACACGAAGTTGCAAGCTGTGAACTTTGCATGTGTAAAGCAAAAAGTTTTTGTAGAATTTAACAACCTGAATGTGGGCTGTAAGTCTGTTGGGGCCTAGACCTAAAAGTGGGCGTGCCACACAACTTGCTAATTATGCGAAACCCCTTGTGACAATATCAAGTCGATATTTTTTTTTTTTATTATTAATTTACAAACTATCAATAAGACAATAAGTAAATTAGTTGAAAATTTCATAATATAACAGAAATAGCTTGAACACATGATTTCTTTTAAGTCTTCGAGTTGTATCGCTATTATCTAGTAGGCCTATTGCCAAAACATTTAAATGATCATGTAGTCTCTCAACATACCTTGTGCTTATTCTACGCATTTCATCTTTAATGTATGGAATATTTAAATCTTTGTGAATTTGGTCATTAGCCACGAACAATAAGTCTAAGCGCTTTTTGGACATCGTTTGGATATCGTTTAAGAATTTTAATATTTGATTAGCTTACAGTACCCCATAATTGGATAGCATATGCCCATACAGGCTTTAAAATAGCCTTGTAAAGCCGAATTTTGTTCTCCAAACTAAGCTGCGATTTTCTCCCAAGCAGCCAATACATTTTTTTTTTGTTTTTATGAAGAGTTTCTTTATCTTGTCTTTAATATGACTTTTCCAAGTTACTCTCCGATTTATATCGAGTCCAAGATAATGTGCGGAGTCACTATGAGGAATTTGTGCATTATTTATTTCCTCTTCTCAGAGCAAATGTGACATGTTTCGACTTCTCAGTATTAACCTTTATTTTCAATTTCTTAAGCCATCGCTCTATTTCAACTATTTCATTTTGAATATCTTGAGATACTTCTGCCGCAGTGTCTTTAGATGCAGTTATAGCTGTATCATCAGCATAAGTGGCTACTTGAACATCACTGACAACAGGAAGATCGGCAGTGAATATTGTGTTAAGGACAAGTCCCAGAACACTGCCCTGTGGGACACCAGCACGGCTACTTTATAGTTTCGATGTTTTTCCTTCCATTTGAACATAAAAGTGTCGATTGCTTAGATACGATTTCAATAAGAGGAAAAATGGAACCGGAAGCAGTTTTTTCATTTTATATAACATGCCTGGATGCCAGACTCGGTCAAATGCTTGTTGTATATCAAGAAATACTGCCACAGAATACAGTTTCTTCTCGAATCCACTTGTAATTATATCCACTATACGATGGCATTGCTCTCGATATTGACAAAAATGTTTTACATACAAAAAAAAAAGCAAAAATGGGCGGTGGTTTGTATGGAGGCTATCCCAAAAAGTGGAGGAATCACACTCTTTGATATATATATATGAAGAGCACTTTCGTAAGAACATCAATAAAGATACACTAGTTATTTTACTTATTTATTTCAATTTGCTTAAATTCAAAATATGATAACATCGGATATGTAATACATAACTATAATTATATTTTAGCAACTAGCCTATCTAAATAATAATGTTACTTAAAACTAATTATCCGTAAAAGAATTAATTATAATCTAGAATAAATTATAGCATTACGCACAGATTTTAAAGGACGGCCTGAAGAGACTAAATTCAAATTATAAAATCTGTTATAAGTAGAACATAGAACTCGAAAAGGATCATTACACGCACTCGAATGTAAGTATAACAATGAACAATTTCTCGTGATTCTGAGGGGAATCTGGGAATTTAATAGTTTTAATAAGTAGGGGGAGCAAATATCACTAGAGATAAGTTTCTGGATAAAAAAAAACTCGTTTTTCCAGTGTGGTACGGTTAATTAAGTTAAGGCGACAGATATAAGTTGGCAACTTAACATTTGGATTCAGCCAAAGTTACGCAAAGTAATAAGAAGAAACTCCTTCTGAATAGATTCCAACTTAGCATGATGAACCATATATTGTGGATTCCAAACGCAAGAGGTATACTAAAATATTGGGCGGTCCAATGAAGTGAAAAACAATTTAGTGATATGCACTTAGTAATTATTTTGCACTTAGAGCAAATTAGAACTAGAACATTACGCTGACACCAGCAATGAAGCGCTTTTAAGTTGGTTTGCAGTTTATCATGCCCTATTGAACCATTGTAACTCAATCATACATCAAAATGTGGCAGTATGATAAAAAATCTGGGAGATCGTTAATAAACAGGATGTACAGTATGGCTCCCAGGTGATTACCCTTTGGTATTCCTGAAAAATCGTCAGTTTTATTCGATATAGTGGTGGCAAACAGAACACGTTGTGTGCGAGATACTAAATGGGATGAAATCTAAAACTGGGTAGAGCAAAAGCAGAAGATTTACGCAGTCGAAAGCCTTACTAAAACCAGTGTAAATAACATTCGTTTGTACACCATTAACAAAACCTTAGTTTACTAAGGACGTAAATTTTAATAAAATAGTAAAAACTGACCTATTTTTAAGGAAACCATGATCTGAAGAGAAAAGTTATTTGCAATAAAATTTAAGTTGTTCAGTAATGACATTTTCAAGAAGTTTAGGAATTGCAGATACAACAGATTTACTGTCCTACTTATGGAGAGGGATTACGAATGACTCTTTCCAAATTGATGATACAGTAAATTCTTTGAGGATCGCATAATGAAAAAGCACACATTTTAAGTACGGCCGAGGGTACGTTATCAGCACCTGAAGAATAACTAAGTTTGAGTGAAAGTAAGGGACAGTAATAGGTACAGATATGATGAGTATATTTCGCTTAGAAATGTTAGCAACACTTAGAATATAATAGTTAGATAAATAAACTGATAAATAAATCAAATGCCTCTTGCGCAGAGGTAGCAGTGAAATATTCAATGAACATATTCGATGTTAAGAAGACGTTTCGCTTTGTGTTAACAAATTTATAAAATGATTTAGGGTCAATACGAAAATTGGTTTAAGTGCTAACCAAATAACTATTGTAGGACATTCTGTTTAAGGATTAAAATTTTGCACGAGCTACATAATCTCTAGCGTACTCTGGGGCAGTTTTTGGTTTTATATAACGTTTGATGCAATAAAAAGAAGTGTATGTGATAACTTACAGCTGTACATCTTAAAAATAAAATGGACAAACGGACAAAGCAAAATCGACTAGTCTCGTTGAACTGATCAACTCCTTTAATGCTTTACAAACTTTCAGACAAACTAATAATACCATTTCGCACTATTTGTGAATGGTATAAAAATAGTACTGCACGCTACCAGGCGCTAGAAAACATGCAACGAACATGACAGACGCCTGGCACTATATACTTACTTGCTATTTTACACTTTATTTCACAAAACACACGTGCTACTACAGACTATCGAAAAAAAAAATAAACCATATATAGCAAATTAGTGCTACAGAATGAAACAGAACTATATACGATGGGAAAAAGAGAGAGTTAGAGTTAGCGAGGGAGGGAGAGTATGCATATAAAAATTTATGCCACAACAAAAGTGCAAGGAATATATAACCTAGCCAACACTGTGCAGCAAAACAATGGCAATCACACTTGAAATGACGCCGGCCTTATAGTAAATAGTAGCAGCAACTAGCATCGATACCGGTTGTCGACAGAAATAGCGTCTACTAGACAAAATGGAAATTTAATAATATCAACAACAGCAATAATAACAACAAGAAAATGGCGGCGTCAACAACGAAACGAGACGTAAACGAAAGCTGTAGCTCCTAAAAGTATGCAGCAGCGAATGTTTGCGAGTATTCGTGACGACAGCATTTGTTTCTTCGTTCGTTCCGCTCGTTTGTACGAATATTGTGGCATCGAACACATCCTTTATATTTTTTTTTTGTTTTTTTTTTTAACTTGACAGTTTATGCTCGTAGTACAACCGGCACTTGAACTCTTTACTATAAGCCCTCAACAGACACAGACTGAAGGCATATATTGAAAAATAGCGCTCTTTTTTAAGCTTTGTATTGCGGCGCACGCGATATGACGCTCAGAGAACATGAAAACAAGCGAATAGCATGCGAGAGAAATAATAAAGAATGAGCGCCTAATGGTATGCAATGAACGAAGTCTGCACATTCGGTAGATGCCGATGCCGATGATGATAATTACGATGAATGGCGCATCAACACACATTTACGCACACACACACACACACACACATACACACTCTCTCACACAGACACACACACACGCTATAAAGCGCCAAACGCCGGCAAAATAGCAAAGAAATTCCGCAAATTTATATACAAAATTAAATATATATCTATATATTTATATGTATATTCCTATTTATATGCACACACGTTAGCGATTTGTATACATACATATATCAAAAATATACATAAATATATGTACCTTTACATTATTACCAAAAAAGCGGCTTGTCTATGTTTTAATCATTAATCATATTATTCTTTAAATGGCTTCCTATCTTAAATAGTAAATAGTTATAGTGAAAAATAAATTTAAATTAAATAAACATACTTTTTGGCAATTTAATGTTGTTGATGCTGTTGTGGTTCTTTGCACTGCAACCGTTTCTCATAAAAATTACACGCACACAAATTTTTTATATAAACAACACTCGCATATATACATATATACTACTCAGCATATATACTATTCACATTATTACGCCTGATGGCATGCTTTGTTTGTTTGTTGTCTGCATGTATGTATGTATGTATGTATGTATGTATGTATGTATGTATGTATGTATGTATGTATGTATGTATGTATGTTTGAATGTTGGGTTGTAAGTTTGTTTGCAATTGCAATTGCAATTGCAATCGGAAGAAAATACCGCATCATTTAATACACGTTGCATAAATTCACCAATGCACAGCTGTGTTGCTGCTGCTGTTGCTGCTGCTGCTGCTGCTCATTTCAGCTTAACTCAGTTCAGCTCAGTTCAGCTCAGTTCAGCGCAATGACCCGACCGACGTACTCGAATGTTGACTCGTTTCTATTTCGTGTTGCGGCAACTTTTTTGATGACGACGATGCGATGGCGTCCAATGCCGACGATGACAATCGTACATTTTGAAAATCTTCTATGACGATAATGTTAATGATGACGTTATTGCTGTTCGTCCTGATGCTATTGCATACAGCCGTTTTCCGGTTATGCTCTCATTTGTTCGCCTATCATTTTGCGGCAATTAAACTTACCACAAAATCTTCGAAATGAGCAATATTTTCGTAGAAGCATGCTATATAACTTCCGCACTTACTTGCTCTTAAGTTACGCTTTTCGAATCACTTCGAAACACTTTGTTAGGCGCCAGTCGGTATTCTATACAATTCGAGTGTTGTTCAAGCATTATTTACCCTTAGCGCATCCTGTATAACAGATTTACCATAGCAAGAACGCTCTTTTGTTTGACTGTTCCTCTTTCGAACTCTCTTTATACAATCTGGTCGAACAGATGATTTCGTCTGCCGGCATTTTTATGGCACACACACATATGTGCAGACACACACATGTGACGTCATTAGTGCTGTGGGCTGCAATGCAGGCGGCTTCATTTTGAAAGCGTGAGCAAAACTATGAATGAATTGATGAATGAACTGATTTTCGTGACTTTAAATTGGCTAATAGTTTTTGAGAGCGCTAAACGCACATAGCGCATAGTGACGACACTCATAAAAAATAATGCAGGATTTGCGTACTTGAATTGGCCCATAGCGGTATAAATAGTATGTTGGGTATGAATTTTCGTAAATGGAGTACAAAATTATTGGTTTGACAACTTTTTTCCAACCCGAAATTCTTAAATTTAGCCATATTCAAGTTCTACTGAGCTTGATTTAAGAAAAAATTGGATTGATTTTAGTACAAAAGGGTTAAAAAAAAAAAATTATTTTTTTTTGCTTTTTTCTTTTTCTACCATTCACACATAGTGTGAAATGGTATTATCAGTTTATCAGAAAGTGTGTAACGCATTAAAAAAGGCTTCGTAAACCACACTTTTTGTATGAAAAACTTTTTTATTGTAGTCAATATCAACTTAATAATTGATATGGTAGTTTCTAATGGCAAACGCTTCACATAAAGATTAATGGGTGTATGTCGGGGTTTGGGGTAGCCCCTATACAAAACCACCGGCCACTTTTATGTTTTTGTATAAAAAACTTCTTTATTATATTAGGTTGAAATGCAATATGGTGGCTTTTTATGGACAGCCGCTTAACATACCTAGACTAATGACCTGCCCCGCCCACTTTTTGTGCTACTCCCATACAAATTCACAGCTGATTTGTATGCATTTATATGAAAAACGTCAATATTAACTTGAAGTTCGATATGATGGTGGTGGATAGCCACCATTTAACCCCCCCCCCCCACACACACACGTTTATGTTTTACAATACAATTTAAAATTTCGTGTAAATGATATTAGAGCTTCGGTTCAACCGAAGTTAACGTTTTTTCTTGTTTTTTTTTTCTCCAAAAATCGCCAAACACACAAAAACACGTCTACTTTATACCTGTGAAAAACATACTTTATACCTTTATATCTGTGAAAAACAAACTAAAGCTACGAATTAGCTGATGATATCAGCTGATTGGCAATCTTCTCACTTTAATGAATTTTCGATTAGCAATGGAAACGTTGGATATTTTAATATTTGTTATTAAAAATATTATACAAATGATCAGGCTCACTCTGGACACTAGTTGAAATTACTCTTGAAAATGTAAGAGAATATTTTTTCCGCTGTAAACTGCTGTTAAACATTGTTATTGATAAATACAGGCATTTTTATTTATAATATTGTATCAATTTTGCTGCCCTTATGCTCATAACTAAAAAAAATTGCAATACGTTCTGCAAATTGTTTGTTTATTGCATACAGAGTAGACAGCTGTTTCGAAATATTCAGCAGCAGCCCAATTCAGACCCATATCGTCAACCGAATTAAAGGCAGACTGAAATCCTTTCAAATCTCAGGAAATGTTATTGATTCTAACAAGTTATATTTATCAATAGACTACTATCACTACTACTACTGTTTTAAGCAATCTGCATTATTAAGTTGTTTTCAACCGCCTTTAAGAACTGACATGATACGTAAAACAGGCGGACAGAATGCAGGTAGGCGCTGAAATTACGCACAACTGCAATCAAGACTCAACTTCATTTTACTGCCATTTTATAACAGTGAACGAAAGAAGGATACATTCAACATATGTGAGGCCAAGCAGCTGCCGAAATAACGTGGTGGCAACCTTCAGTCTGTCACGAAAACAACTTAACAAACTATCAGGCTGAAACTTTATTATGCACATTGTCTAAAAGTTGACAGTCATTTAATGATAGATGATATACTATGTCAGAAACGAACTTGTTTAAAAGCTACGAAAACCATCTGTTGGACATTAAAATATCCCGGCATTCTTATATACTTTATTATAACTTTGTATCAAAATTGCTATACCAACCACTGATGCACACGACTCGCGAGAATGCATAATTTATCTATTTTCAGCAGAAATTGATGCTGTACCCAGCACTGTACTACACTGAAGAATGTAAAAATTAGATCGCACAATACAAAACATAATTTCATTTCCATTTCTATTCAATGCAATCGACGACGTTTTAAAAATTTGTAACATTGATCTAAACATTAGCATATCCGGCGAAATTCATTGTTAAAAAAATATTTTGAAATCTTTTCTACTTTTCGCATACTTTGCTGTTAAGTTAAAGTATAATGAAACTTATCTTGAAATACGATTTCATAGAAAAACAATCACAAACTTTACAATGACGACATTGATTGAAATTGACAACGCTGTCAAAAATGAAATTTTTTTAATTTAAATTCTTCGTATTTCAACGAAAGGATTTGAAATGAACTTAACTTTCGGCAAGAATCTTCATGAAGAATTTCTATTTCAGAATTTGTCATGTCGTCGCCTTTCACAACGTTTCTAGTTTATAAAATATCACATAAAATGAAGCATGAGCTAAGTGGCGCGGCCACTCAGTGAGTCAATGAGTGTGCGCTGGGTGTAAAAGTATGCGGCAAAGGAAACCCTTTCGTTGAGTTGGCACTTGCTTATCTTAAGACCTGGTGACAAGCAGGGATGCTTTGAACAGGGCAAAGCGGTGTCTATGGACAAAGACAAAGCGAGATGCGTAAAAAGATAAGTAGAAGAAGGAGCAATGAATAAGTCAAAGAGAGTGCAAAAAAGGCGAAAAATGAAAGGACATGCTCATCACATTCCATGGGACGCAAGCTGACAGTGAGTGATTTGACCGGTTCCTCATTTGCGTCCACGGGCATGTGCAAGGATTAATGTGCAAGGATACGCAACGGCAACGTAACCGACTATATGGAAATAAGGCAAAATTGCGCTTTGGAGAACAATTTTCATATGCAACAGCAACAGGAACAGAACCAGCGATAGACAAGCATGAGCAAGAGTGTTAGGACAAGGCTACGACACGACGAAGGAGGCGACATCTTTATGCGCAACTTAGAAATTTGATGCGTTCTGTGCACACACACACACACACATACCCATACACTCTTAGTTGGATTTCTTCACTCCTTTGCCAACGCTGGCTGGCACATTTATACGCTACGTTGTTCAAATTACGAGCCAGTCAAGCAGGCAGGCACTAACTTCCATGATATTTCTTTAGGAAAAATGACAGCGAAATGTAATAATAGAAAAGTTTTTCTTTGTCAGCTTGATGAGTATGAAATTTTTCCAAAAGAAAACTAAAAAGCAAAGGATAACTGAAAAGTGGTTGCCACAATGACAGGCTCATCTCATCTGAACGGACGTACAACGAACGGAAAAATTGTAAATTAAACATTGCAAAAGAATTTCCAGGCAAACCGGTATGTGCCAGGCAGCACATACATATAAAGTATTACGCATACGCCAAGTAAAATACTTCATTTTCAGTTTTCTCAGCTCATGCAAAAATTTTATATAGAAACGCTTCAAACATTTCACTTTGGTACAACAAATACCAAAAAAAAATTGCTGTTCATATCAGCAGCAAATTGTTGTAAAGGTATTTTTGTAGCAAACAGAAGCCATAGCAGCAAGCAGCAAAATCAAAGCTTTGAGTTTTGTCACGCGTTTTTGTGTGAGCTGGAACAAATGCCGCGAACGTTCAAAGTAAATGCGAAAAGCTTCCAAATTATTTCTGTCAGCTGCCAACGATGAACTGCCGCAAAATGAGCTGCACAGAAAGGTAGCAGCACCAGCAGCAGCAACAGTCGGAACAGCAGAAGCATCAAACAGTAAATGTAGCACGTCGCATGCTCGCTGCTTCTTACTACAGTGGCATGCTGTACTATAGGCCGCAAGCAAAATGTCTGCTTTGCTGTGCGCAAACATTTTCCAACAAATTTTTGTTGTTGCAAAAAATTGCAAAGAAATTTAAAAAAAAAACAAAAAACAAAAAGAAAAAGAAAAAGAAAGAGAACAACACTGTCGTCTCCAATAGCAGTAGTAGTGAAAAATGTTGAAAAGCATTTTACTTTTACTATGCTGCTCATAAACGCTCCAGCTCAAAAACATTTTTAATGTTCTTTTGCTACGTTGTTTAACTCATTTACCATGTTCGGTACTCGTTTTTGCTGCTGTAAATTGGATGCAGCGAGTAGTTTTATTGCCGCAGGCCACATTCTTTATAGTAAAAATTCTTTGCTAGCAAAACAATGTTGTCATATTTTATAAAATTCATTGCGCGTTAGAGAGCAGACAAGTTCGATGAGCCGCATATACTTTGTAATCAGTTGGCATACAATACAATTATTTTGAACTCGAAGTTACAATTAATCGAACTCCTTTATAACGGATGATTCAATTAGAGGTTTTTTTTACTTGTTTTATTTTTCAACAGATCACGCAGCAGTGTACATTATTGGATGATATGCGACAGAATAGACCACATCAAGCCCATAGTAGGGAGCATATTGCGGCTGTAGCGAAGAGTGCAACTGAAGACCATGACCAATCGATTCGACGCCGTGTGTAGCATCTTAGCCTCTAAAAGTCTTACAAAATGCAACTCGTTCAAGAACTTAGGCCGCCAGACATGAATTTGCGCTTGAGTTGCAATCAATGAATGAAGTTCACCTGTTTTCGCGCCGAATTTCGTTCAATGAAGAGGCACATTGCTCGCTCAATGGATACTTCAATAAACACAAAATTGCCGCATTTGGGCTGATGAGCAACCCGAATTATTTCTTCTTTGTGGTTATGTGAAGTCAAAAGTCTTCGTCGATAAGCGATTCAGGATTTGTAAGTCAACAAAACTTGCGTAGTTCACGAAATACTGGTAGCCATGCTGGAAAATGTGATAGAAAATTTTACCTTCCGAATGGACCACCTACACTGTAGTCGCGGCCAACATATGAATGAAATTAGCTTTAAAAAGTTAATGTCAGAGATAATTCTTTCATAATAAAGATTCAAACATTGGATTATTAAGACAAAATTAGCTTAATAATCCAAACCGTACAAGAAATCAGCAAAAGAGCACAGAATGTCTGACAAACCATTTTTTCATTTCGTCGACAAAGATTATTGTAAGGAATTATACTTCTTGCAGAGAGTGTGTTCAAAATGTAACTTCACAGCAAAACGTGGATGCAAACAAAAGAATACAATTTCAACATTTCGTTTTTTAATGTACGATACGTTGCCGGTCAAGCTTCTTTTAAAATTCAGTTTCGTTATCTAAAGGCACCGACAAGTAACTACCAAGAGCTTTTACTTCACTGCGGATATCAATATTCTGCGTCATGTATGATGGTTAATAAAATGCATTATTTTAGAAAAATCGTGAAACGTCTCGTGAAAGTGCCCAATAAGTCCATCATTTTTACCTACCATAACTTGGACACCTTCTGTGCATGTGGAACTCAATCTGCCTTTATCGAGAACTGACAGTACTTTTTTTCAACAATATCATATAATGTTTTTCCCGTAACGTTCCCAATATCTTCTTTAGTGTTTAGAGTTGTGCACTCTATTATCCTTGGTACAACCATTAATGTTTTGTGCGATTCGCCGAATCCTTGCTGAACTTGATAAATGTATGGAATCAAGAATTGTTTTCATCTATTTACTTATTTGCCCAAAACATTGCAAGTCTGCTTGAAAAACGTCCTTAATAAATGGGCCATCGTCAAATGGTCTCCAATGTTGAGCTAATTGCAAACCAACTAACTATATAGCTCGACTTTTTTTTGGCACGAAGATATGCGAATGTCATTATAAAAATTCAAAGAATCTTGAACCATTGCTTCGTAAAACTCTTTCATTAATTTAAAAAAGTATTAAATTTCGATAGTCATATTTAATTTCACTCTCTATACTTGTCTTCTTTGTCCTATGATAGAATTTGGCTACTGTAGTTGGAACCCTTACTGTGATATTCACGAGAATCGTATTGAGTCAGTTCAAAAACACTTTCCTCTCTTTGCTCTTAGGAGTCTGAATTGGGAAAAAAAACTTCCACCCTATCATGACAGGTTAAAATTAATTGATTTTCCAATCCTAGAAATGTTAAATTTTAATAATATATTGTATATTTATATATTCTTTTTTATATTGATTTAACTTTACAAAAAACTCTCACTTCTCCACATCGCTGAATTTAAATGTAAGCGGTATAGCTGGTTCCATAACAAAGAAAGAACGGAATGGCTTCGATGCATCGTAATTGAACTCCACATAGAAATTGCGTATGAGCATAGCCAATGAAGTTTCTATCTCAAGATCAACAATGCGCTTGCCAATACACATGCGCGGTCCAAAACCAAATGGCAAAAATGAAAATGGACTGACTTCTGTTCTCTTTTGGGAGCTGGGTGTGCGTAACCAACGTTCCGGTATAAATTCATCAGGACGTGGAAAATAGGCATCATCCTTCATGAGTAAATTTGAACCGACCAAGACACGAGTGCCCTTCGGTATTTTATAGCCGGATAGTGTTAGATCTTGTAAGCAATTGCGCATGGTACCCAGTCCGTTCGGATAATAGCGCAGTGTCTCTTTGATAACCGCACGCATATACGGCATATCACGCATTCGAGACTCATCCAACAACGTATGCTTCGTGGGCAGCACACGCAAAACTTCCTCGCGTAACTTATGCTGCTTTTCTGGATATTTGGAGAGGCATAACATGATGGCTGCATATAAGGTTGAGGTCTAAACGCATAATAATTTATATTAATAAATAAATTTTCTACAACATGTATTTAGTAAATTTACCGCATCGACTCCAGCAAATAGTATATCCATAGACATAATTGTAGCTAGTTTCGCATCGATGCTAACAAGTTTTTCAAATATGCTAAAGTCTGCAGCATATTTGCCATTTCTTTTGCTGCGTTCAACCAATTCTTGAGTCTCATTAACCATTCTCATGGTGACATTTAAACTTTCATCCAGCACTCGCATCATTTTGTTGAAGCTAGGCGTACGCACAACTTTCCACATAGATGGCTGCAAATCTAACTGATAGATATATCGAAATATTTTGCGTGAAGTGTCGAAAAGTTTAAAAGCCTCGGGATTATCGCGCTTCTTGCGTATGATGCCCATTTCGCGATTGAGTGCAATAAGAGCAATAGATTCGAAGATCAGACGGCTAATCTCCTCCTCAAAGTTAGCAGGTACTTCTAGTGTTTGTGGATTCCGAATTTCTTTTATGCTGTAATTAAGCTCAAACGTATTGCTAAGCTTACAAAAATGCATTATTCACTCAACTTACCGTTCAATAAACTCATTATTTATATTCGCCAAAGGTTCTATATACATTTTCAAATTACGTGGCTGCATAAGCACTGGATTCATTGCTGAGCGTAATTTGCCCCATTGCTCACCTTGTCTACACGTATGTGTAAAACCGAATATGAAATTCTCAACTTTTCTAAATATTTCATATTAACTTACGTGGCCAACAGACCCTGAACCTCGCCATATATATCCGGTCGCACTTTCTCACGAAAATATAAAATTGAATCGAAACCCTCACGATGTGGCCACTGGCTTTCATTGCGAAACACAGTCTCTATGTCTTTCGGATTAAAAGTCAGCACCAGGTCTGGACGCCCAAACAAGCCAGGCATTAGAAATATATCGCCATGTTTCTCTCGCATTTTACTCGCATAATCAATCAATGAAACGTTAGCAAATTGACCGCCCGGCATAAAGTCGCGCATCAGTTGCCATTTTTTGTGTTGCGGCAGTGCACTGAATGGACGTGGTGGCGTCTTCAGTTGATCCAAATTCTATTTTTATATTTTATTTTATAAAAAAATGTTTTCTAAGGAATTATACCCTAACTTACTTACACCAATATTCGCTACGGTAACAAAAGCGCGTTCTCCCTGTATGAACCGAGTGCCACATTTGGTTAAGTTGCAGCTGCTTCGCCATCTGGTCATCTTGTATACAATAGTTTACTCCCAGTAGAACCAATTCGTTTGAAATTTCGTACGTAAATGTTAAAAAATTGTGTGCTTTTATTGAAATACATACAAAACAATTCGCTTATCGCTACTATTTGCTATTAAATAAAATAAACAAACAATTTTTTTTTTTTAAATACTTACTATTATCAAAGATAAGATGAGCATTGTCAATTCATCGCTGCGTAGACTTTTGAATATGCTACGAATTTCGGTGGGTATTAGTCACTGGCGTGGACGGCCGTTCACTGCAATAAATTATCTTAAATTAAATAGAAAAGTCAATCATTCCTATCGGTAATTTGTTGCTATGAAGAAGTTTTAAAAAGTTTTGAAGACGATTTAGTTAAAAGTCAACTATTTCGTGCAGTAATGGGAACATAAAATTTAAAACGTTCCAGAATTTCGAAAATCTAACGGAAAAAGGTACATGAATTCTACATTTTTTTTTAATCCAGATTTGCCATTACAATTCAAGATTATAATACACAGTTTAGGAGGTGAACATTCAAAATTGGTTTCTGTGTATGAATGAAATCATTATTTAATTAAGCCCCAAATCTGGGTCGAACTTATAGAACCAAGCATTGCCACCCGCGACGATTATATGTGCTAGAGCTTAGCTATTTAAATTTTTCAATATTTTTTGTCAAAAATCATTTAACTATCAAGCAAACTTCTTCTTATAACATCGAGCCCAGTTCATTAGCAATAAGTTACTGAGTTAGGCCCATTTTCACGACTTGCGCATATCTTTATTGCTAATTTTGTGCAAGTGTTCAATGTCACGACTGTTATTTAGCTTATAAGCGTATTGACTAGTTAGCTGCCAACTTGACTTCACAATTTCGATAACAAACGATAGCAGACAAAAAGTGACCGATAATAGACCGATAATCGATAATCGATTTGTACTGCAGGGCTACACGAAGGGAAATACACTAATTAATATTATTCCCCCAATAGCATATCTTGGCAAAGCACATTAATGTCAAAATCAATTGAGAATGCTAATCAACTCAGAATTTTTAAGTTTTTATATCCAGCTGACATTTTGAATGTAATACATTTAAACTATAACTATTTTTCGTCGACTCATCTTAAACCATTCAAGCCACACCAACTTTTGTATCATTTTTGAAGTTTGTGATTTAAATTTAAAGATTAAATTTAGTCGCTATTATTTCCTAACTACAGATGATATCTCCAAAACATTGATTCTTTACATATTTACAGTCAAATAGCAACAAGTCCATTGATATACTCCTGGCTCTCTTTAGTATATAAGACATAATTTTTCTTAGTTTTACTCGTCCTCATCCAGATATACTTGATGGAGGGTACCGTAGGCGTATTGGTAGCTTATCAACAGTCAGTATAGAGCATGCAACTTGAATTCAGCTTTGTCATAGTGAGTAAGAAAAGCATTTCAAACATTTCGTGGCAAATTTTAACTGATAACACTTTGTTTATATGATGCAGCAAAATTTATTTTCCACTTGAATAAAGCGGCATAAGCACTATTGCACTGCAAGAAATTGGCATTGATAACACTTTGTTTATATGATGCAGCAAAATTTATTTTATTTTACACTCAGCTTGACCAATTTGTAACAGGCGGCATAAGTTTAACACTGCAATAAATTTAAATTTGTAAGCTTTATTTATAATACACTGCAAAAAACTTCAATCAATATCATATTTATCATAGAATGATAGAACGATTTCAATGTGAGATAGCAATTAAAACAATCGTGTAAGAAATAAGGCGCATTCCGAATCAAGAACGGAAGATAGTTAGCTCATTGGGTTCAGATTTGCAGCCGGGGATTTATATTCTGGCTGTAGTCAAATCGTGTTACTGGGGATTATGCATCAGCACCCCTGCACTTGCGGGAACTTTATGTAGCAAAATATTTAATGGGGAATACTAATGCAACACAGCTCGCGGATAGGCAGGAGAAATCTGACCGAGGGGAAGATCTGCAAGGGCGAACAACGCTGAAGCGCAGACACCTCCGAAGAGCAATACAGAGCAGCAATGGAAAGGTGGGAGATTAAGCAGCAATCAGCAGCTCAATACAGCGGCATGGACCCACCACAATAGATTGCACCTTTATCAATGAAAGCCCAGGAGAGCAAACTGGAAACTAGCGAACGATATAAAGGCTATAAGAGGCGATGAAAATGCTATAAGTACATTTCAACCATTTAAGTCCCCTGGAGTAAATGAAATTTTCCAAGCTCTACTCCAGGAAAGCTTCTAAGTAGGGCCTATGATAAAAACCAATGTGCTGGAGAAATCCAAATATAGCTTTTAACCCGAAGGCGGGCAAGGAAGATCAATTCCACCCCAATTCATTAAGCACTCTTTTATGTTGAGACCCTAGAGAAAATAATGAACAACCAGAGCATGACCAAGTATTTGTTGAACGAAACGTTCCATAGAAGTCAACATGCGCATAGATCTGGCAATTTAGGACACTATAAAAGCCAAAGAGACAGTGATTTGCGCTTTTAAAGACATTGTAGGTGCCTTTAAGAACACATTTTAGAGAGACCTTGAAAGAGCACTCAAAAAAAAGAGTACAGAACACTAAGAAGTATGAGTTAACATCACAAACCAGTTCGAATGGATGGTGCGCTGATAGAATTCTCCAAGGAGGCAAAAAGAATTACCTCAAAGCTCAGCCTTGCTTTTGAGCATGCTCAAATATTTGGACAGATATCAAGCAACAGGAAGGCCTCTGCATTCAACAAACAAACAAAAAACATAGTTACTTACATGCTTAGGTGGCCTTACAACCATCTACCGGTCAAACCCCCACGTAGGATAGGATGACGATGACGTAACTAGTATTAAATCGCATTGGACCATCTTGTAACTATATTTATGTTAAAGCGTCATCATATCCCTCTAAAAATTAGTGTATGTCATTTCGCTGAAGTGTAAGCAACCTTAACTTACAATATCATTGTGCTCTAACCAAGTCAACCAACAAAACATAAGAAGAACAAAAGTGCAACTGATGAACATCTATTGCTGTGTGAAACGTGTGGAGAACATGCTTCGTCAATACAAATATGTGAGTAATGGTTCACTGGGGACATTACCAACAACAATTGATGTAATTGTAATACTTCAGAACAAGTTCGTCGAGTCATTAGCATGTCTTCGGGTCTTTCGTCTGGCATGAAGTATTGTTCTACAAGCATAAGTTTCTCCTCCCAGCGGTTTATTACCTCCTGGCTAGGTCGAAATTGCTTCGACGCCACTTTATGTCCGAACTTCGATAGCAAGGAGCGGGTGTACCTCAGGGAAGGAACTACCTGCTGAGACCGTCCAGCAAGCTCAGTTTCATCAATAGTAGGTCAATACTTGCTCCTCTAGGGCGCCCTCCAACATCAAAAAAATACAAGTAGTTAAAAACAATGCAATAGTCCACGGAGAATTGGCAATGCAATCGGCATACCAGCGGCTGTAATGAGCGCCTTAAAGCTGAAGTCAATCACTTTGGGGGAGGTGGCTGTCCATAAAAAGGCACCACATCGCATTTCAACATGATATTGACTTTAATAAAGGAATGCGGGCAGTAAGATTGTATGGGGGTTACCCCAAACAGTGGGCGGGTGGGTGGTTCCCATCCATTAATGTACATATATGTCAAGCATCTGTCCACTAGAAATTACCATATCAATTATTAATTTGATATTGACTACAATAAAAACTTTTTTCATATGGAGGCTACCCCAAAAAGTAGGCGTGGCGGGTTAATCTTGATACTCTATTAAACTGCAATAAAAAGAAGTGTATGTGCCAATTTTCAACTGAATAGCACATAAATTTGTACCCAAAAAATGCGAAACAACATACAGACGGACAGACTCGTGTTGTCGAGCTGATTAAGAATATATATATATATATATATATATATATATATATATATATATACTTTATGGGGTCTACGATGCCTCCTTTAATGCGTGACAGACTTTCGGAGAAACTGATAATACCATTTCGCACTATGTGTGAATGGTATAAAAAAACAATTGTATTATGATTTTTCAAATGAATCATTTAAAATAATTGCACAATTGTAGCAAACAATTTTTCCTACAAATAAAGCTAATTAAAAAAGTTTGTACAAACTTTCATGTAATTAACAACAAAATAAAGCACATACTTTTAGGCATTTGGCAGTTGACATTTATTTTTGTCTGCGCTGTGGTACAGTACACACACATACTCGTAGTATAAGCAATTTACTTTGTGCAGCAGATAAGACAATGTGTATATAAATAGTACATATACATACTCGTATGTAGAGGTAAACGAGAAAAGCTGCTGGCAAAGACCACTTCAGTTCCACTCAAAACTTGACGAATGTGCACAACATGGCTTAAAAGATTTTCTAAACAAAGCTGAACGATGCGAAAAACATGACAAAACTGGCAACGTAAAGCCACTTTTTGCAAAGAAACGAAAAGAATCTCAAGAACACACTCATAGCATAAAGTTGGAAATCTAAAAATTATAAATGTAGCATGGTGCATAGCACACAGGACCACGGCGACAAAAAGCTGAAGATGTACATAGGATAGGATAGGATAGGATAGTCGTACTAGCAGGTGTTATGACGGTAATGTTGCAAAAATGTTTATATATTAAATAAATATCCATGGACGTACAAAGGAGGATATGTAGCCAATTTTGTTTAGTTTTTCTTTAAGAAGTTTTTTTTTCAATTATTTCTTTCTAGGTTTTTGACTTGAAAAATTCTCCAAATTTTCTCCAAAAATTCTCCAAATTTCGCATGTTGTCTTAATGTTTCTTGGTCAACAAAAGGGATTTACAAAATTTCCATATTTTATATTATATGAGCGGGATAACAGAGCAAGGGATTAACATTGATCGCAAAAAACAAATGTAAGAAAAATGTTGACACTTGGCGAGAAGACTAATTTGCATAAATCCTTAGTAGACCCAAAAAATATTACTACACCTCCACTATATATAAAGTTGCGTTTAATGAAACAATTTGTAAAAGATTTGTCTAAAGATGATGATTGTTTTAGATATTATCAGAAGTTAAAGTGAAAGAAGGGGTTTTCGTTGGGCCTGGTGTTCTTAAACTGATGTTCGATTCAAGCTTCAAAGCAACGATGAGTACAAAATAAAAGGAGGCTTGGTTATCATTTAAAGATATGTTGTGAGTAAGTTTTTGGGCAATGTGAAAGCCCCCAACTATGAAGTTATTGTAACTAATACGATAGACAAATTCAAAACTATTAGTTGTCCGATGAGCCTTAAAGTCCATTTATTGCCTTTTTTACTAAAAACTTGGGTGATATGAGTGAAAAGATGGGGGGGGGGCGGTTTCATCAATATATAAAAGAGATAGTGAAACGATACCATGAACTTTGGAATATCAACATGATGCGTGATTACTGTTGGTCACTCCATATAGAACAACAAAATGCATCACATCGAAGATATAGAAGAAATTTTACAGAGAAAAAAGAACCGAAATTCAGAAAAAGCAAGCACCTAAAATATTTGCATTTTAGAAATTTCATATTATCGTAAGTAAAAATTGTAACCTAATAAAAAAAAACTAAGATTTTTTAATTTTTATGTATCAAATTTTCGCTATTTTGAAATATATAATCGATGACATATTGTGAGAGAATTGTGTGTGATAGAAAAAAAATGATAGCAAATACGGTTTCAGCACCCAAAAAAAAAAAAAAAAAACATAAGATTTACATAAACTGGTTTAAAAAGTTT
This sequence comes from Leucophenga montana, assembly GCA_035044765.1. Taxonomy (NCBI): domain Eukaryota; kingdom Metazoa; phylum Arthropoda; class Insecta; order Diptera; family Drosophilidae; genus Leucophenga; species Leucophenga montana. The sequence continues at coordinate 774,154 of JAWNNQ010001439.1, read as the reverse complement.
GTACAAACATGTTGAAGTAAAATATCTTTAGGCGCGATATGACGAGTAACTTTTCTAACGGAAGGAACGTTTTCGAACGGAACTAAAAAATTGGTCATGCGTTCGTAAATTAACTACAGCATGACCATGCATTGATGAGTATTAAGGCTAAACTAAGAAATTGAAAGCTGCGAACGAAGAAAAAGGGTTACATTTGGAGAGACAATTAGGGCGACATTTGGGAGATGTTTGGGGAGGACATTTGAGGAAGCGTTTGAGGGGACATTTTGGGGCACTTAGATGGACATTTAGGTGGACATTTAGGGGTATGGCTAGGTTTGACGTTTGGCGGGAGATTTAGAAGGACATTTCGGTGAACGTTTGGTGGTCAGTTGTTTTCAAAGGTCTATTATTTTCATAGGTCTAAAAAATGTGAGTGTATGAGCATATGAATATTTGTCATTTGGTCCTATCTATACACCTACATATATTTATTTCAAAACAATAAAATTAAGCAACACACAATTATATATATCAAATTATCTTTAAGGATTGGGGTACCCTTTGAACAATTCAAAAGCTATGCATATGTACATAATGTGTTAGTATATGTGTTTCTTTTCCTCTATTATGTTTTTACGTTTGCAGACTATTGTGAGAATGTTTTTTTACACTCAACCATAATTGATTTATACTACGAAGTAAATATATGTATATTGTATGTGTACAAATAGAAATATACAAGAAACTACCTAAAACACCGACAAACACAGACACATTAAAATATGGAAAATATTTAAAAAGAAATACACTCTGACACTATAGTTTGCTCCCACATACTTTGTCTTATCTACTTTGTTACACTTAGCGAATAGATTCGAGCACCTATGTGCAAATAATATATTGCATTATTAGCACAATCAGCATACCAATTAAAGCATATTGCCACACTAAATGAAAAATTCATATATTGTAGTTATTTGCATACCGATTGGGGAACAGCTGTGAACATAAAGTTGTCTCATACGTTTTAGTATAGATACATTTCCATCTACACAGTTCACTTGAAAAAATATCTCTTTTAGCTGGAAACGTTATCGCCATAGGTAAATGGTGAACATTGCAGCTGTTTTGCTACAAACACCACCGAATAATTCTGCATTTTGCCCAATTTCCAAATGAACAAAAATGTTGTTAGACCATGGTCATCAGAGCGCGTGGTAGGAACACCGAGCTCCTTCTATTTATCGCAGGATTATAATTTTTCATGCATAATTGTCATTCTGCTTTTACTTCTGTATAATTGCTTATATAATTGCATACACTTATGCATATGTTCGAGTATATGCTTAGAATCTAAGCGCATTAAAAGCGATTAAAGAGTAGTGATAGGAGATTATAGACAAAAATCATTCAATTAAACTACGAGTAGGTTCTTACTCCAATGCAAAATTGACTATAAATTGACAAGCATTTCAAAAGGCTACCTCAGTCAGTGAATAACTTTGATTGTGAGCAGATATTACAACTGAATCAGCGCTAGTTACTCTGAACTATTAATTTTTGTCAATCAAAAAATTTACAATAAAATAATTATTTAAAAAACTAACCTAAAACTAACCACGACTAAAATCTCACTATGAATGGAAAAACAACAACGCATAATCAATTTCAGTTTGAAATTAACAATAATAAAGTGCTTACATGCTTAACTGATGAACCAAAGTTCTTAGTAATAACTCGAATCGAAAGTGTTGAAAGCCTTTTCAATGTCTCTCCCTTTCTAATAAAGCAAATTATTGACGAAGTGTGTGGCGGTGAGGTGCTTGAATGCAATAAACTATGTAATGGTACATTATTAGTTAAAACTATATCACTTGATCAAGCTTCCAAATTAATAAAGTTAATATCTTTTAACAACGAAATAAAAGTTGATGTATCGGAACAGAATACTATACATTTTTCCAAAGGTATAATCTACTGTAATAGTCTTAGGAACATAGACGAAGAAGAAATAACAAATGAACTTAAATCACAAAATGTAGTTCAATGTAAAAAACTAATTCAAAAATGTAATTCATTGCAAAAGGAAACTGGACTCATCAAAATTACATTTTCGACACCGATTCTACCGTCGAAAATATTTGTTGGCTATGAAAGCATTGAAGTACGTCCGTACATTCCTTTACCACTTTGGTGCAAGAATTGCGGTAGGCATGGACACACATCAAAAACATGCCGAAGAGACACACTATGCCTCAACTGCAGTAACCCGACTTACTGCCATCCGGATGGATTGGAAGACTGTACTAGCCTTCCCTGCTGCATCAATTGCAAAGAAAGCAACAAAACTTGGTATCTTCATAGTGCTATCGATCATCAGTGTCCAACTTTCATGGAAAATAGGTTAATGCAAGCAATTCGCATTATTGAGAATTGTGATATAAAAACAGCACGAAAAATATTTAACGACCGGCACCAACTAGCAAACATTTCGTACTCAACATTGCAGCGCTCCTCTCAAGAAACCAATACAAAATCTACCGAAATTAACAGGACACTAAAAGATCCAACAGATGACGACATGCAACCATGCAGCAGCACCGCACTCCAACTGCAAACACTTACAGTCAACCAACCATTTATGCTAAATAAAAAACCAAAAAAGTCTCTAATTCGAGAAACAACAGTTTAGAGAATATTTACTTCGATAAATCAATATATTTAGTATTCCTCATACTCCTCCAAAGCAAAACATTTTATGGCTATTATATGATAATGTTGTCCTATGTAGACCAATTTGGAAAACTTAACGGAAGATATAATTAAATATGATTTATAAAATAAGAACTATTATCAAATATGTTATATAATAATATAAATTTATAGGCCACCTTCCTCATTCAGTGGACTTGGTAGGTCCTTTCCGACAAAGTAAAAATATTTATTCATATCTCGATGTCCTTTATAAGTTGATTTAAAATACTTATCCAAATAAATGCATATAAATATCAACTAAGATTTGTGTTTCATAAGATAGAAGTTATTTGGAATTGATTTTAAAGGAATGTTTTGCGATTTTTACAATGTATATTATTCAAAGTATTGTTCATCGTTAGCTACAATATTTTCCAATCTTTTTGGCAGCATATGGATTCCGCGTCGGAAGAACGGCTCTCCTTTTAAGGCAATCCACGATTCGACCCATTTTTTGGTATCCTCGTAAGAAGTAAAGCGCTGCTCAACCGGGGCGACTACAAGTGGTAGTCAGAAGAGGCTATGTCTGGGCTATAAGGCGGGGGGGGGGGGTGTGTGTGGTGTGTAGCACATCCCAATTCAACGCCTCCAACATTTCCTTGAGCGTTGTTATGTTGAAAAACCACCTTGTCGTGTCTTTTGGCATAATCCGGCCATTTTTGCTTCAATGCTCGGCTCACTTGCATCAATTGTTGTTGGTAACGTTCACCAGTGACGGTTTGGCTAGGTTTCAGCAGCTCATAGTACACAACACACTTCTGATCCCACCAAATACAGAGCATGAGCTTGGCACCATGAATATTCGGCTTGGCCGTCTATGTTGAGGCATGGCCCATGGTCCCCATGATTTATTTCGCTGTGGGATGTCGTTATGAATCCACTTTCATATCCAGTAACAAAACGATGCAAAAAACTCTTCCGATTATGGCGTTGAAGCAGCTGTTTGCAAGTGAAAAATCTCCTGTCGACGTCTCTTGGCTTCAATTTGTTCGGCACCCTATTTCCTTGCTTTTGAATCATTCCCATGGCTTTAAGGCGTTTGCCAACTGTTGAAAAGTCAACTCTCAATGATTCTGACAATTCTTGAAGGGTTTAACACGGATCTTCGTCGAGTAATGCTACCAATTCTTCATCTTCAAACATTTTGGTCTGGTCCGGATGTTCTTTGTCCTCGGTTTCAAAATCACCACTTTTAAACCGACGAAACCAGTACTCACAAGTTGAAATCGATAGAGCATAGTCCCCGGAAGCCTTACAAAGCGTACGATGGGCTTCAGCTGCTTTTTTCTTCAAATGAAAGCATAAAAGCAAACCTTCCCGCAAATTGCGTTTTGGTGAAACAAGAGTGGACATGTTCAAAGAGCAAAAAACAATATGTTGTTTACACTTCAGTGGAATGACACATACTGAAAATTGAAGCTTATAAAGTAAGCTTTCAAATGAATATAGTCACAGGTTTAGTGATTACGTTACGCAATCTCTTATGAATCCTTTAAAATTAATACCAACACATCTTCGTACTTCTAATTTGCTTGCTGAGCACAAAGTAGCAGAGGTTGGCAAGTGTGATTCTTCGTTTGATCTCCAGGCTGACGTTATCTCTGCTGGTTATCTCTGTTCCCAGGTCGACAAAGTTTTCTACAATATTGAAGTTGAAATTATCCACGAGTGAACACCAAGTACTTTTCCGCTAGGCCCATGAGATGTGACTGTTTCCCAATCGTTCGTTCGTTCATGCCGATGATGTTAATGTCATCATCACTTTCTTATGGAAGATCGTTCTACGTATGAACATTGACGTTAGTTGTAATCCATCAAGAGTTTAAAAAAAGTATTACCTGGGCTGGGCGAGGTTCTTTCCTACGCTGACGAAGCTTTGTATGTGTGATAGCGTCAGCATGCAAAGACAAACGATCTTCGTTGGAATATCAAGATTAGATAAGACGTTGAAAAATTTCGTTCTTATCAGCGTTGTAGTCAATATCAACTTAATAATTAGTATGGCAGCTTCTAGTGGACAGACGCTTCACATATACAATAATGGTTGGGACCCGGGGTAGCCCCCATACACCCCAACTGCCCATTTTTGTGTTATTGTATGAAACAATCCTTTATTAAAATTAATATTACGTTGAAATGCGATGTAGTGCTTTTTTATGGACAGCCGCTTAACATACATAGACTAATGGGCGTGCTCCGATCTTTATTCAAATCAATATTAGCTTGAAATTTGATTTGGTAGATTTTAGTGGACAACTGCTTCATTTACATATACCAATGGGTGTGTCCAGCCCACTTTTTGAGGTAGTCCCATACAAACCCACAGCTCACATTTACGGATTTGTATGAGAAACGTCAACTTGAAATTTGATATGGTGGCATCTTATAGAAGGATTCTTCATATACGTCTACTAATGGGCGTCTACAGCCCACTTTTTGAGGTATCTGCTATTTAAAGCCCCTCGTTTACAATACGATTTAAAATTTAGTGAGAATAGTATTGACTTTCTTTCTTGTTTTATTTTATAATCAACTTACCAATTAAGAAAAATGTACTAGCACACTCAACACAAAATTCACATATGCTCGAGTAGTGATTTGCAAAACGATTAGTCAACGTAGAAGCTGTAGAACACAAATACACTCGTTCAACGCTTATAAGTTGACAGGAAAAATATTCCTTTTTTCTGCAATAGCAATTGTGAATGTCATAAGGTCTTGATAACACTGCACTGCAGGATTATACACTTTTTATGGAGATTAAAAGACATTCTGCTCTTGCTATCACTTACATATGAAGTCATTCATTTCTACATATGTTTGAGTATATACTTTAAATCTGAGCACATATAATGTGATTAAAAAATAGTATTGTACTTAGAGTTTAGAGAGCAATAATCGTCCAATTAAACTACGAGCGTCTTCTTACTGCAATTCTAAATCGACTATAAATTGACAAGCATTCGAAAGGTTACCTCAGTCAGTGAATAACTTCGATTGTAAGCAGATATTATTATTGAACTATGGGATTTTTTTTAATCAAAATAAATAGTTAACCACGCTACCGACTAAAAGCTCACTATGTATAGAAAGACAATAACGCATAATCAAAATCAATTAAACTTTGAAATTAACAACAATAAAAGGCTTAAGTGTTTGACTAAAGAACCAAAGTTGTTAGTGATAACTCGAATCGACAGTGATGAGAGCCTTTTCAATGTTTGCCCCTTTTTATTAAAGAGGGTTATAGACAAAGTTTGTGGTGATGCAGTACTTGAATGCAATAAGCAACGAAATGGCACAGCAATAGTCAAAACCAAATCACTATATCAAGCTTCCCGATTAATAAAGTTAACATCTTTTAACAACATAATAAAAGTTAATGTATCTGAATGTGATCCTGTTAATTGTTGCAGAGGTATAATCTACAGTAATAGTCTTCGTGGCATTGACGAAGAAAAAATAACAAATGCATTTAAATCACAAAATGTAATCGATTGTAAAAAAATCTTTAAAACATGTAATTCAATGCAAAAGGAAACTGGACTCATCACAATTACATTTTCGATACCGAATCTACCGTCCGAAATCGATATTGGCTATAAGAGTTTTAAAGTGCGTCCGTACATTCCTTCACCTCTTTGGTGCACGAATTGCGGTAGGATTGGGCACAAAGCAAAAACATGCCGAATCGGCAAACTGTGCCTAAACTGCAGTAGGCCGTTCCACAACTATGCAGATGGATTGGAAGTCTGTACAAACCTTCCCTGCTGTATCAATTGTAAAGAAAGCAACAAAATAATCTATCTTCATAGTGCTGTCGATCGCCTATGTCCAACTTTCATAGAAAATAAAGTAATACAATCAATTCGAATTATTGAGAATTGTGATATGGAAACAGCGCGAAAAATATATAATAAGAGAAACCGACTGGGAAACGCATCATACTCCACAATAGTGCGCTGCAACCAACAAACCGAAGCTGCGGAAGTAAATAACAGCGGCAATCGATACCAATAAGTAACCAATAAGTAAGCACCAACTGTCAACATGCAAACTTCCAGTTACACTACAAATTTTAAAAATTAAATAATTGAAAATACTTAGAAATGCATATTAATGTCTATTTTGAAACATATTATTTTTATTTTTATTATTATTACGATTATGATTATGATTATGATTGTAATTATGATTATAACTATGATTGTGATTATAACTATGATCATGATTATTATTATGATTATGAGAATAACTATGATTGTGATTATAATTATGAATATGATTATAACTATTATTATGTTTATGATTATTATTATTATGATTATAAATATGATTATGATTACAATTATGATTATAACTATGATTGTGATTATAATTATGATTATGATTATGATTATGATTATGATTATGATTATGATTATGATTATGATTATGATTATGATTATGATTATGATTATGATTATGATTATGATTATGATTATGATTATGATTATGATTATGATTATGATTATGATTATGATTATGATTATGATTATGATTATGATTATGATTATGATTATGATTATGATTATGATTATGATTATGATTATGATTATGATTATGATTATGATTATGATTATGATTATGATTATGATTATGATTATGATTATGATTATGATTATGATTATGATTATGATTATGATTATGATTATGATTATGATTATGATTATGATTATGATTATGATTATGATTATGATTATGATTATGATTATGATTATGATTATGATTATGATTATGATTATGATTATGATTATGATTATGATTATGATTATGATTATGATTATGATTATGATTATGATTATGATTATGATTATGATTATGATTATGATTATGATTATGATTATGATTATGATTATGATTATGATTATGATTATGATTATGATTATGATTATGATTATGATTATGATTATGATTATGATTATGATTATGATTATGATTATGATTATGATTATGATTATGATTATGATTATGATTATGATTATGATTATGATTATGATTATGATTATGATTATGATTATGATTATGATTATGATTATGATTATGATTATGATTATGATTATGATTATGATTATGATTATGATTATGATTATGATTATGATTATGATTATGATTATGATTATGATTATGATTATGATTATGATTATGATTATGATTATGATTATGATTATGATTATGATTATGATTATGATTATGATTATGATTATGATTATGATTATGATTATGATTATGATTATGATTATGATTATGATTATGATTATGATTATGATTATGATTATGATTATGATTATGATTATGATTATGATTATGATTATGATTATGATTATGATTATGATTATGATTATGATTATGATTATGATTATGATTATGATTATGATTATGATTATGATTATGATTATGATTATAACTATGATTTTGATTATGATTATTATTTCTATACCATTCATTATTATTATTTTAATTATGATTATTATTATTATATTACTAGTGTTCTCTACGTTATTGTGGTTGCAACTCAACCATTATAGTTTCAGTACAAAACAGTTCAGTACCATTTGAAAATGATGTCCATAATAATGCTTAAGTATGACCAATATGTATGACCAATATGTCTGGCTCAACATGTTGTTATCGACTACAGACCGCTTCTTTAAAATTTTAAAAACAACACTATGAAGCCACGCTCTCGACTTATACCAACGCACACTTTGACATTGAGTGAACTGAGAGAGGGAGATAGCTCAGGTCTTTGTGATTGGCCGAAGGCGTTACTACCTACCTTATACGCAATAACATTCGTACCTACTCCTCTTCACAAACCTGCCAACAGAGAAAAAACAAATCAAGTGAAAATATCCGAAATTTAAGAGGGTGACAAAGTGTGTGAACATTACTAAAGCTCAATACTGAGATTTGTAAAAATGTTTGATATCGAAAAAACTTCATATATATAAAAACGCTGTCAAACAACAATCAAAAATATTCGACACGAACTTTTTTTCATCGCGTACTCAGAATGTGACCTTTTACATTTCTATCACAAAACAAACAAAGAAAAAATCAATTTGTGTGGACATGTTTGTTGTGGGAACACTTTTTTATTTTTTTTTTTTTTTGTGTGACATAGCAGTAATAATTTACAATTTCGGTAGCAAAAATATTCATCGATCTCAGTATTGGGCTAAACTCTAAATCAAAAAGCAAACGTTTAAAAAATAGTGATGCCATTTATATCGCTAAGCCCGAATCTTCAGTACACTCAAACAAAAAAAAAATGTGATTTATACAATACATATTTATATTTAAAAAATTTAAAAAAAAAATTTAAATACTTATCGAAAGAAATATGCATAAATGTCTATAATGAAATGTATTTCAAAAGAACACCATTTGGCATGTAATGTAATGTATATACATTATCCAGTGGACGTGATAATCTCATTCCGTCATATTTGAAACGTTTATTCTGTCAATGCCTGGCTACCGAATTATTTGATCTATCATTTACTAAAAAAGTTTTATTTAAAACCTAAAACTGCACGCTGTGTTTTATGGGTCTATTATATACAGATGCAAAGCGTATTCCGATCATAGTACAATCTTTATACCCAATTTGTTGGCAATACATCAAAACTGAAGGATTAGTAGTCGAGTTAGCTTCAGCAACTAAAGTGGAAGTAATGGAAACTGAAAACTTCAATAAACCAGGACTAGGATAAACAAAAATTCAACAACATCGAAAAACAATTAACTAGCTACTCTCAACATTCTCGTACAAACAACTATTCTCGTAGATATTCTCGTAGATATTCTCGTAGATATTCACGTAGATAGGTAATGCCTATGATTATAAACTATACATTTATTCAAAAAAGTCTATCAATTTCATTGGATGGAAAAGTTCATGTCAAAAATCGTCATAGTTTACATACATACTAGTATAAGCTTAAAATAATATAAAAATAAAATTCATTCAATTTTGTAAAAATTAATTATGTTTTGCTTAAGATTAGATATCATATAAAATTATTATAAACTTTGCTTTGTAGCTTTACCTATCTAATATATTACCTATCTAATATATTAAAAGACTAATATAATAAAAGATTTAAAAGACAAACTGTTAATGAAGTACATTTATGACTGACCCAAAGATAACCCCTTAATGCAAAAAAAAAAGAAAGAAAAGAAAAGAAAAGGAAAACAATTTCATAGGCACAAGTAACCACAGAAAATTAATAAATTATAGCTTTAATTAAAGAACAAATAAAAATGAAGCCCGCATATTTAACATATTAGGCAATTCCACAAACAATTTCCATAACAATAACTTAAATCAATAATTAAATTTTAATGCACTCAAACAGTGAACGCGGACTGACCCCGAGTATAATGTTGCAAAGCTAATATTTATTTTCAATTTATTATCATTTAACGTAATACAACGTTTGGAACGCTAAACCGATTTATCCATAGACTTTTTAAACTCGCATTTTGGGATGTTCTTTAGCACTTGTGTCACGGCTGCTGGTACATATGTCTGGAATGTCATCGTAAAAAACTCCTTTCATTACAGTTTTCATTTTTGGAAAGGTAAAAATATCGCACGGTGATACATCAGGCGAATACGGAGTGTGGTCGATGAGACAAATTTGTTTTTTCAACAAGAATTCATACACATATTTTGTCTTGTGAGGTGGTGCATTAGCATGCAATAAAAACAGCTATTTGCTTTGGAATAAACGATGTTAAACTTGTTTGACAGTTTGACCTTCTGGAATAAATTCCTTGTGAGCAATACGTTTGGATTCATAGAAAGTTATCAACTTTGTCTTCTGAAAACGCATTTTATTTATGTTTTGGATCGTCTTTTGACTTCCATTCTGCAGATTGTCGCTCAGTTTCAGGATCATATTTAAAACACCATGTTTCATCACCAGCTATGCTCGAATCAAGAATATCTGGATCGTTTTCAGCTGTTGAAATTATGTCTTCGCAATGCTCTACACGAGCGATTTTTTGATCATCATTTAACTGATGTGGAACAAACCTTTACCCAAATTTTCAGTTTGTATTTTGTAGAGTGTACAGTAAGATGCAGCATTCTCACAGTGAAATTTGCATCGATAGCCATTATTTCACTTACTTTTTCCACTAACTCAGCACGATTAGATGCTTCGGGTCGTCCAGGTCTTGGTTCATCATTTAAATCATCACGACCGAACCACGTGTAAACTTAACTACAACTCATACCATAATCATCATAAACCTTTTTTTAACAATTCGTAAGTCTCAGCAAATTTTTTACCGAGTTTAAAACAAAATTTATTATTGCTCTTTTGTATTTAGGACATAACTACAAAAACTACTGTTATTAAGACGTGTGTCATTTTGTAACCGGTCAAACGATTAGCATGAACATAGCTACTTTCGAAAGAAGAAAACTGTACCTTTTCAACACTGCCAACATTTAATAGATGGCGCTACGTGTTCTACAATTTAAATCAAAACTTCGATTATTTTTAGATCATATCTTGTATATACAGTGTAGCGCTTGAACTGCCCTACACTCGCTTACTTGTACCTAAAAATGTATTTATATATATACATATATATATATATATATATATGTATATGTCACACATATCATATATGATGCTATTTCTGATGACCGAATGTGTGACCAGAACGCATTAATTTTTAATTTGTTCAAATAATAATTGTCATGCTTAGGCGCTTAGTTACGAGTATACGCACTCATATACACGCACATTACAGTGTATAGTCTTGCTTAAATATTTATTAACACCCCTTGGGCATAAGCAAACTGACGCATTACACACTCCACAATATTTGACCTTTTCAATTAACAATGTGTTGTCATTGTGGTTGCTGTGGCTGTGGCTGTTGCTGTTGCTGTTTCTGTTGCTATTGTTGGCCTTCATCATGACGTCGCATCGAGAGGCTTGTGTCTGCTCGCCCCTACAATGTTTTGGGGTCAATATGTTTTAAAGTTCCATCGGATCAACAATACTCACAGAATTTAGCTGTTGATGCCGCCTCCATTCATAAATTGAATTATTTGTTCAGTTTGGCATAGTATGAGTCAGTTAAGCGTATGACTCAAGTGAAACACTGAATTTTATAGTAACACAGACAATTACATGCTGTTAAAGAAGTACGGCTGCTAAGCCCAGTAAAATAATCTTCATACGAATTTAGTTAAAAACGCACTTAAAGGTAAAAACTACTATTTACATACATAGTATAAATACGAGTATAATAAAATTGAATAGATGACAAAGTTCAAATCAAATATATGGTAAATTCGGCGTGCATTAGCAACCGAAATATGCATGATTCTTAAATGCATTATAGTTTTCAAATTCAGCTATGGATGCATACTATAATTATTATAACTTAATTCACAACGTTTCGCAAAGGTCTAACTTAGACTCCTAGTGACTCCGAATTTGAAGCTGGGTACACCAATCTAGTACCTGCATACCAGGATTGTTGATACATCAAGAAATATTGTTTATCAAGGTTCAATATTATTTCAATATTTAAAACTTAACATAAAAATGTCGACATATCGTTTACACACATTTTAATAACATGAATATCGATATTGATTTGATTCAATAGCCCAAATATGCATTTTGAATCGTGCAGTATAAGTTGAAAACGGCATTAATAAAATTGTGTTCCATTTAAAACTATGAATGTGGGCGTCGGCTATCCAAAAAATATTTGGTATCGGCTTTAAGAGTTGCCTAGCTTAAACATCTAAACAAATGTTGAACACTCATACGGATCGATACAGCTAGTTCGACTTAATATTTCAACGAGATAATCAAGAATATTCGGTTTTCACTTCGGATGTGATTTTGTTAAAATGAAAGAAATGTTTTCAGAAATATTTTGCGATTTGAATTCACTTAACATTGAGAAAACGAATTGAATTGAAATCAAATCGCGAAATCCTTCTTAAAGTGAAAAACGAACCATTTTAACGAAATCTAAATAGGGACTACCTCAAAATTATAATTTATAATCATATGTTCGTCCATATGAAGCCAAATATAAAATTGATTTTGCCTCAAACGATAGAGTTTTTCATGAAAAATCCCAAAAGTGAGTAATAGGTTTTACTTCTTTATATGTGAGGAGTTAGTCCATAAGAAATTTTTTGTTAGTATTTACTGTAATAAGAAAAATTCGATGCATAATTCAAAAATTGGGCGTGACACGTCGCTTGATATTTATGTAAAGCATCCATCCATAAGAAGCCACTATGCCACTATGCTAAGGTGATATTGACTGCAATAAAATCGTTTTCCATACAAAAAGCTAAAGTAAACGTGGGGTTTGTATAGGGGCTACCTAAAAAAGTGGGGGGATCACACCCATTGACATACATGTGAAGAGTCTCTTCATAATAAGCAACCATGTCAATGTTTAAGGTGATATTGACAGCAATAAAAAAACCTCGATACAAAGAGGCAAAAGAGGGCGTATGGTTTGTATTGGGGCTACCTCATAAAGTCTGGAATCACACCCATTGATATATATGTGAAGAGTCCCTTCATAAGAAGCCACGATGTAATTTTTTAAGGTTATATTGACAGCAATAAAAGAATTTTCATACTAAGAGGCAAAAATGGGTGGGTGGTTTGTATTGGGGCTACTCCAAAAAATCGGGGTATCACACCCATTGACATATATGTGAAGAGTCTATTCATAAGAAGCAACCATGTACATTTTTAAGTTGACATTGAAAAAAAAAATGGTCATACAAAAAGTCGAAAGGGGAAGGGGGTGTTTGTAAGTGGGCGTGACAAGTCAATTTTGATACTCTATTAAACTTCAATAAAAATAAGTCTATGTGCCAACTTACAAGCTTATATCTTAAAAATTAGTCCCCAAAAAGTTTGCAACAACATCCATAGACAGACAGACGGACATGGTTAGATCGAGTCGTCTCGTCGTGCTGACCAAGAATATAATGAGCTCTACGATGCCTCCTTTAATACGTTACAAACTTTTGGACAAACCATTTCACACTACAAGTATGTGTGAATGGTATAAAAAGGTTGGATATCCAATGAAGAATACAAGTATGATCATGATCATCTCGATGAGATGCATTAATCTAGCTATGCACAGTGTCTTGTATGGAGTCGGCGACCAAAAATACTTACAGTGCAGCTATCGAAGTGAAACTTTTGTCATATGCTTTTATCTATAATTAGATAATAGTATGTCAAAATCGTCAAGATCGGACCACTATATCATATAGCTCCCATATAGCCGACCAATTCGGTATGAACCCTTAGTACATCAAAACTTTATTGTTTTTTATCCGAATTACGGGTCAGTCTTAGGAGCCTCTACGTGTGCTGACCAAATTTCATTCGGATGGGACCACTATATCATATAGCTGTCATATAACCTATGAACCCTAGTGGTTAGTATTGTATGGAATCGGCAGCCAGAACTACTTACAGCAGAGATATCAAAGTGAAGCTTTGGCCGCAGCTTTTTTAAATTGTAATAATTACCAGTTCAATGAAAAAAAATACAAATTTGACATTTAAAACACAAATAAATAATAGCAGACACATAAAAGAGCACTTACCACGAAAACCACAATAAAAACCGACACAAATACCTGTTGCACTCCGATCAACATATTGTTACGAAAGGGCGGCTAAAGGCAGATAATTCTGGTTTTATTTTAATCTTAAGGTATGCATCTATGATCAAAACAAATATGAACCTTGGAATCGGTGCGGAACACAACTAAAAGCTTAAGAGAGGTTAGAAATGGGAAACGAAAAACTCTCACAAAAGACCATTTGGTTATTTTAGATTTTTGGACGACACACAACAATGTACAAATAGTTGGTTGGTTTAAATTATGCTTTATACCTGTACGAACGATATCCATATTACTTCAAAGTTATTGGCGTTTATTTTAAATACGTTGTTTATGTTGAAAAATGGGGTGTAAACCATAACCATAACCATAACCAGTGCGTGCGTTGTGTCTGGGCCGGAGCCGCATGACAAGCAAGTGGTCACAGCGAAACCGGCTCAATCTGCCAGTAACGCTACCTAAGACTCAGTGTCAGAGCAAGAACGTTTGAGGGCCATCCTAACGGAAACGGGCAATGCGACAGAAGATGTTGTCTTTTGTGTCCTAGCCCGGATATGGTTAAGTTAATTTATCTAGGATCTTCTGCGTCTCTTTAATGAAACGGAGAATGTCCTTAGACGAGGTCTTTCCGATCTCATCGGATGTAATAAAAGGTGTGTTCATCTGTACAATTCTGAGCATGGCCAAAGCCGGGCAGTCGCATAACAGATGTAAACTAGTTTCGTCATCCTCAAGACAAAGACTGCACTCTGTTTCTGAGGAGAGATCTAGTTTGTTTGAGTGATATCTCAGTGGATGATGGCCGGTGAGGTAGCCCAAAAGCAACCACAGGTCAGATCTATTAAGATATGTGTAGGTTTTAGGGTATATAGGACGGGTTAGTAGCTTAGCCTGCCGTACACCAGGATATTGTATCCAGTACCGGGAGACAGTAAACGCACTGCTATGAAAGATTTTGACTTAGCCCAGCTAAGTCCGCAATAAGGCTCTGGTCCTATGAAATAAGTTCCGGAACCAGTCCTGGCTAGTTCATCAGCAATTTCGTTGCCCTCGATTCCCTTATGGCCAGGTACAAAACAAATAGCGACTTTACAGCCAATTGCAAGTTGTTGGAGGATGTCATAACATCGAAGAACCAGTTTGGAGGAGAAGTTCCAAGAGGATAATGCTTTAATAGCCGCTTGGCTATCTGAAAGAATGGTTATATTGGCCCCTTTGGGACTTTTATCCAAAAGATGTCGGGTGCAGACCTCGATGGCGTGGACCTCAGATTGAAAAACCGTGGGCAAGGCACCCATGGCAATAGAGATCCTGCTGTTGGGTCCGAGGACACCCGCACCTGTGCCCGCATCGGTAAGTGACCCATCAGTGAACCAATTAATCGTAGATGGTCCAGTACCAGGGCTGCCCTCTTCCCAGTCTGATCGACTGGGAAGAAGAACTGAGAATCGTCTGCCGAAACGCAGTTCCGTGGACAAACAATCTGAAACGTTGCAGATTTCGATGCCAGGGATAAATTTAAGGATACTAGAGTAACCCAGTTCACCTAGCGTCCGACTGCCTCCAGTCTGAAGTCTCAGAGCCTCTAATGCTGCTGAGGACCTAAGGACCTAAGGAGTGACGAAAGGACTCCTCCTTGAGGACACTCCTTGATCGCCCTGATGCTGACAGTCACATTACCAAGAGAAGAAGATATGTCACGTTTATTTAACATGGCTTCAACCCAGGCAATGGTGAGGCTATCTATACCCCTCTGCGTAAGTGCTCGAGTGATGGAGCCATAGCCCGTATTATCGAAAGCACGCTCAACATCAAGAAAATCACCTAGCGCTATTTCTTTTGAACGAAAGGTTCTTTCGATTATACCGACCAGATTATGAAGTGCGCCTACCGTTGATTTACACTTCATATAGGCGAATTGGTGTTCATGAAGGGGGTGTGAAATGCTGATTGATTGCCTAATGTGGTAATCAATAAGACGTTCAATTTTCTTGAGAAGGAAGGAGGTAAGACTAATAGGTCTATAAGATATGGCCAGTTCCATGGGTTCCAGCTCTATTACCCTGCTTTGGGATAAAAACGACGGACACCTTCCTCCATGACCGAGGTATATAACCCAAGTTGAGACTGGCCGTCATGAGTGGTAGTAAAGGGTCGACCGAGACATCTAAGCACTTCTGAAGCAGAGCCGGAGAGATGCCGTCTCCCCCTGGGGACTTAAATGGCTGAAAGGACATGATCGCCCATCGAACTTTGTCCTTGTCAAGAATGCTGCCAGATAGGCTGTAATTCCGTCTATTTATTATATGTCTGTCTATAATGGGAGAGTTCAACGATGGGATGGGAAGATGGGGTATAATCTCTGCAAAATCACAACGCACTGAATTGCCAAGCACGTGGCTTAACTTTAAAAGGTTTTTTTGGCAAAGAGCGAATGGTCACACTGAAAAAAAAAACGTTGGATTCAAAAAGCGAATTTATCTATGAGATGGTCAACATGATTAAATTGTAAAATTTCAATTTCGGTTTTTGATTTTTGTCGTATGGGAGCGAATAGGTATCACATAGTAGAGATCTTGACTGTGGCTCTTACATGTTTTTACAAGCCAATAAATAAAATTGCTCAATGGTGAAATGCGATATATGAGTTAAGTAGTTTAATTATTTTAAACAATAATTCTATTCTAAACTCATTCAACATTTATTATTTTATATTTTGTAGTGCAGCAAATTATAGTAGCATACATTTTGTGCAGAATGTACATCTATACACACATTTGTTTGAATGGATTGATTGGATGAAAGTGAAAATTGTCTGAGTTTTTAGACTGAGTAACACATTTTGTTTGTTTGTAATTGTTGATTATTGATGTCCATATTTTTTATTGTAGGCAGTTTGCAGCGGTTTGAGTCAGTTTATTGAACTAACTGGTAAGCATGAATAAATTTCGCAATAAGTATTACGCTCACAAGCAAATATTATTATTAATTTAAAACAAGCGTTTACATAATATGTGTACAGTAAATTAGCATATGATGTTCAATAGATACACATTTGTTTGCTTGCTTGACTTTGAACTTCAAGCCTGAAACATAAAATATCATATTTAATAGATACAAGAGTGTCAACCGAACCGCAGACATTAATTTTCCATTCCGCAGGTAAGATAAATTTTTCCGCATAGTTCTGCTCCTTTAAAACCAAGTGACATATGAGACATATGAGTTCAAACAGTTCAAGATTACTCAATCAAACGGAGCCCTAAGAGTGAAGACAGTTTAATTAATTAAACGTTGTGCCTGAAAGACATACTCCAGCTATGCGTTGAATATGTGCTCTTTTGGTCCCATTGCTGCTGTTTATGCTGCTGCTAATTATTCATTAACCAAAAAAGCCACCGAACGACATATCTCATGTCAATGGTCTTATTAACTACATAGCACAGAGCATTAGTTGCTAGTGGCATACATGTATGTATCTACAATTTATCTTCAGTTTGAGCATTGTAAGTCTTGTTGTTTGTTGTAGAAGGTAGTAAGTAAGTCAATTCTCTCGCATCAATCATAGTTCTGCATACAGATGAAGAAATGAGGGCTCAAATTGACTTATCATGGGCACAAGTAACCCTTCGTTGAACTCCGTTGAACCCTGTAATCAAATTCTTGTGCTTAATTGCATTATTGCTGTATAAAAGTCAAATTACACACAGCAACCGAGTAAGTTAAAAAAACAATGTGTAGAAAAACTTGAATGAAGAATTATGATGGCAACATATGAAGCTCTTGCATTAAATTCAATGCTGAAATGTGATGCTTATTTCAAATCAAAATAAATTTGTGTTTCGAAAATTAATGTTTATTTTGGACACAAATATTTTTAATATGTATGCATAAAATCGAGAACTGAAATAGAATTTTAATAAAACTATATTTCCAATTTTACAAAACTCTTCTAAACTCATATATTAGTTAAGCTCAAAAATACATGGTAAAGCTATGTACAATACGAAATATGTACGAGGGCTATTTGATAGCTCAGTGAGTTTTTGAATTTCGAATTATATTGAAGTCCCAATCTGAATCATTAAGTTTGTGTTTGACAGCCACTGAAAGCAGACATGAATAATAGACATACAGACAGACAGACAGGCAGACACACAGAAAGCAAATCGGTGCCGAAATTGACCTCAAACGTATTCGTGTAATAACTTCGAAATATCCTTTCACGTTGATTTACTTCAATACGTTTATCCATTAAAGCACATCAGCGACCAAACAGAAGATGAAAAAGTGGTGTTGTTTGGACGTATCGGCGCAGCAATCTTTTGATTTCTGTTCGTCTGTCTGCCTTTCATGTCTGCGCTCAATGGCTGCCAAAAGCCAACCTAATGACGCAATTGCTCAACACTTTTACAGTAGTTTATTAACAGATAGTAGTTGGCAGGAGTAGTTTTACATTTTTATTACAAAGTTACTAAGCAGGAAAAAAGTCAATGACTTATCAAATATGGCAGACGTCGGCGCACGAAATGTTATTAACTTCACGCTGCTGTAGCAATCAAACGGCGAATAACAGCACGCTCTTGTTGTGTCAAGTGTCAATCTATACCGGAAGCATATCGTTTTACGTCGTAGTTAAAAACTAGTTATCGAAATGAAATTCAAACGCAACACTGTTATTGCTTTATTTTGGCCAGCCATTGTTAATGAGCTACATCATTTACGTGTGCACAAAATGTTTGTGTATCTTACCATTACACGTTACAATTATAGTGGTAGCATCAAAAAACACCATGGAGGTGGACATCCAAAAATAGCTGGAATGGTTAGAAAGGTGAAGGCCAGAATTTAACTTAATCCTGCACAAAAGGCAGTTCGCCTAGGAAGAGCAAAGGTGGAGAAACGATGCTATAATACTATTCACACGAATTTTAAATCGTTCTATAAACACTAGTAGATCCCTTTCCCTTTTCCCCTGCCACTCCTTCCCCCTGCCACTCCTTCCCCTTCCCCTTCCCCCTTCCCCACCTTCACCATGCTCCTTCTTACTGCAAAAAAAAAATTGAAGGAAAATCTACAAAATACAAAAAATTTATATTTATCCAATCGCCACGAAACTTCACAGGGCGGGAACGCCCATTTGTATATGTATATGAAGGGGCTTTCCACAAAATAGCATTTCAACTTTAAGAAAGAAGTTTTTCATACAAAAACACAAAAGTGGGCAGTGAGTTTGTATGGGGGCTACCCCAAAAAGTGAGCTTAGCTGGTCAATCTTTATACTCTATTGAACTGCAATAAAAAGAAGTGTATGTGCAAATTTTCTACTGGATAGCATACAAATTAGTCCCCAAAAAATTCGCAACAGCATACAGACGGACAGACAGACGAATATGGCTAGATCGACTCGTCTCATCGACCTGATCAAGAATATATATACTTTGTGGAGTTTACGATGCCTCCTTTAATGCGTTACAATAGAAAATTGGCACACTCAGAAACTGGTTTTATAGACAGCAATTGCGCTTTATAGTAAGTATTTTATTGAAGCAAAAATTCATAAAATTCCCAGCTAAATAATACTCTGCGTCCGTGTCGTTTGTCAATTGGACAGAGTCTCAACTCTAACAATAAGATAGATAAAAGTATCTGACATCAACAATTTCCGCTGTGCTATGCTACTACAGCCCGGATTCCGTAGCGCTCCTCTTCAATTCTGTGCAGAGTTGTAGGACTATTACCATAGAAACATATTTTTATAGCTTAATGCTAACCGGAGTGCAGAGTGCAGAGTGCAGAGTGAAACTGAAATTGTACATTGTACATTGTTATGCGTGAGCTGCGTATTGCATACAAGAAGGCGCATTGTGTGCAAATAAAGTGATACGGGAACAAGTTTAACTAGCAAACGAAAGTAGGCTTTAGTCCGACTTGCAGTATTTTTTATGACTTTGGCTTTTTGCAAGTAAATTACGAGCTTTCCA
Organism: Leucophenga montana; assembly: GCA_035044765.1. Taxonomy (NCBI): domain Eukaryota; kingdom Metazoa; phylum Arthropoda; class Insecta; order Diptera; family Drosophilidae; genus Leucophenga; species Leucophenga montana. The sequence goes on along the minus strand of JAWNNQ010001439.1, from coordinate 753,733 downwards.
GACCCATCCATGCCACCGCCCAGCCCAAGTCGTTCGTTTTTGAAGTGCAAAAGCCACTTTTGCTCGATTGAGGGCGGCACGCCAACAAAAACAATTTCGTTATCACTTGCTAAGTTAGTGTAGTATGTGCTGGAGTAAAAAAAATGAAGCAAGTATAGACTGAATTTATGTAACGCAAAGGCCCAGCAGCTTTAACATCGACCGAAGTCGAACTACACACAATACACAACAAGAAACAGTCATAAGTCGCGCTTTTTATGACCTCTAGCCGTGTCAAATGTGCTGTGTAGCATGAATTGTAACTGTAGCTATCTGTAGTATGTCTACATTATCTAGCTGCACTTGTAGCTGTGTGCGTCTGTTAAAGTGTCACACAGTTGAGTGTATCTTGTAAATCATATTTACAATAGTAGCCACATATATACTTGTATGTATATATATATATATATATATATATATATATATATATATATATATATATATATATATATATATATATGTATATATATACAATAATTGAATAATACAGACAGCAGCAGTCCCTTTCTCTGTGGCAAGTTGACCGAAAATTGTGTCCATCGGCACAAAATCGAAAACAATACGCACTAAATTTAATTAAGCCTTCGAGCACTTTGAACTTTCAAAAATTGTATATATTCATATATACTTCACTTGATCGCGCTTCAAAAATTTGATTAAATGTTTTATTGTACGAGTACATATATATTTCAGATGCTGCACATATTTGGAAACAATTGCGCAACTTGGAAAACAATAGATTTTGTACACTCACAGAAAAATACAGTGGATTCATAGCAGTATCGATAGTACCGATTTTCTTAAACGTAGTACAAAATCTTGGTTGAAGAACTTTTTTTTAAAACCCGAAATTCTTAAACTTAGCCATCTTCAAGCTCCACTGAGCTTGATTTAAGAAACAATTGAATTGATTTGAGTACTTACACGGTTTACAAAAATGTTCTTTGGTGGAGGAACCTGGCATCGAACCGCATGACACATGCGAACGGCGCTGGGAAGTGCCATCGTCTTAACTAGCTCGGCTAGCGGGCATTCGATATGTGAAGTTGCTTTTCGCATTAACAATTCGAGTAAATTGTATTTTACTCTCAGTATCTCTTCTCAGAGATTTATTGAAGAAACTTCAACTTACTTCAAGTCAAAAACAACTTATTTGACATTCTGAGACGTTTCTAGTTGATTTAGGTAAAAATTTGGTCTTAGAATTAGATTTTTATATATACTTATTTCAAGAACTTTATACTTACTCTAAGTATTTCCGTGCTTGCTTTAATTTGAATTGATCCCGTTTTGTACTTGATTAAAGAAAATTTAGAACGAATAGTAATAACAAATTTTAAAGTACACCTTTGGATAAAAACAAGAATTAGGATGTATTTTGGCCACTATTTAAAATCACTGCAACACAATATCGGACAAAAGTGCACCTTTGTTTTATTAATCATTAGTTGGTACCCGGTTTTAAAGACCATGATTTACGGATATGCACCTGGAATGTCCTGTCCCTCCACAGGACTGGCGCTGATATCCAGCTGGTTGATGTCCGCGACAAATTCAAGGCTGACATCACCGCAATACAGGAAATGTGATGGACACGGCACGGCTGCTCAAAAAAGGCATCCTGTGAAATCTATTACATTTACCATGCGAGGAACTGCAGAGAGAGACGCCGCTTACAGAAGAACTCTGCAGTCGAGAGCAATGCGAGCTGCTATAGATCGATATCGTGAGAAACGGAGAGAGGAGAAACGTCTTTTCAGACGCAAAAAAAAAAGGAACAAGAAAGGAATGGCCTTGAGGATGTTGAGGTGTTATGTAATAGAAATGAAGCTCGAAAGTTTTATCAAAAGATCAAGCGTGTGACCGAAGGTTTTAATCTCGGAGTTTCATACTGCAAGGACAATAATGGAAGTGGGGTTACAGATGCACAGGAATCACTGAGACTATGCAGAAATCACTTCTCTAACCTACTTGGGGTGTGTGAAGAGAATAATACCGCCAATGAAGAAGCATACCTAGAAACACAAATTGATGATGGCTCTCTTGTAGAGCCACCGGATTATAGCGAGGTCGGCTCAGTAATAAAAAAGCTGAAAAATAACAAAGCGGCAGGCTCCGATGAGCTGCCAGCTGAGTAATTCAAGTTCGCGGCGAAGAGCCTAGTTACGAAGAGCCTACTAAAGAAGGAAAAGTCTATAATTTCTTGGTGACTATGAATTTTTATTAACCTTCGCTAAGAAATCTTTTAAAAAATAACACAGCAAATAATTTAAATAATGTACATAGCTGTAGTTTTTAATATTTTTTTTTTTATTTGTCATTTTATGTACATGGACACATGAAAACCTAAAATATTTAAAAAGTTATAACTACTTAAAAGTTTGTAACTACTTTTTGAAAAAAAAAAAAAAAATCTTCTTACATTTATCAAAGATTATAGGAAAAGCAATTTTTTATAAACGTAAGCTGCGTTTTTTCTGAGGTGCACCTCTCGGTTTTTGGAAGTTTTAAATTCTTCGGGCACGTATCGCTTGTTTTTCTTCAAGGTGCCAACAATGGTCATATTCCATTCTATAAGTTCTTATAACAACAGCAGCGAAATGAAAAAATTATCTATTAGGAGCTACCAGATCCTACACGACACGCTCGCCTTGATTTACGTCTCTACAATGGCCTTCTTTTCTGGTGTAAATTTATCCATTGAGAGGATATAAAGTAGTTGAAACGCAAGCCCACCAAATCTTAATACCATATTTGGCTGGTTCTGATGGAATATTTTGGGTGAACTTAGTACGACCTCGATATACGAATAACTGCTCATCTACAGTAATGCATTCATATGGCTTGAAATGCTTTTTCAAATTGAAGTTGTTCATTTCATATACATACATCCCTTATCGGAGCTGCTTTATCATTGGACTGGCGGCCAACTCTTGTAACAAACTCTTGTTGTCAAAGCTAATGAAGCGTAAAAACTGTTGGAAACGATTGACAAACATGGTGGCGCGATAAAGAGGGAAGCTTTTTTGCTTCTTGTGACAATTGTTTAGTATCCATTACTAGCAAAATTCTAAGAATTGATTTGAACTCACTGTCTGTAATTCGATTCCAATTAACAGACTTTTGATTCGGATTATTTGCGTTCCATTGACGGTAAAAGTCTTCGGCTTTTTTGTTGGAAAATCTAATGATTTGGTCTCTAACCTGCTCATGCATTATGCAAAAAAATGCATCCGTTGGCGATAAATTTTTTGTACTTGGAAGAGGTCCCATTGTAGACGGTTCACGAATGATGTTATGTGCTCCTTAACGAGCAAAAGCATTACTTTTTTTTTGTATACCATTTGGTGCCATCTTTGCTACTATATTGTAGTAATCTTCATTAAATGGGGCAACAGTTTTTTCATTAGTAGTTTCCTCGCTATCGGATTCACTTTCATTATTGAAGTCTACGCAGTTATATACTTCGACTTCTTCACCATCTGAGGCCACCTCTAGCTCGTCAGGCAAATATTCTACGTCACTGTGCTGTGGTGCTTCTTCCATCATGCCCACAAAATCATCATCATCATCAGAGTTTAACTCAGCACACAACATATTTCTAAAATACTCTTGTATTTCTTCATAAGACAATCTACATATGTTGAAATAACGCGAATGTAAGAAATGTTAGTACAAAAAATCAAATAAAACATACATATATACCTGGAGACTGCTTTTGCAGAAAAATAATCAAATTGCTTTCCTTTATTCATCTTGACACCACGAAAAACAAAAGTGTACGGAAAACTAACAACAATCATTATGCTTTCTTAATTGCCAAATGATGTGTTTAGTGGGGAAGTCCCTTTTTCGTTTGCAACTAAGTGCTTTAGTGTTATATGTCAAACAAGTCGATAATTTTGTTGCTCCACGAAATAAAATTTATTATTCAAAGCATTAAAAAAATTTATTTGGTTCCGCATAAAAAGTTTCAAACAAATTATATGAAACTGATCCATATTTACCCTGGTAGTCTTACATAAAAACTTTCATGAAAGGTGATTTCTATTTCAAATTTTGATTTTCCGTTATGAAGCGCCATCTTCGAGCATAGAGCAATCTTACAATTTTATCCAGCAGAGTGCGCTACTTGTATATAACAGAGCGCCAACTATTGTGTTGAAAACTGAACTGTGAAAGACTAAAGATGGCGCGCAATCTATTGAACAAATGAAATAAAATGATTTTTGCAACAAACTGTTTCCGGTTTAAGTCAGCCTGTGGTCATCAGCTTCCGTTTGGTAGTTTTTTTTTTGAATTCTCTCTTAAAACCTCTTAGTATTAAGAGAAAAATAAGAGAGGATACCAAAATTTTATATGGCAATGCTGCATTAATTACTCTCGCACATACAGATTTGATTGTATGTGCGTGAGTGAGAGAGAGAGAGAGAGAAAGAGAGGGCGAAAATAAAAAAAAGCTTTTTACTGGTTTGCGTCTTTAAATTGTATTGGTTTGCGTCTTAACTACATTTAACTTTGATTTGGATTTGGATTTGAACCATTGTCCAAAATGGTTCAAATCATCAATCAAATCAATCCACTTTGGATTGCAAAATCGTGCTTTGGGGAAATTTCACTAATTTGCAAGTAAATTCAAAATCCAACTAGAATTTTAACACGAAAAAACATATATGTAATATAATAAACACCAAACAATATATAAAATAAACGTAAACAATGCTTAAAATTAAAGTAAAACAAGAAAAAATTGTTAACTTCGTTTGAACCGAAACTCTAATACCATTCACACGAAATTTTAAATAGTATTGTAAAACATAAAAGTGGGAGTTTAAATAGTGTGCGGTACACGCCCACTAGTTGATGTGTATGAAGCGATATAGTAGATGTGTAAGATATATATTGAATATCGATATTAGAACAATTGAATTGAATCAATAATTGGCAATAGAGGATTACATTTTTATTCAAATGTAAGTTTACTTACCTATGTTGTAGACATTTTTTAGCCTGATAAGGCTTTTTGGCTTATAATCCCGCCGACCGGCATGGATATAACGTTCTGCAATACATTGTATTGCTAGGCCTTCAAATTCGAGTCTCTAGTTCGTTCAAGGGCATCTTTTTTTTTACAGCAATATAAGAGTTTTCATTTGCTCCTGTTCAAAAAATGATTCCGTCTGTGCGTTGGGTTCGTTTGCCGAAAAAGTATATTTCTAAGAAATAATCGTAGCTATGTTAACTTGGGGTCACTTTGTAAACAAACGAAAAGTAGATTATTTCTAAAATTAAACATTTATTTCAAAATGTAGGTTATGTACTATCAGACGAAAGTAGCCGTAAATTATCGTATCGCTATAGACATGTCCATCCGCCCTTCCATCTGTGCATTTATGCCTAGATCACGAAGATTGTTAAAGATACGGCCACGAAACAAGCATATTCGGATTTTCATAAGACGTAGTCGGGTGTAATATATGTACATACATATGTGTTAAAAAAAATTAAAACAAGAGGACTTTTTATTTTTCTTGAAAAAATAATTATTTATTCAACAATATCTCTTTTGTCCCCTTTAAAGTAATCCTATTCAGATATAATACACTTGTGCCGGCGCTATTTTCAACCCTCGTAACACTTCTGATAAAACACATGAGAACAGAGATAACCAGCAACAACGTCAGCCTGATTTAAGTTGATGTTCACTGTAATTAAAAAGTTTTTCATACAAAAATGAGCGGGTCGTTTTAATACGCGCTACATGAAAAAGTGGACGTGCCATGTCTATATGGATGATCTATTCGATTGCAATTAAAATAAGGATCACGTGGATAACTTCAAAATTAATTTATTAAAAGAAGCTCAACAGCTATCACAAAGCCTGACGGGCATCTTGATCGACTCATCTCGACGACCTGATCAGGAATATATAATCTTTCTGTAGTATACGATGTCTCCTTTAATGCGTTCTAAAAATTCAGACAAACTGATCTTAAAATTTAACACAACGTATAAGAAAAGAAAAAACCAAGAAGCAAGAAACTATTCGCATGAAATTTTAAATCGTATTGCAAAACCTAAACGTGGGCGGTGAGTTTGTTTGGGTTTACGTCACGCCCATTAGTATAAGAATGTCAAGCTGATATTTATATAACTAAAGGAGTTTTTCATACAAAATCAAAAATGTGGGCGGTGCGTTTGTATAGGGGATACTCCAAAAAGTTGGCAGGGCATGCCCACTAGCATTTGTATATATAGCTGTCGTTCATGAAAAGACACCGTATCGAATTTCAAGTTGATATTTACCTGCATTGAGAATTTTTGCATACAAACCACAAAAGTCGGCGGCGGATTTATAAGAATGCTGCACGAAAAAGTGGGCGTGACATATCAATAAAAGAAGAGACTAAATGAAGTGTAAATACCGGCATTGAATCCGATATAAAAAAATGAATACACAAAAAAATTCACCGCAACTATCGGGCCTGGCTATATATATGGAATATATATACTTTATGGGATCTATGATACCTCCTTTAACGCGTTACAAACATTCAGACAAACTGATGATAGCATTTTACACATGTGTGATTGGTATAAAAAAAAAAGTGGAAACAGGACATTTAAAAAAATTTTATTCTTCCGGCTCAAGGCCAGCACACACACACACACATACTAGTTTTATTGCACGGAAAATGTCCGAGGTAGTACCAACAAAACAACATTTGAGGGAAGTTTTACTTCATTATTTTATTTTGAAGAAAATTACAGCTGATTCTCATCGTTTGCCGAGCAAACCTGTTAGACGCTTAAAAGCAATTGTTCTGATATCGCAAATGAAGCTTTGTAGACATTGCTCGATGGAGATCCATGAAACCCGCACTTACAGTTTTGTTAAATGTTGACAAAACAATCATATTCATGTATTTGATATTATGGTAATGATTCAAAAGAAAACAAGAAAAAACGTTAACTTCGGTTGAACCGAAGCTTTAATACCATTCAGAAGAAATTTTAAATCGTATTGTAAAACATAAATGTGAGGGGTTTAAAAAGGGGCTGCCCCAAAAAGTGGGTGGTACACGGCCATTACCATCTATAAGATGCCGTCATATCGAATTTCAAATTGATAGTTACGTTTTTTATACAAATGCATAAAAGTGAGCTGTGGATTTGTATGGGACTACCTCAAAAAGTGGGCGGGACACGCCCATGAGTCTATGTATGTTCAGCGGCTATCCACTAAAAGGCACCACGTCGCATTTCAAGCTAATATTGACTTTAACAAAGAAGTTTCTTATACAAAAACAAAAATTGGGCAGTAGGTTTGTATGTGTGCTACCCCAATCAGTGGGCGGGTCCCACCCATTAATGTATATGTAAAGTGTCCGTCTACTTGAAGCTACCATATCAAATATTAGGTTGATATTGACTACAATAAAAAAGGTTTCCATACAAAAAGTCAAATGTGGGCTGTAGGTTCGTATGGGGGCTACCTCGAATAGTGGGCGTGGTGGGTCAATCTTGATACTCTATTAAACTGCAATAATTAGAAGTGTGTGTGTAAATTTTCAACTGGAAAGCGTAAAAATTGGTGCTCAAAAAATGCGCAACAACATACAGACAGACAGACGGACAGACAGACAGACAGACAGACAGGCGGGCAGACGGACAGACAGGCAGAAGGACATGGCTCACTCTGTATGTGAATGGTATAAAAAATGGGGTGTGCTACGACAGTGTTTGTGTCGTCCAGTCGTACAGTGTTTGTTTATTAGGAGTACTCGACCATCCCTTTCGCCGAATTTACCAGACATTGCTTCTTTTGCCAGTGGCCTTGCTGAGCGCAACTTCGGTTCTTAGGAACAAATAAAACAAAATTGTCGATTCGTGTATCAAAATGGCAAAAGATTCAACAAGTAGCGGCTAGCTACTATTTAATCAACAAATTTACCAACCCATGTGCTTGGCGATAACAAATTTATTATTAATCAGATTGAATAGTTAATAGCATTAATGTTTGTAAGTAATTCATGCATAATGCATGCATATGGATGTCTTTATGAACGAGATTTTATTGAAGTAGGTCACATCTGTAAAAGAACGCTTTAAACTGAGACAAACAAATTCAAGGTTTCACTACTCGACCGAGATCACCTAAAAGAAACTTGATTTTTGGGCTGCAGAAAAAAAAAATTATTCAACTCAAAGTCAACCAGAATAACAATAACAGCTGCTGCTGTTGCTGTTGCTGTTGCTATCGTCAGAAGACTAAAATGATAACAGGACCCGGCCTATACCAACAAGCACTATGTATTAATTCGATAGTTACGTGACTTTTCGAAATCGGTGTATGGTGGTGTAAGGAGTAGCGAACGAGATCGAAAAATAGTCAGCTCAGCTCAGCAACAACAAAAACTTTGTTTGCCTTATAGTCTTACTCTCTCAATGTGTAAATATGAAGAGCGATATTTTTTTAAGTTGTTGTCGAATAAGCCGGATTTATGTTAGTACAAAATATATGGGAAAAAAACAAAAACAAGAAAAAACGTTCGGTTAAACCGATGTTCTAATACCATGCACACGAAATTTCAAATCGTAACGCATCAATACAGTGGTCGGTGAGTTTCTATGGCACCTATCCCTAAGATGGGGTGTGACACGCGCATTAATATATACATACATATGTGTGGAACGTCTGTTTATAAAAACAACCATGTTACATTTTAAATTGTTAGTGACTGTAATGAAGAAGAACACACATACATAAGTGAGCAGTAGGTTTGTATTAGAGGTCTGCATGAACAGCAAATGGCACACTCACACTAAAATGAATTTGTATGAAAGTGCTCATTCTTCTAATGAGCGTGAATTGAATGAATGAGCTTCAAAAATTTCACATTCATTCTAATGCATTCGAAGCTTGTGAATTTTTGATGTTGAATGCTTATGAAGTTGAATATCATGTGTTGGCGCGAGCAACGCACCAGCCCTATCTGAACCACGTCCGCACTGCAGTCGCTACTCTAAATGTATCTTTATATCTTTAAAATGTAATTTAAAAAATAACGTTTACTATTATTATTAATTCGGGAACGATACATGCAAGTATCATAAGTTCGTCTCGCCAAAGTAATTAACTCGCTAGTTAGTTAAGGCGTACCACGGGCAAATGGTATTCCTCTACCTCTCTTAAATTCGGCACTTCTGCAGTAAGGACGTGTGGCTCTTCAACCTATTTTTTAATAAAACTTATAAAATTAACACGAAAATCACTAAGTGTTTTCTTACTAAAGTTGGTGATAATTGAAAACATTTTAAACAACTGTTTGATTACAGCGGCTTCTGTACGTTTCTCTGTGTTTTTGGTTGTGTCTTGCAGAGAAAATGCCGAATTTTTGGAATATAATAAGTATTATTTATTTATTTACAAATTTAGATACAGTATAAAATATTATATCTAAAGCAAAGAAAGAGTACTAGCTACCTAGGCCTACGACTCTACGTTACTAAAAGAAAAATTTAAATTTTATTGATTAAATTACAGCGGTTAAGAAACTTGTATATTAAATTAATGTTGTCTTGATCGGGGTCTTTTAGTAGTTCAGTTGGTTTAACGTTAAACAAAGAAACTCTAATTCTTTCCAAAATTTGACATGAGTCCAACATGTGGTCGACAGTGACCGCTGCACCAAAGGAACATAGCTGCGGTGGGTCGCCAGATAATAAGTGTTGGTGTGTAAGCTGGGTGTGACCAATGCGTAAACGAACAAACATTGTCCACTTATTTTTTTGACGTATTCGCTGAGAACCTAATCCCAACACGGTTTTGGTTGAAGATTTTATATCGATGTTGAAAGTTTACCCAGGAGTCGAAAGTTTTTGGCAGAATATGCTTACTGATATGCGATCTTAAGTCCTTGCCATCAAGGGGATCAAATAAGATAAGATTAAAGCCACCAAGGCATCATTCCCATTGATGCCTTGGTGGCTGGGTACCCAAAACAATATTTTTTAATACCGTTTTGGATGCACAGCAATTGTTATAGCAATTCAAGTTCATAACTGCTGTGATAGTCGACAGGCTGTCACTACAGATGACAAATTTACCTTTATTGGCGTGTGCAAATGAGCAAGCCTTTAGGATGCCAATGGCATCGGCCGTAAATACGGAGCAATATTCGGGAAGTAGCCCGTTAGATATTATGTTGTTGCTGGAGTCGACTACCGCAAATGTGGTCTTACCGTTGCACTTGGACCCGTCAGTAAAGAGCCATTTCCGGTTCTGCAATTTCGCTTGTTCTTCTAGGTATCTTCTAGGTTCTTCTAGGTACATTTCACTGCTTGAGATTTCTTTTTTGAACTGATGAAGCGCCAAGTTAAATGTTATTCCCTGAAGAAGCCAAGGAGTCCGGCAGAGATAACTGTTATATAGAGCTGGAAGTGTAATATTCAACTCCTTACAGAATATTACGCATCGGCGAACTACAGAGAGGACTTTGTAAACTCTCTTTCCATTTACAGCGTTAACAAATAATTTGTGCAGAAGTTGGTTTGATCTACCGCAAAGTTTCGGGATAAGCTCAAGAGTTACTTCTAAAATCCTGCCTTTCAGGGTTGGAAGGCCCGCTTCGGCTAGTATGCAGAGAGTTGGTGATGTCGGAAATGCATTGATGCAACGTCGAACTGCTGTGCGATATGGAACCTGTACTTTTTTAACAGTTGCCTCTGAACTCCATCCATAAATAGGCAATCCATAGTCAATTTTAGATATAATAAGTAATTAGTAAAAAGTATATATATATATATATATATATATATATATATATATATATATATATATATAAATATATATATGTCAACAGCATACTTGAAAAGATTTTATCAGAGTTTGAAAACACTCGCTCACGGTAAGCCAATTTCATTTCATTTCTGCCTTTTGCTCGTGAGCATGAGCTCACATGTTCGGGAGCAGCTCATAAGCTCATTTATTTGAGCTTTTTGTAGCCAATCCTTTCTAGAAAATTACATCTTAATACAACTCTTTCATCAATTCGTTGCTGTCGTTTACTCTGCTTATAAACATCTAGCTATCTGTTGCTAGCTACCAAAAAGAGTTCGACTGCTGAAAGCGTTCGAGTTGTTCAACGCATTCGAATGAATGAATGAATATTTCGATTAGGCGTGCATTTATAGTGAAATGAATTGACATTTCATTCATTCATTATAAGTGAATGCTGTTGAAGTTGAATTTATTCTGTATTGAATCAAATGAATGTTGACTGTTGAGAATATGTTGCATTCATGAATTGTATTTAAATGAATAAATATTCATAAAACCGCTTCAATGAATTAAGCCATGCAGCACTCTAGTTTGTATGAGAACTAGTCCAAAAAGTGGGCGGGACATAGCCATTAGCATTATGATTTTAATAAAAATGTACCATATAAAATGTTAAACTATTACAATTGAAGAAGTTTTTCCATTAAATGGGCGTTGGGTTTATATGGGGGGCTACGCCAAGAAGATGAGGGACACGCCCATTGGAATAAATATGACACGCTTACAGTTATTTCAGTCTTGCCATCAAAGTGACCTATTTGAAGCGGCCGTCTATAATAGGCGGCTATAACGAATTTTAAACTAATATTGACTTAAATAGTAATGAAGTGTTTCATACAAGGAATAAAACCGAAATGTATTTCAGTTTTGGTTTCGGTTTTTGTACGTACCGAAACCAGTGTTTCGGTATAAGGTTCCGTAACGGTTTGTATTTAGTTCGGGTTCGGCACGGCTCTTGGTTTTTGATTTCGGTGTACCGGTACGGTACCGGTCAATATTAAAATTCTTAAAAAAAAGATTGAGCATAATTACTATTGCCAACGTTCCAAGGACCATATATCAAATTAATAACATAAAATATTCCTTATTAAAGAGTAATAGACGTATGGCACACGAATAAAATAAGCATATATTTTCATCTTAATTTTTTTGGAATTTTAAAAAGGACAGGGTGTGCGACAGTGTTAGCTATATATACATACAGCAATATTTTTCACGTCGAGTCGTATAGTTTGCGCTTGTCTTTTGTTTATGTTTTTATTAAAATATGCAGAAACAATATAGGAAAACATTTTAAAAATGCATGCGTTGAGTATATTCATCATTTGAGTATGACATGCCAAAGCAATTGCCTTTGCATTATTCATTATTGTTGTTTTTTTTTCTAGTTTTATTGTGCACTAATACACTTTTTGTGTAAAGAGTGACCGAATGAATAAATAGAATTCAAAACACCTTAAAAATATAGATAAATATAATATTTATGTTGGTAGTTGGTCATTTTTGAGTGCTGTGTTGGCTTATCTTTCGCATAGAAGCTCATATATACATATATATGGTATTTTTCCACATTTTTGTCCACCTAGTTGTCGTTTCACTTTTTGATAAAACTTTTGCACCTGTAGAATTTTTGCTTTATCTATTTTCCGATCTGCTCTAACAAAAATGAAGGAGAAAATATGTACTCATATTGTTCTTGTGTCATACGGCTATAAGTATATACAAACATACGTAAATTTGTATACTCTTCACACATAGTGCAAATAGTGCAATATTATAATTTTGTCACGGCGTTTGTAACGCAATAAACGAAGCAGCGGAGATTCCAGAAAGTTTATATATTCTTGATCAGCTCGGCGAGATGAATGATTCAAAACTAGTCCTTCAGTTTTAAGATATCGATCTGAAATTTGGATATGGGTACTTCCTATGCTCCTACGTTGAGCATATGTCACAACTAGAATGACACGATCACTTTTAGGAGTAACCACTATGCAAACCCACTCACTTTTCGAATTTTGTATGAAATGTTTTTGTGGATTCAAAATAAACTTGACGGCTGAAAATAAACGCTCTACGGTTACTAGCGTAGCTGTTAACAATTCGAATAGTTTTGGGAAATTTGTGCAACTTTCTAGCCATATACTCGTATCTATGGTATCAGGTGTTTTTTTTTTGTTTTCTAAGTAAATATTTTCATAAGTAAATATTTTTCTTAGAAATAAATAAAAATGAGAACCGAATAGTTTCGAATTATTATTGCATTCGGAAAGGATTATTGTATTCGGCTACCGTTTATCTTTGCGTTGTATTTGACTGCAATAATTAATTCACTGTTGATAATTATATAATTATATAGTATACCGTTACAAATGTTTTGGTTCCGGTACGGTTCTTTAATTTTATGTTATTTCAATTCGGCAAAAGGTTCCGTTTAAAATAAAAAAAATATTTAAATATAGATTCTGGTTGCCATTCTCAACTTGAATTTGTTAATTTCGGTTAACGGTTTCGATTTTATACGCGCATACAAAAAACATATACACAAGTGAGGGCTAGGGGGCTACCCCAAAAACTGGGCGTGGCTTTTCAATACAGATACTCTATTAAGTTGTAACCAAAAGTAACTTAAATACTGGCGTTCAACGAGATATGAAAAAAATTAGTCGTAAAATATGCTTACCAACTATCAGACAGACATGGCTAGATCGACTCGAGTTGATCACGAATATATATACTATATACTGTAGCGTTACAAACTTACAGACAAACTGATAATACCATTTCACACTATATATGAATGGTATGAAAAAAAAATAAATAACAATAACAATAACAAATATAAATGCAGCAACAACGGTGACCATAATTGTATTGGGTGTATGTAATTTATTTTTAGCACACTGCGGCGATGACAACAACAAACAACAACAATGTGGAAAATGAAACAAGGCTTTGCGATATGCAGTTGAACCGGCTTTTTGGTTTTCTTCAACAACAGCAGCAAGAACAACAACAAGAAAAGTGACAACAAAACAGAAAACAACGACAACATGTAGCAATAACTCGTATTGCAACATTTCGTTTCTCTTTGCCACACGCTTCGCCATATTTTTTTACAATATTTTTTTTACAATAATTGTAAAAAATTCATTCTCTTGTATTCTCTTCACAGCGTCAACGTCTTTGAATTGTTAATAATGATGTTGTTTTCGAGCAAATATTATTGGAATTGGAACAATGTGGCATCATTCTGTTTAGACGCAGAAAGAAAACATTTATAAACTGCGTAAAAAGAACAACAAAATCAAATTAGAATTTTATAAAAATATACGCTACGTCTAGAGAAAGGATATAAAGGGTGTCTCAGGACTTACGCCGGATTTGATTTTTAAATAAAAAACTGTTGTTTTTTGAAAATTTGTGAAACTTTTCTTGAAACATAAAGTAGACATCATGAGGTTATGTATGGAATAACACATCGGGTAAATGGCCGGCTCGGCTATGCTGGCATATACGCACTCTTCATTGATGCAGCGCATAATTTCTTCTTTCAATGCTTGACGTGTCGTGGACTTATTCATATAAACCTGTGACTTCAAAAACCCGATACAACAAAGAAAAAAGTCTGGAGGCGTCAGATCACATGATCGAGGCGGCCTATTCTAGTCACCAAAACGCGAGCGAACACGACCGGGAAATGTCTGATGCAGTAATTGAATTGTTTCTCGTGCTGTATGGCTGTATGGCATGTGGCACCGTCTTGTTCAAATCACATGTCCTCCACATCAATATCTTCAAGTTTCGGCAAAAGAAAACTGGTTAACATTTCACGATAACGAACATCATTCACGGTTTGTGTTTGATCTGCCTCATTTTCGAAGAAAAATGGACCGATGAGGCCTCCAGCCCAAAATCCACACCAAACAGTGACACGCTGTGGATGCATTTGTTTCTCATAAATCACTCGTGGATTTTCTGAGGCTCAAATGCGACAATTTTGGTGTTATCGAAGCCATTGAGATGAAAATGAGCCTCGTCACTAAAGATGATTTTGTCTTCAAAATCGGAATTTTCTTGTTGTTGTTTTTGAACAATGCCCAATGAGCTATTTACCCGATGTGTTATTCCATACATAACTTCATGATGTCTACTTTATGTTTCAAGAAAAGTTTTATAAATTTAAAAAAAAAGAACAATAGTTTTTTATTGAATTTAATTTATCAAATTCGGCGCAAATCCTGAGACACCCTATACATATGTATGTATGTATGTACATATGTAAAAATTAAAATTAACTACGAGTATGTAACTACACTTCAACCGGTGCCATCCTGCCAAAACCCCGATCAGGTCGTTAACAAAATTATAGAAAAAAGCGACAATTAGTATGACAGAATATAAGCTGCAAGCTCACAACTGAAACTATAATTTCCTGAAATTAAAAAAAAAGCTTGGTATTATGCGCGAGTTGCCCGTAAGAAGCCCCATATCTCAGCTGTAAATAAGCAGAAGCGCATGGAGTTTGTAAATGAGTACGTTTCCAAGCCCCCAGAGTTTTGGAACAAGGTTTTTTTTTTCGGCAAATTTTGTATTTTCGTGATAAAAGGAGAAAAAGCTGGTATGAAGAAAGAGCAGTACGGCCTATGAAAAGGAACATTTATTGCCAACCGTAGTGGAGTTGTGGTTTGGGGTATATGGCAGCCAATGGTTTTTGCAAACTAGCATTTATTGAATCAATAATGAACCAAACTAGTTATATCCAAGTTTTGAAGGATAATTTGGGGCAAAGTTCCCAGAAGTTGGGGCTGCAAGAAGAGTTATGGTTTCAGCAAGACAACGACCCCAAACACAGTGCGCATAAAGTAAAGCTCTGGCTCTTTTATAATATAAAAAATCAGTTGGGGACACCTCCCCAATTTACGAACTTAATTCCCATAGAGCATTTGTAGGACTCACTCGAATGCGGAATCCGTCAACACACCATTACCTCCAAAAATATGAAAAAATACATAATAATGGAGTATGGGAAAAAATTACGGCTGAAGGTACAAATAATTTGTGAACTCCATGCCAAGACATCTTACGGAGGTACTGGCGATAAAGCGTTATTCTACCACTTATAAGCACAACATTTTCTTCGAAAAAAAGAAGCATGTACGCAGACTTAATTTGGGCTAAAATTTGCTTGCTTTAAACTACTCGTAAGCCTTGTTGAGTAGTAAACGTAGAAAATTGTTATCAAACGACCAACCAGCAAGATCGATGGTTCAGAGAGAAAACAATTATACATCCATGCGCTTGTAATTCACAACTAGTTTTAACCAGGGTTGCTAAATAATGGCACACTAGCAAAACACACTTGTTTAAAAACATTGAAGTGTACACACTATTTACACATATGTGTGTTTTTCTTCACCTGTACACAAGCAATTCTCATTCGCGCGGCCGTGTGGACATTTTTTTTTTTTGATTCGTGTGCTTTTTATATGATTTGCACAAGAGTGCGCAATTCGTCCCGCACATTTTTGAATATTGCACAAAAAAGAGTATTTGCATTGAGACATTGTTTGGAGAACAACACGATATGATCCGCCAGGTCCCTGTAAATGAAGACGCCCATGTTACATTCGTTAGGCAATTGTATGGACGGTAGTTAGGCCGAGAATTAGTACACAGTACTTGTACTGGAGAAAATGTTTAGTGCAGTCGGGACTTTAATTACGTACATACATACATACATAGGTACATACCATTGGCGGGTTCAGGGGTGAGTATGTGGGGAACGCTCCCCTCCCAAAAATAAAACCATTTTTGTTCAGTACAAAAATACTTTTCTTGTGCAGAGTACAACAAGCCTCCCCCCCCCCGCTCCCAAGAGTAGCACAGTTGTCCGCCAAGAGGGGATTATCAAGCCGCCGCTGTACGTTTTTATTTGTATAAATATGTACATTTCATAGCTTATTTCATAGCTTATTTCACTATGAATTATTTGATTCCATTTTAATTTCAAAAATCGAAAACATCGCACTAAATTTAATTGAAACTAATTTGAATGTTGATTCAATTCACAATTGGTTGCGTTCAGCTGCGACATCTAAAGCTTCCAGCGAAACTGAGGAAAATCAGTTTTCCAATTTGAAAATTCATTAGCTCAACTTATATCCCCACCTCGATGCCGTCAGATTCCGATATGTTGACATGCACATTTATTTTTTGCTCGTTGAACGCCTGTTTCTGTTGCCAAGTGCGTTTTTTTACAACAAATTTTTTTCCACCTTTATGTCTTGTTTTGGCCAGGTTTGTATTCGTTTTTGGCTGCACGTAACTGTTGCCAGTTTAAGTTTGGGTTTCAGTTTTAGGTGAATTTTTTTTTTTTTTTTGGTTTTTTCGTTCACATGAATTTTTATTTTTAGAAACATGCGGTTTGTGTTTTTGTTGCTTTTGCTGTTGTTGTTATGGGTTTCTCAGACCGATTGCAGTTTTCAGGTTTTACCATTTTTTGTTACATTTTTTTTGTTTTCTGTTTTGGGAACTTAAATTGTGTGTGTGTGTTTTTTTTTTTTGTAATACTCTTTGAATTTTTCCAGTTGCTTTTGCATTTTTGCATTTTTTCATTTGAATTAAGTTTCTATTTTTGCAATAAAGCGTTTTTTTTTCTTTTACGTGTAAGCAGTTTCTTTTCTCTTTGCCCCATTCGGTTTCTCATGTTTGTTATTGTTTATCTTCTTTGGTTAGTCATTTTATTCAAATTAATAATAGAATATACGATACATTTCAGGAAATTACCTATTTCTTGTTTGTGTGGGACACGCCCATTGTCATTAAAGTATCTATCTATAGTACAACAACATATCCATTCTCAAGTTGATCTGGATAGTATTAAAATAGTTTTTCTTACAAAAACACAAAAGTGTATTGGGGCTACCCCAAAAAGTGGGCGTGATTTCATGAACTCAATCTGCGTATGGACAAATATAATCTAAAAATCCAAGATTGGTGGCTCAAGCTATTTTAGTCTTGGTAATCTGTTTTTCATACAACTGGACGGACGGACCGACAGACGAACATGGCTACCTCAACACAGCTAACGATGCTGATCAAGATTATACATACTCTTATGGGCTTTGGCACGCCTCCAAATCCACGCTACACAAAAATATTATACTCTTGTATTGGGCTATGCACAAGGCAAACTACAAACTATATAGTTTATATATATTTAAGAATTTTTAGGGACCCCGAATTACAAAAATCGTAATTAACGTTTTTCTACCCAAATATCAGTGTTTCTTAACTGTTAAAAAAATATATCAAAACAATCGTACAATACTTCTATAAAGAAACTTTTTTTTGCAACAACTTTCTCCAATATGATAAAATGAAAGTTTTTAAAAATATTTTAAAAGATTATAAACTAAGGGCCGTTTTCATGACTTGCCTTTAACTTTACCGCTCATATTTTTCAGGCGTTATGCTAGTTTTCAATGTCACGACTCTTATTAAGCATATAACCGTAACGCCGAGTTCGGCGAGCCGATAAATTTATCAGAATTTTTTGCAAAGTGACCTGCCAACTCGATCGATAAAAAACCAAAGCAAGAGCAAAATGAATACAAACAAAATTGAAATTTTGTATTATATATTTTGTATTAATAGGTTGGCACGTATTTTTCTACAGCGACGGCGCTCACTCTCATCCATTTTTTTTCTTCTGCTAATTTATAATTTTATTGTGTTTACGTTTTTGCAATTGGACTGTCCACCTCTTCAAATAATCACCAGGGCTACTCAAAATTGATTTATTATAATTGTGACATCGTGAAAAGCACTACTCAATATTATTCTGCCTTTAGCATATCTTGCCGTTTCGTATTTTCTTTTTTATCGGTAAGTCGTGAGAACGGCCCTAAGTTAAGTAAAGTTAGAGACTTTGTTTCGTCCGCAACGGAAAATACTGTATTTTTTTTTAATGAAAAATTTTTTAAATGTTTTTAAGAACTTTTTAACTTTAAGGAAACAAAATTGTTTTAAAATATAGGTGCAAAAAAAATGTTTATATACGAATTTATGTAACGTCCGCAACGATATGAACATGCCATGAACATGCAGGTTTTTGAAAATGTATGTAACACCCAAACCCAATCAGACTCCTTGATCAGCATCAAGATATAGGTATGAACATCGGTATACCGGAGACTATAACTGATAAAACCTTCTAATTTGGATATTTAGATTTTTTTATTTTTCTTATATCAATACTAATAAATTAACCATATATATGTAGGTCTATATAGAGCCACTATATTATATGAAAATATATGTATGTAAAAATTTTTTATGATCGCAGAAAAATTTGGTGCCTGCAAATGCTGTTTTGATATCAATTTTCTTCCTTTTTCTCTTATATATGTATGTGCAAATGTATATCGATTTTTTTGTTTTTTTTTTTTTGTTTGTTTTATACTGCAAATTTTGATGAAATTAATGGAAAGACACTTTAGCTTACTCCACAACGACTTATGTGACTTATGACACACAATTATATCGTTTATGAAACAAGTAAAACTGTAGATATATGTATATAAATATATCTCCATCAAGCGCTAACAAAAATAAAAAACGTGTAGCCCATAAGCTTTATGTGGTTTCCGAGGCTTATTTCGCTATGTTATATACAGTATATTCACAGTATAACAAACCCAATATACCCAGTTACAAATATGTTTTGTACAGGGTATACAAAATATGGACAAGTGTTGTCTTAGACACAGTTAAATTGATGTAGTAACACACATAGTTGAGAAATAAACTTTTGTTGAGTAACTAAAAAATTTAAATCAATTTTTATATGTATATATAAATCTCAATTGTAAATGTATATATAAATCTCTAAGTTTAAACCACTGTGCGTGGACTTGGCTTGGAACACAAAGAGAATAAGCACGAAGGTGTAAGAGTTATGAAGAGAATTGAACGCAAGAAGATATATTATAAGAGAAACTACGTAAATAACGATTAACTACGGTTTAACAGTGATCTCTATCTCTCTCTCTTCCTCTCACTTTATAAAGCATGCTCGTTTTTCTGCTTCGAAAGAAACACGTTTATGTTGATTGAACCTCGCGCTTAACACCCTTCACATGTGCTCACAATTTATATGGCATTACACCAAAACACATTCGTACAAAAAATATTCGTACATTTGCAGTTATTTACTCAGGACACATACAATCATTGTCTAGTTGGGCCTGTCTGGTTGGGTTTTTATGCTAATCTTAATTAGCTAATGTTTAAATATTAAATATATATAAATTCTAAGCAGAAAAGCATTGATTTTTCATTGCAATTCAATGTCAATACTACATCTTGTGCTAGAAGTCTTAACTGTAAAATATTTCTATATTTCTGTGCAATATAATAAATTTATTTATATTTATATTTAATTTTAAGTTTAAGTTTAATTCTTTGATAAGAAAATATTGACCGAATTTATGAATTTTAATCTTATTTAGTGCGTTCGTTTTACAGGAAAAACGTATTCTTTCAAGAATATATATGGTAGAGGTAATCGAATTTATAATTATTATATGTAAGTCCTGCACAGTTGCGTAGATTAATAGATGAAATTTCAACATTTTACTATTGAAAGATGGAAATAAAATATTTATTATAGTAATTTTCCGCAGAATTCATTTCATGTTTCAAAATGTCGCATTCATTTCATAAGTAAAATGCATTTTAACTCTTTTTTTAGCCAAAACATTTAATTTCACGTTAGTCAAAAACTATACGTGGTGAGTTTGAAAATAGATTTCAATATAAATATCAACCGATAAGATACAATTAAAACTTTGACGGGATGAAGCAATTTTGCAAATTGATTCAGCTATTAAAATACCATAAAATATCATTAAATTAATTTAAATATAATAAACAAATATTGTGTGCACATATAATTCATATGCATAAATACATATACATTTATGTATGTTTCTTAATCACCATACCATAGCGATTTGAAATCAGCTGACTAAATGCCATAAAGTATATTTTTAATAAAAAAAATTCAAATTTTGAGTTTGTAGCTTAATTCACACAATAACTCAGAAGGCAGGTTTGTATGTGGGCTACCCCTTACAGTGATTTGATCTAGGCATATATTGAGTATTTTAACGGTTTGACGTAATATACATCAAATTGCTTATATCTAGCATAATTAAGAACGAAAACAACAAAATTTTATACATAATTTAAAAATGGAGCACAAGATTGTGTGGGTTTTACCCCGTATAGTGTTCTGCTCTGTTCCTTTGCGGCATATTTAAAATTAATATCTAAAATGAATATCTAAACTTGACGTTCAAAAAGACGGTCGGACGGTCAAGAATAAATATACTTCATGCAGTCTCCCACGGGTACAGGGTATAAAATGTCACATATGCATTTATATATAGTAGTATGTATGACAACGCACCTATTAGTATATATACGGATAATTAAGTATATTATTGCGTTTGTGCTCGTTCAACTTATAACTTGGTTGCTCGCATGCTCACCTTTAATATTTGTGTCAGTGCGTTTCTATTTCGTGTCATATATGCAATTTTTTTCGATGCATGATTGACGATTGCTTAAGTCTTTCACGCCTTAAATATTCAAAAAACTTTGATAAAAAATAGTGAAAATGGGTTGTATACTCTGAGCGTAGCAGTCGTCACAAAAAATCGGCTTGCCTATTTATATATATAGATGTCAAACTTAAAAATTACCTACTAAAAACCTTGTCGTTGTGGAGAAACATTGAGAAAACCAATGAATACCAATTTTCCATGAAAATATAACTACACCATAGTAACACAATCTCTGTAGGGTATACAAAACTGGTAGAAACACGAAGGTGTTTGTATCGTTGCCATCTGTGATCAGAGATCAGTTTGTTAGAATCACTTGACGGGGATGGTTGTTGCATTCGTAAAGTAAAAAAAAGTAGTGGAGGATAATTTACTAAAGCCGATGACGACGACGACGACGAAATTCGTTGCGAAAACGGTATTTGTGTGTCTGTCCGCCCAAGAGCGGGAAAGAGAGAGCAAAGATCGTGCGAAGCAAACAAAAGTGTTGCGTCTTGCGCTCAGTTTGTGTGTGTTCTGTGTTATTTTTTTCGTTTTGTAAAAGTAAAACCACAGAAATGTCTGTAAATGCATTAAATAAATGATAAAAATTGAATAAATATAAATTTCACGTGCCGCAGTATATGCATATACAAATGTACATATTTATTTAAATCCAACAAAAAGAAAGTAATTCAATTTAATAAATAATTGCATTTTATACATTTAAAAAAAAAAAAAAGTATACATACATATATAGGCGCGCACGACAGTGAGTGAGTGAGAAAGATAGATATGCTGTTTTTGCTTTAGTTTGCTTAATTAAACAATAAACTAATTAATTAAATGTGACGCAGTTGTTAATATAATTAGTAAAATTATTTTGAATTTAATTTAAAATATCAGCTGCAGAAAAGCGATTAAACGAATATTATTGGATATTTACAAAAAATAAAGTTAAAAGAAACCACGGAGGATAGAAAAATTAAAATGGCTGCTTTGCATTTCTGCTTCAGCTGCAACGAAAGCCATCCGCACCCGCACCCGCACCCGCGTCAACAACACCCATATAGCCAAAAACAAAGCAAACAACTACGCAACAGCGCCGGCGCCAATACAACTGTTAACAACAGCAACAACAACAAATGCAAAAACAATGCCAAAAAACTGCTACAGCGTTGCCAGATTATGCAAATCTATACATTCTGCGCACTATTCGCGCTCATCGCCATGGTCCAAAGCGCTGCGGTTTCCTTGAGTACGTAAGATTTTAAATTTTTAAGTGTCGGTTTGACTATTTTGCATTAGTAATGATTTTATTTCGAAGGTTTACGAATCACAAATTTATTTAAAAAAAAAAAAAATGCTGTATGTATTATTATACCATTCACACATAGTGTGAAATGGTAGTATCTGTTTGTCGGACAGTTTGTAACGCATTAAGGAGAGATCGTCGACCGCATAAAGCACATTATGTATCTCACCTCAAGACGAATCAACCTAGCCCTGAGCGTCTAATAGTTGCTCCACTTTTTTTTAACTAATTTATTATATGGCTGAATGTCGGTATTTAACTTTCGTTTAGTCCCAAATTTATGAACGTTTCTTTTACCCAAATCTTCAATTAATATTTTGTAGATTGTATAGAAAGATGAATTTAATTCTTCTATCAGCATTCTCACAGTGAAATTTGCATCGATTATTTCTCTTACTTTTTCCACTAACTCAGCACGATTAGAGACTTCGGATCGTCCAGGTCTTTGATCATCATTTAAACCATCAGGACCGTTTTTAAATCGTGTAAACCACGTGTAAACTTGAGTACGACTCATACAAACATCATCATAAACTTTTTTTAACAATTCGTAGGTCTCAGCAAATTTTTTACCAAATTTAAAACAAAATTTAATATATGCTCTTTTGTTTTTAAGACATAACTACAAAAACTGCTGTTATTAAAACGTGAGTCATTTTGTAACCTGTCAAACAATTAGCATGATCTTAGCTGCTTTCGAAAGAAGAAAAATGTACCTTTTCAACACAGCCAACATTTAATAAATGGCGGTAGGAGTTCTATGATTTAAAATACTAATGTTTTTGAGGGTGCCCACATACAAACCCACCACTCATTTTTATGCATTTGTATGAAAAACTTCTTCAGTTAAGTTAATATAAGCTTGAAATTCGATATGCTCGTTTCAAACAGCCTCTATACAAACTCACCATCCCATACAAACCCACCAGCGTTTATGTTTTACAAAACGGTTTAAAATTTTGTATGAATAGTATAAGAGCTTCGGTTCAACCGAAGTTAACAATTTTTTCATGTTTTAATTTAATTTTAAGAAATGTTTACGTTTATTTTATTGAGATATTGAGAATCGTCTCGTCTTTTAGGTTGTTGTTGTTTTCAATTAATGGGTTTTTTTTTGCGTATTTCATTGTATATGAATTTCTATTAACTCAACTGCTCTTTAAACCGGTCTCTAACGATTGTTGACCGTATTTGACCGCTCGTTGTACAATATAGACATGTGTTGCCAGTTTATCAGCGGACATATTTGTTTGTATGTAATTTTTATTAAAATCATTATTGACTTTTTTTCATTCTAAACTATTTGTCTTTACAAATTATCTGCTCAAGGTCAGACAGATAATTAATTTGTATACCATGTACATACATGTTTATCTTATATTATACCCTTTCACTTCACAGATGAAGTCGGTTTAACACCTCCACAATGTCAACAATTTCGAACTTATATTTGGATCATTTTTAATAGTTTGAAGCAAAACTCATTTGATTCAGCACACTGTTGTCCCTCAGTTATAGGCTTTCAATTTAGCATAAATTTTAAAAAAAGAAAACTTTTTTGTTGTTGTATGCTTTGTCCTTACTATAAGTAACAAAAACTACGGTGTACTTTTTTTTAACAAATTTCCTTATTTGTTACACTTTTCCATTAGAGTCGTCCCATCTAGCATATTTGTTTTAATAATTCGATATGCTAAAATATGGTTTTACACTACAAAATGTTTTTTAAGAAACTGATCCTTCTATCATTGATAAAATTACAATATTTGCACTATGGAGAAACTAGCCACTTTTTGTGGCCAAAATTATAACAAAGATAATTCGAGCTCTAGGATCAATAAGCGCGCATTATCTTCGGTTGATGTTCACAATGTATTAATAATAAAAGTTCTTTAATTATTTTTTGGTTAAAGTTTTAAGCATAAAGAGAAATTTCATAAGTAAATTGTGTATCAGATTCTTTGAAAAGAATACGAAGAAGTAAACATTATTCTATACAAATCGTATACAATAAATGCTCGTAGATAAAGCTGTTTTTAATTGCAATGAATCTAAATACTATACATATCTGCATATAATACACATTAAAAACGCGGAAGCTCTGGAGAAAAATTATTAAAAAAAAATAAAAAAATTGAAGAAAAAAACTAGCACTGCGACACAAAAGCAGACTCGGCTGCGTGCATGTTCTTTGTGTTTCAACTACAGTTACTGTCAAGTTTTGCCCGACTTCCCATAATCTACTGCTCCTACTCCCTTCGTCTATGTTCATTCATTTGTACCAACTTCAGGCTATAAATGATTTCGTGCGACGCCACACTGTTTCGTTGAACTTTAACATATATAAGCAACGACTAATGAAAAAAAAAAACATAAATTAAAAAGAAGAGAAAACTTTAACTCCGATGGAACCGATACCGTAATACCCTTTTAACAAATGTAATAACTCAATATGAACTCTACTAGTACCTAGCAACTGAGAATATTAATACCAAATTTGAAGTTTCTATTTAGATAGGTAAAAATTTTGAACATACAAGAAACTTAGAAGATTCAATTCTACTTTGACGGCCGAATATAGATTTGTGGGAGGCTATGGTTAGACATTCTGTCAGACAGTTCGTGCGAAATAACTTGGTAAAAAAGTTAGTCTTTGGTTCGTTTTGCGAATTTTTAAGTTTTTTTTTTTATGTTTTTTGCGTGTTGTTAAGAAAATTTCATGTTAAAAGTTTTAAAGAAAGCCTACGGAGAGTCGACAATGCCAAAAACAGAGTATTCGATTTGTACAAAGAGTTCAAATCGGGCCGCAGTGTGGTTGATGATATGTCTAATACTAGGCTCTTCGACTGACCAAAAATAAAAATCCTTGAAAATCGTCGGAGAAATAGCAGCCGAGCTTGCAGTCAACTATGGATCGATGCAGCACATTATGCACTATATTTTGAGCATTAGATGAATTTAAACGCGACCTGTCCCAAAATTGCTTCATTTTTTGCAAATATCCTCTTGACTATTTGATCTAAAACAGCGTTAATGTCATGGTCTTGTGTGACTTTTTTCTGTTACCACGACATAAGTTATACCGCTCCGCGGAAAGCGTTTTGACCCAATTGGGTAGAAAAAAGAAAAATGGCGGATAGTTCTGAGAGTTATTCCAAATATGAATAGTGTTTCGAAGATTGGAAGCAGAGTTGAGATATGTGCAATTCATCTAATGTGAATTACTTTGAAATAGACAAAATAAATAGCAAAGAATAATTAAACCATTTTCGTTTTATTGACAATTTCCTGGTTCTTTCTGATCGGACGATATTTTTATATGTGATATATATATATTCTATTATTGCTTTAGCAATAATTTCTTTTTGAAGCGAACTCGATCTGACGATCTGACGATCTGACTGACAAGACAAACTTGTCCTGTACTCGTGGTCTATGATGAGTTTCATTTTTGTGCACGATCTTTCTCCACGGCTATTAGACATGAACAAGTAAATGCCGAGTACTATTTCTGTATTCAGAAAAGTTGAGAGCAAATCGATTTCTATGATAATAGGGCAAGATGAAAAAATTCTTTACGAAGTTACCGTAAGATGCAACAAGATTTATCATGTCACTGTCGTAAGGTCAAATAAAAATGCAAATCTTTTACTGAGATTCGTTATGTAATCGACGTGATTATGGGGTTCAAAACAGGAAGAAAGACTTTTCTGCAATCAATGACTGCCGCCGCACGTGTGCTTTTCGAATTGTTGAATTCGAGTCGCACAGCCTGTGGTGTTTATTTACTGCCACCTAAAGTCAGGTATAAAGTCGGTCTCAATGTATTACAAACATTTCGGCAAATTGAAAAACTCCCATTTTTTACTTTGTGTGCAGGGTATAATAAAATAAAGATTATTGCGGATATTTGATTAAATTAAGCCAGTGGCTCTCTCTGGTTCTAGTGACTGCTTTGTAGAGAATTAAGCATATTATTATTTTTTTTTAGTAGTTTTTTTTTCCGTTTTTTATTTAATAAAAGACGTTAAGACTGAAAGGGAAAATTAAATAAAATAAAATTACCATTGAGAATTCGTTTTGTTACACTACAATTTTCTTTTCATGCAACCGTTTATAATTTTCAAATAGACTAACAAATGTTTCATAGTAGGTATTGTAGTATTTTATTTATTTTTTACAATCTGTCGTCACCGATATGGCAAAACCAGTCTTTAATATAAAACAGGTTCTTATTTTATAACAAAAAAAAAAAATAAAAAAAAAATAAACAAATAAATAAAAAAAAATTGTTGTCTGTAAAGTCGGTTTACGGACGATAATTTTACGTGATAACGTCATAAGAAAACATTGATGAAAAAATAGACTAGGTTCAAATAAGCTGCTGCCTTCGTGCTTCGCATTGATTCTATTATTTCGCTTGTTCATTTTGACTTCGTGCCTGTTGATGTCTGCCTAGCTGTACCCTGGCAAACGTCGCCCTTCCCCTTGCCACTCCTTTCCATGCCACTCCTTCCCCTGTCCCTACTACTATAAATGTATGCTGCGAGAGAAAGAGATAACACAAAAACATTTAATTTTTAAATATTTCAATTAAATACAACTACAAATAAATATTACTCGTGCATATTTAATCGCTGTATCTCGCCCCCTCACGCTTGCATTTACATTAGTGAGCTCCTACTCAAACACTCTCTCGCTCTCACGCTCTCACGCTCTTAATGTTCGGCTCGTATACGTGTTTGTGTGCGCAGCAAGTATTTTTGAGTGTCGATTAAATAAGCATTTTAATATATTTACGCATATAAAATGTAACAACAACAACAAAAATATACAAGAAAATAGTAGTAAAGCAATAACAAATAACAACAACAGCTACAGCAACAACAGCCACAAGTACCACAATAACAAGATCGTATATGACGTATAGCCGCACCCCACCGCGTGCTAGATAACATTAATACGCAAACACACACACACATAACTATAGCTTTCACAAGCCAATGCTTCACACACAAGCTGCCTTCAGGCGGAAAGTGAGGGGCATGGCTCTTTCGTATTTGGCGGCGTTCATCGATTTAATAGACGTTATCACGTAAAAAAAAAAAATTATAAGAAATTAAAAACAAATCAAGAAAAGAAATAATATAGAAATCATATGAAATATGCGTTATTCATCCAAAAAGTGGTAGTAGGTACAATTTAGAAGAAATAAATATCGCTACTATCCCTACTTCCCTACTAATATTATAAATGTGAATGTAAGTTTGTTTGTTACGCTGTCACGCCGAAACTACTCAACCAAATATCATCAAACTTTGTACACATTCTCAAAGGTATCCAGAAGTTCGTCACGGGCCCGTGCAGCAAAAGTTGCACGAAATCAAGAATCTTCAGCTCACGCAGAGCTGAGAAGACAACAGCAAGCAGGGCGGCAAAGTGTTTTGAGAGCAGCTGAAACGCCTCTTTCGACACGAGTTCGCTTAGAAAGACAAGCTGAGCAACGCGCAGCTAGAAGAGCGATAGAAACGCAAGA
Organism: Leucophenga montana; assembly: GCA_035044765.1. Taxonomy (NCBI): domain Eukaryota; kingdom Metazoa; phylum Arthropoda; class Insecta; order Diptera; family Drosophilidae; genus Leucophenga; species Leucophenga montana. The sequence goes on along the minus strand of JAWNNQ010001439.1, from coordinate 725,387 downwards.
ACAATGGCAAGCGAGAAAAATTCATTATGCAGAAATGCAGGACACGCGCTGTCGAAATTTCATGCGTAAGGATTGGTCTGTATTTAACGATGCAACATGATCCTTCAATTGAATATCATAGTCATCTATTAAAAGTTATTGGCTCAATGAATAAAAAATGTCAGTATTGCGATGCTCTCAAATGGAAAGATGAAACTGCTGGAATGTGCTGTTCCAGTGGTAAAGTTTCACTTCCATTACTTGGTGAACCAGAAAAGCCTTTAAAAACTTTATACTCAAGTGTTACAGATGAGTCAAACCAATTTCTAAGCAAAATCAGAAAGTATAACTCTTGCTTTCAAATGACATCCATTGGAGTGGATAAAGTGATAAAAATGCCAGGATTTTCACCAACTTTTACTGTACAAGGGCAGATATATCATCAAATTGGATCATTTTTTCCAGAAGATAATGAACAGCATAAGTTTTTGCTAGTGTATTTTATGTATTATACAAACACTTACTCTTCAGCCTGATGGAGTCATTCTAGCCATGTCTATATGTCTGAATGTCGGTAATATCACAAACTAATTCGGTAATTGTTTAGTTACCGGTTTCAACGTTGGCATAGACACCAATAAGACCGTGATGTACCCCCTGGAAAGTATAAAGCAGAGTTGCTCAGTATGCGTATTAGAGCCCTGCATGAATGCGGCCAAAACGGCAAATGGTACATTCACACTAAAATGAATTTGAATGAATGTGCACATTCTTCTAATGAACGTGAATTGAATGAATGAGTTTCCAAAGTTCACATTCATTCTAATTAATTCGAAGCTTGTGACTTTTTGATGTTTGAATGCTCATGAAGTTGAATGTCATGAATGAATGAATGAATGCGATACATTCGAATGTTATGCATGCGATTCATGTTAGTGTGTTTGTTTCTCTCTGTTTGCTTGTTTCTTGCAGTGTGAAAATGCAGAATTTTAAAAGAAGTAGGCTTGTTGAAATTTTGTTATGCAGAGTACGTAAAATTACATTTTAGAATATAATAAGTAATTGTACAGTAATTACTTTCAATTCAAGTAATTAGTAAAAAGTATCAACAGCATATTTGAATATATTTTATCAGAGTTTAAAAATACTCGCTCACGGTCTGCCCATTTCACTTCATTTCGGCTCTTGCTCGTGAGCATGACCTCACATGTTCGGGAGCAGCTGATACTGCTTATCTTAGTTTATCTTTTTGGAGCCAATCCCATCTAGTAAATTACCTCATAACTCAACTCTTTTAGCAATGAGTTTTGTTGAAGTCTTAAAGGTTCGTCGTTACTATAGGTCAATTGATCAATCCTGGGAAGGACATTGTGGGAAATATATGTTCTAATGAATTTTTGGGATCGGAATATGAAATGGAATATATACAAAACTGTTGACTACCTAGAATTTGTTCCACCTCAATTACCAACATCTTTATAAGGGACACTTGGCCAGCAAATCATTTCTATTTATAACAACTTTTATATATTTTCTAAGTAATAAAGCTTTAAATTTCATACTTTGACTCATAAATATATGCATGTACAACTGTCTTCCCAGTTAAAGGAATATTTAGATATGTATAATTGTTAGTACGTATATTTTTGGTTCTATTCTGAAAACAAAATTCAAGACCATGTCTTGTGATAAATAATGAAATAAAAAGTATATTTTCTCTATTTACAATAAGAAAACAATATTCGGAAAGAGAATGTTTAGATTTAAACTAGGTTTCATTGTACATAATTGTGAAAACAGAGTGTTTGATACTTTAAATCAAATTCTCTATAATAATATTTAAGTAAATTGCACTTGATTCGAATAAATTGATTGACTTAAAATTCATAGTTTATTTATTTCACTTTACATAACTAGATTAAAGTTTCTCAACCTTTACCATCATCATATTATGCTTCATTTGTATCACTTACTCGAGAGTATCTGAATTGGAAAAAAGATGAAATTCAATAAGAAGAAGAAGACAAAGACGCTCAATTAAAATGCAAATGAAATTATGTACATACATATATATATATTTAGTATGCATAAATTTTACATTAACTAAAAACCAGTTAAAGGCACTTTGCCAAACTAAACAAAGCAACGTCAAATTACTAAAAAAAAGTACATAATAGCAAATATTGTCAGAACGTCTGAAATCGGCAACTGTGATACAATCATGGAACATGAACAAACATGCAAAGTGTGGCATGAACAACATCGGTGGCAATAAGAACATTTAAAACAATAATACTAGCAAACGCAGCAATAACAACTCCAACAACAACAACCGTAAATAGCAAATATTAAAGTGCTGCTAATGAAGGCAATAACTTGTATTTTAGACAAATTAACAGGCACTCGAAACACACCCACTCAATGGCCTATTTTCTAGAATCGAACCTTGTATTGCATCCTCCAACTAATCTAGCAGCTATTCATAGGTACATCAACTTAGCCTGTTTGTGTGCCAACCAGTCAAATAGTGCGCCGGGCCATCTTGATGTCTGAGCTAACTGGCGCTATTGCAAGAGCTCGTGCACCGTGCACCCAAAGCACATGCAGCAACAACAACAACAACAACAGCAGTGATGGCAGAGAGGACAGGAGTTACAAGGAATACAGCGGTAATAGTCTTCTGGCTGGCCTCACTGAACAGCAAATTAAAAGTATCTACAATAAAAAAGATCAAGCTACAAAAACAAAACGAAGAGCAAAAATAGTTGCAGTTAGCAATTTCAGCTAATAGCAAAATTTGTGGCGTTGATTTATGTATGTGGCCATTAGAGCAGAAAAGAACGGGCCGACAAACAAAAAAAAGGCGAAACGACCAACCGACCGGCCGACCGACGACTGTGCGGCAAAGAGATAAAAGCAGTCAGCTAGTTTGATGAATGGAGAAGGTAGGAGTGCGCTGACGTGGCATGCAACATGCTGTAAACGCTATGCGTTGTAGTCAATGTAACTGGTTCTTTGTGCGCTTTGTAGTTTTACAGCTGCTTGTTGTTGCGCTTAGTCATGCAGTATAGGCAGCGACAACTGCTACGGCAAACACGCGGCAGCCAACGGCAGCAACAGTTGCCGTTAGTTTGCAAATGTTGCACGCAACATACAGCAACATAAGCAGCAACAACACAAATGGGGCTTCATACACGTTAATTACCGCTTTTGAAAGATTCTTTTTATAAGCATTCATTTCATTATATCCCCTTCATTAATAGTATGTACGATGATATCAGCATGAAAGCATGAATAAAATTTACGCAAAATAAATTTGATCTGATGTCATTCTAATTCAAATACAGTCTAAAATTTTCTTTTGGGTTATGCATATTTTCATAAACCTATTCGTTGATAGCCAAGCTGCGATAAAAGCCCTGCAGGCGGCCTCCATCTCTTCCGGAGATGATCTGGCGAGCAGGACTTTAATTGATGCTCTCAGCGCCTCAAGTGGACATATTCTGGATTCTCAGCCACCGGGACAGCCATGGTAATGAAATGGAGGACAGCATAGCAAAAGACGGCGTCGGGATATCGCGAGAAGTAACAACATACGTACGAATCTCTCTCTACAGACGCTATATAGCAAACTGGAAGATGATGCCTAGACCAAAGCTGGAGAGAGGTGGAAGAACAGCTCCAGCTGCACAATATATAAGATAACATGTAAAGAGCGGAACAAAAAACTAGCGCTACCTGTTGCAGCTCCAGAGGAGAGACTGTCTAGCAACCGCTAATGCGAAATGCAAGAAAACGGGAGTCACTCTGGAACACCTCAGCTGCAGCTGTCCAGGAATCGCAAAATCAACATTTAAATACATTGATTAAATACATACATACATCAGGCGAGCCTCTGGAAGGGGCGACCAGAAGGACTTCTGACAAGCAATTGACATTCGCCATTCATGCAAAAATTCTACAGAACTTTAATAGCTCCTTCATCATATTGGTCTATGAATTACCTTTACCAAGGCGTCAGCCGGCGTAACCTAACCTATGCATGTTTTCATATAGTATTTGTTTAATACTTTAAAATACTTAAGTTATTTAAGCGATTGGTGACAATAAAAACCAGCCATCCAATCAGTTGGGTCAAAGAGCCCCGTTGTTGCACAACAAATATCTTATGGGAGTCATTGTGACGATTTAATGAAATTCATTACGTTACTGGCGACAATTTGGGAGATTTCTATAAAGTTATTTAGAAAGAACTCCCCCATATGCACGAATCTCCTTCCACTTAAGGCCGGGCTGTTTGGACAGCATCTGCATAGGTTGGGTTGGTTGACTACTAGCCTGTTGGCATGTAAGTCTGACAATGTCCAATTTATTTTTTGTAAAAATTTGAAAGGTTATTAAAACTTCCGCTTTGCCGATCTAAATGCTTTGTATTCGTTTCTTCTTATTATTTTAGTTCGTTTGGAACTAGTTTATTTATTTTGTTGCAATTTTTTTATGTTGTTCAAGTCATAGAGCGACGTGGCGTTGTTGTTTTTCTTGTTAGTGTTATAGCAAACAAACATGAAAAGATTCTGACATCCAGAGCATCAGAGTGTGCGAATGGGATCGAAAAAGACATTTGTAAACTAACGTTTGTCCCATTAAAATATTAGCCAACAGGAACTGTTAACTTTGCTTTTTAGAAAGTTTGCAGCAGAAACTATTGATGCTGTTCTTGTCCCACTTATGCTATGCTACTGTGTAAAAGCATCACTCTTAACGTAACCTTTAACAAGTGTCTTTGATATTTGACCTATTTATTTTTTACCAAGCCACTTTCACAAGTAGTTGCTGCATTTTTTGCGTAAATAACTTTTTAATTTGATATTTTTTTTTAAACTTTTTCAAGTAATTTTCTTGTGGCGTCAGGAAATTTTATGTACCTACAATATAAAGTTGTAATGAGTATTCAATTCAATTAATGTTAATAAATTTGTCTTAAATATATCAAAACTTTATATTCTCAGTTCAAGGTTTGGTACAATGCTCTTCGAAGTGTGGTGCTTAACCTTCGGCTGCCAACGATTTTCGTTATTAATTTTATGTAAGCAACTTGAATGACTGTAAATTTATTTATAATAAATGCATAAAAACGCTTAAATAAAGAGTTATAAAGTACAATAAACATAAACATACATATTACTGACCATTGACACCAATTAATGCATTCGACCTTATCGCTTGATAAGCTACAGTTGTATAGTTAAAGATTTAAAAAACAGTACCACTTTGTACGACGGATGAGCAATAATTCTCACTAGTTCTTTTCTTTAAATAATTTATTTTAATGTCATAGATAAACATTTTCGTTTACAATCATTATTTAAACTACACGCGGTAATTAAGCGTTTTCAAGCATGAACTTTTGTGACTCCACTACATTTTCTACCCAATTGCTATTCGTATTTTGTATATTCGTATTTTCTATTTTAATTTTGCGTACTTTAGAGATTTCAAAATTTCGAAAGTCGTCGTCGGTGTTTATACAAAGTACGGTTATGCCCCAAAAAACTCAAACAATTTTCAAGAAAGAAAATGTTCATATACAACGCGACTAAGAACGATTTAGCAAAGAGTTGAGAAAACACTTTCACATAATTATACAAAATTGTTAATTTAACCTCTGAAAAGATGTTGACAAGAAATGTTTTTTGTATTTTATTTAATTTTTCCCAACAAATTCATTATGACTATTAAGCTAGCTATTAAACTTATTTTATAAAATATGTACCCTTCCTAAACAATGTAAAAGTGGTATTAAAAACTAATAGAAACATTTGTAAAGTGGTAAAGGATACCGAATGAAATTTATGTACATATTTATATGTGATCAGCTTATTTGACTTTCGTTAAATTTTGGTATAAAAACTTTGTTCCAAGCATATAAAATTAAGCTTAATTTCCAGTTGGAACTTGCTATCTATAGCAATTATTTCAGTGTATTAATATGCCAGTCCGTTAGGTAAACGTATATAATCACTGTGAATGGTAGTCCACGGAAGTGTCGAATGCCCTCCACAGTGCAGCAGTGCAGACAACTCGACTCGCCTTGTCATGCTGATAATGCCACAAGGTGGAGTAATAGACATGGTAAAGTATAACAACATCAAAATTCAAGTCTATGTAGACGTGTCTGTCTGACCGTCTGTTTGATATTTAGTCGTTCTCTCTGTTCTCTCTTAAAGTTTATTAAATGACTATAAGTCCATACACTATTTTTGATATTTTGTATGAAATTTGTTGTATTTGTATTTGTTTATGATCAAGCTATAAACGCCAATTTTGCAGTATTTTACGTCAATCCAAATAAAAGATCCCACGTAGGTCCAGATGGGACGAGTTTAAGTGGTTGTACCAATACAAATATGTATAGAATAGAGGCTTCACCTCTGTATTTGCAATATTTGCAATATTTGCAATGCAATAAACGAGGCATCGGAGACCTCATGAAGTATGATCAGCACAATACGACGAATCGATCTAGCCATGTCCGTGTATCTGTCTGTGCGTTCTTGCCCGCCCTTTTTAATCTTTTAAATATCGGTTTGAATATTGTTATGGAGACAATTATCAAAATGACCGCGATTTAACAAGTGGAAGTTACTCTAAACTTAATAGCACTTATAATTCACAAATTGTTTTTCCATATTCTTTGGTATGTGCGCGAACGAATATTTATACACTGTAAATCGGGTGTACAAATAGTTTTTGGTAACCAAGGTGGATTAATCTATAAGGTACCGTATTCTGCTGTGGTGACTTTCTTAATTGATTTTAACATGAAACAAAAGATGAAATGGCTAATCTGCAACAAATGAAAGAGAGTAAGACAAAAGATAAATAAAAAATAAAAAAGAGCGAAGCCGAGGGGGGGGGAATACGTCACCTTAAGTATAAATTCACAATGTTGGTAACGTTCGCCAGTGATGGTTTCGTTATACTGTAGTTGCTCATGGTATATCACTTCGAGCTGTTCCCACCAGATGCACAGCATTGAATACTTAGGTTGGCCGTTGAAGTTGATACATGGCCGTGCTTACCCCACGATTTTCTGCGCTTTCGATTGTCGATATACAATATGAGTACAAAATTTTTATATCTAAACATCCTTTCAAAATTTTAAAACCTGAACTAAACGGAACAGCGTTACCGACAAAAAAGAACAAATGTGAACAGTATTAAAACTTCGGTTGCACCGATGTTAAAGTTTTTTCTTGTGATTTTTGTCTTTGTTTTTTCTTAAATGACATTAATGATTTTACTTTATTACAATATAAACAAAAAACCGCACGGTGATTCGATCCAACTACAGACTGCGACGCGGTAGTTAAGTAAGCATGAAGTGCAACAATATAGACGGTTTTATTGTTTTGTCTAATGACCCAACACGCCCGAAAACTGAGGTGGGGGCAGTTTAGCGACGTTGCACGCGTTTCGCTTGTTGCAATTCAAAATGCGTGACGCATGCAGCGCATACATACACTGACATGTGCTACTACTACAATATATGAAACCAGTTGCTTTAAAAATCGTGTCAACTGAATTCAACAATTCTATGTAATAACTGGGTATATATGCAATTACTTGAGAAGAGCAGTAGGGCGTGTGTGACAAATTGCTTAACCGCTTGCCCCTTGCTGCATGCAACAAGGTCACAATCATTCAGTTCAATGGTTTTATTGTGCTTGTTGATGTCTTTGAAGCATACCTTGTGCTAAATTTCATGAATGAAAAATCATAGAAAATGATCAAACATTTGTTGTAATGTAGCGTGCTATTGTATCTATAAATATATCAACCGAATGATTTTGAGACAAACTATGTACGAGCACATATGTAGGTACAAGTTTTGCTATTAGCGCCAATTATCACAGGCAATTGATGTGTTTGCATGTATGTACAACTAATTTTTAGTGAATTCTCTGAGTTGTCATTTAAAATTATATTATATCGTAGATTAAGTTTTTATCATACAGACAGCTACTAACAATTAGTGCCTATCAAATGTTTCTCTCCACAAATTTTGCCTAAGTGAAAGTTATCGTCTAGTTGATTTCATAGTTTCATAGAATTTCTGGTCATGCTACAAATGATTATTTATATTTATTTTTCTAATTTCACTTCGGCTTGTGAGTTAACCAATGACTTGCCACACAAGCTAATAGGCAAGGTCAATTTAAAGTTGCCCATAAAACACGTGAATAAGATAGGCATATGGCTATTTATATAATTCAACGCGTGGCTGTACACATGCAGCAGTGAAAATATGTATATTATATCAATTTAAATTATAAAGTAAGTAATTTCAATTAATATCATGAATATGCAAACAATTTGTAGAAAATATTTGCCTACAATTTTGTACACTGAGCAAAAACTAATGCTATGCTCAATAAAAGTTAGTTAGTGGCCAGAATAAAAACCTTCAAAAGAAAAGATTTCGTTGGCCTTCGATATATTAAGGACAAGAGAAGACGTTGACTAGAACCGAATCTTCTATATTCTTCGCATGCACAAAAAGGGCGCGGTTAGTTTCTGCATTTCGGCGGGACGATCCTGATTTTTTTTTTGGATATTTTGGGCATGAAACCTGTGACAGCGAAGTTTGTTCTGAAAGTTTTGACCAAAAGAACCCTCGCATAAGCATAGCTCTGGAGCTGTTGAATTGCGTCAACGAAGATCCAGATTTGCTAAAAAGGGTCATAACTGGTGACGAAACATGAGTATATGGTTATGTTGTCGAAACCAAAGCCCATTCATGCTAATGAAAGCGGCCAGAAGAGCCAAGACCGTAAAATGCAAGCCCAGTTCGGTGAAATATGAAGGTTTTGCTAAATGTTTTCTTCGATTACAATGACGTTGTGCATCTTGAGTACTTGCCAGAAATTCGTATGGTCGTTTGTATGAAGCAATACAAATAAAACTACCGGCAAAAGCATTTATGGCTTTTGCATCGCGATAATAAAATCAACACCCTACTCATGCCTCGACACCGAACTCACTGGACTAGGCCCTTGCAACTTTTTACTGTTCCCAAAACTGAAATACTCATTACTTTGGAGACAAAAAATAAAAAGTCACCTTTTTTTAAATATAGGGTGTCTCAGTTAGAGCACCGGATTTGATTTTTAAATTAAAAACTTTTGTTTTTTGAAAATTTATGAAGATTTTATTGAAACATAAATGGATAATGTTCTCAGCGTTTCTTTATTCTGCAATAACAGATCTAAAATAGTTTATTCAGTCGTTTTTAATTAAGCGTCGCCTTGCTTTTCAAATAAGAATTTGCCAGATTGTCCAATCGAATTCATATTTCATTTTATACAATACGCTATAGCATTTATTCCACGTTCATATCTGCATCTTCCATCTTAATTTTTGCTTATAAAGCATATATTTAATTGTGTAAATTTTCCACTTGTGCACATATGTAAGTATAATTGGAATGCTTTATGGGCTTCTGAATATACTATAAAGTTCAGAAATTATAAATACTTGCAGCTTACAACTATTAAATACGTGTATGTATCTACAGCGATTTCGATTTGACCCCTACAGTGAACAACCATTATACGTACATATTTATAACCGTGCTGACTGAAAACGATTGAAATTGTTCGCTATCTCTGCGAATTGTGCGCTTTATAAATTTATTAGTTTTATTAACATTTTATTAGTCATCTTATTTTGGTGCCTCATTGGCACAACCTTTGACTCCATATTGCTGATGTTTTATTAAGTAAAAGAATAATTCAGTGCAAAATAATTAAAAGTATAGCTTCCGTTGAATATTGAAATTCACACGTTAAGATAAATTATAATATGCTCGTATGTAAACGATATCATTTCAATATCATTTAATTATTAATACTAATTTTTACCATGTATGTTTACAGGTTTTATATTTCAATTAATATTGCATGCGCATTCGAGCAGCTCTGCAGTAATAATGTGGATATACTTTTGTCACTTTGACAGTGGAATTCAACTGCAAAATTGTCATTAGAAGAAGCGTTGCAATTCATATCAGCAATATTTTGCAGTATATTTTTGATGCTTTAGTTCGTGCAATGACAGCAACGTCGAAACTGTCAAACTAGCTATTTTTCACTCGTAGATGTTCACGCTTGCAAAAGTTTGTCAATATTCAGAAACTTTTGTTATTTACCTACCGAATGATTGACAACGGAAAAGGTGTGCAACTTTGTTAAAGCTACATACATCAGAAGATACGAAGGACGTTGAGTATCTGTTAGTATTTGAAAAGAGGTAACGGAAAACGAACTCACATACGTACTATTGACTTGCTAGCACATAGCTATAGAAATTATCACCTATAATATAAGTCGTTGAAATGTGTCAAGTTGATTCAAATCGATACAAATATATTGTTAACATGTAATACATAGCTCTTAGTACTTTTAAATACTAAAAATGCGTTTAGTTTTTATATTGTACTCTCCATTTGTATGTGAGAAAACAAGAGAAGCAGAAAACAGTTTTGAGTGATACCAAAGATAATTTACTTTTCGCACTTTTTACGAAAGTAGTCCAATCCGATCTATTGTATTAAAACTATAAAACTTTGTATTGTACGCATACATATATAGTTAGTGCCATTGCACTAATTATAAGTTTTTGAGATATGACGATAGAACGTACATCTCGCCGAACCCTTTTCTTATGTAGAATACCAAATACCATCCATCTAACTTATACAAGGTGTCTCAAAAGAAAGTTCACATTTAAAAAATCGATAAAAAAAAGTAAGTAGTTTATTGCAAATACACACTTTGGGAATTTATTTCTGAAAAAATGATATTGTCCAAATGTAAACCGTTGCGTGCACGGCATTCATTTAATCAAGCACTAAAATTTCCTATGACGGCTCGGCAGGTATTCTCCGTGATGGCTGCCATTTCGTGACGGATATTTTCTTTTAATTGTGCCAGGGAAGTCGGTTTGTCAATTTTGCTTGTTTACTTGTCCATTAAGATGGAAATGAGCTTCATCCGAAAACAAGATGTTGGTAAAAGTTGTAAAGCACCTAATCATCTGGTTTATGAATTCAAGCCTCTGCCCAGCATCCAGAGGCTTTAATTCTTGCACCAACTGAATTTTGTAGTGGTGCAGCTTTAAATCTTACCCATTTTCCAATGAGTCGAGGGCTTGGCGCATCATTTAAATGACGAACATGTCGAATAATGTAGAATTTTCTACGCGCTACAGTCGCTGAATTACCGTTTTTGTAAAACTCACGTACGCACAACTCACGGTCCGCTCCCGAGAAACGCTCCATAGCGACTAAATTCCCAAAAGCTAGGCTACCGATTGACATACCCCCCACGCCCCACGGAATAGTTGCGTTCACGCAATCAGCAAATCAAATGTGTACTTTCTTTTGAGACACCGAGTATAACCTTTTATTTTGGAGGACTGGTACCGTCCATTTTTCAGTGGAGCGTATTTTTCATCGTACCCTTCACATATTTAGCTCATTCCATGTACGGGAGCTTTATCTATTAGTGTCTACATTGTGGCAATTTTCACAAGAGTTTAACTTTTTGCTATAAAAGTATCTATAACAAGTTTCATTCTTTCAAAATTTGAAGAAGTAAACCCTAAACAGGCACTCGGACTTATCTAAACCGACTCACCTCGCCGAGCTGATCAAGAATATACGTATATACAGATCGGCTTTCGAGGTGTTACCAATGAAAAATGCTGTATTTTGTCAATTTTTATTTTTTTTTTAATTAAATGTATTTTATTTCAGCATATCGTAAAAACATTTCAAATTTTAAGAAAAATATGTTATTGTTCAATATGCGATTTTTAGCGCAAATATTAGCATCGAGTTTGTCCGAAAAAACTTCAGAAGGGACGATATTTTGTCCCATTCGCGGCGAAGAGCAATCTTTAATGCGTTGACTGTCTCATATTTTTTAGTTGATAATTTGGCCTCCAGAATGGACCATATGGAAAAATCCATTGGGTTTAAGTCTGGGGAAATTGGTGACAATTGTTGTGAAGAAATGAAGCAGGGAACGTAATCTTGTAAAAAACGTAGGGTTTTTCTGACTATGGAATGGTGTCGAGCCCTGTTGAAACATCCTATGGTTTCTACCGACTTGTTTACGTAACAAAGCGTCGTTTGAAATCTTTTCACTGTACATTTGTTCATTTACCTTTACGCCCTGTTCAATGAAAACGAGTGGTGAGCAGTTACCGCGGCCCAAAACATCACTGATGCACGCAGAGCAATTCGCTGGCCTAAATTGTCTTTTTATGTGCACTTTAACCATACATGATCGTTTTGTTTGTTTAAATGACGTAGCTCATTAACAATGTCTGGTTGCGATTTACCACCCAAATACAAAGCAATAACACTGTTGCGTTTGAGTTCCATTTCGATAACTTTTTTTAACTGCGACGTAAAACGATATGCTTCCGTAGGCTTGTAAACAACATAACAGACTGCCGCTTGACAAAGCAAGAGCACGCTGTCATTAGCCATTCGATTGCTACAGCAGCGTGAAGTTTGTGTATTTAAAATCATTAGTTTTACATTTCAGGAGGCATCACCTATTGTTACACTTTCATAAATATAATGTAGAATACATAATTTTTGTAACTTCGACTAGAGAAGCTACAAACTTTAAATTTACGTATTACTCGATGTTTCTCGAGTCGCGGGAGTTATCGAAAAAATGATGACTGCGTACTGGTATATCACCATTTTTTAATTTAATAAAATTAAACGGCTTTTACATAAAAAAGTAAATTTTGAACAAAACTAATCAATTCTCGAATGCCGCTCAGCTAAGTTAGATCTTAATTTGGTAAATTTGTGTATGCTAAAACTTGTTGCGAATTATAAGTGCTATCAAGCATTAAATGTAAGTTGCAAGTAAGTTTTAAGTGTACAAAACTCAACAATTCTCGAAAGCCGCTCAGCTAAGTAAGATCTTACATTGAAAAATTTGTGCATGCTAAACTTTGTTTCGAATTATAAGTGCTATCAATCATTAAATGTAAGTTTTAAGTGTACTGTAGATTGTTCACTGTAACTCGCATTACTATCGCTTGGGGATGCTCTCATTGTTTTTCTTTCTATTGTTCTTTTATACTATTACAAAAACAAGACTATTTTCCATAAACAAAACATTTTCCATAAATTAATCTAATACAAAACTTTTTCATCATTTTAGATGTCGATCAACAAACAAATCCCAATTTCAAACAGCTGTGCTCAGTGCAGCAAGAGCACTTTATCGAAAGTGATGGCAAGGAGTCAAGTGTTATACTTGAATTTAAACCGAATGCATATGCAGCCAAAAGAAAGTCCTGCACACGAATCCTTAGCGCACCGCCCGATTACGGATTTATTGTGCGTCTTATATTGCCAAAATTGAGGCACCATCAGAGCGCCACAGCAGCAGCGTCGTCTTTAACACCTGCCGCTGCTGCCACATCAACTTCAACGTCTTCTGCTAGCAGCAGTGGAACGTTGGAACCTAAGCTTGCGAGCACTTCAGCGCTGAATGACATGTCTACGCTTATCGAAAAGCTGAACACTACTGCACTCAAATCGCTACACAGTCGCACTTGTCCGCTAAGCATTGTAAGTATACCAAGTACATCAAGTTGTGTGCATATTTCTATATGTAGATCTAACAATACTGTATGCAGCGCTCGTTGCTCTAAATGTGCTAATTTAATTATCTCAAATTTAAAAATTGCGCTGTATCGCGCACAGCTGCACGTTCCTTAACGACGACAACTATAATACTCAACGTTTACTTTTCTCATACACACCCAAAAAATAATAACAAAGAAAAAAGTAAACTTTAACGCCACATTAAAAATTTGATTTGTTATTTTTTTTTCACCTATTATCGAAACCTTTTCTCGCTTTTAGCGCAATTAGTAAGCGAGTTAGTCGTGTCAGTTTCATTTTTCTATTCGGTTTTGGCCATTTTTTTTTTCACTTGTCGGTTACGCATGCGTAATTCTGCGCGCCTTCGTTTTTATTCTGTCTGTCAACCATCGTTTCTCTAATGTTTGTTGGTTGCTTTTAGTCTAGACTCTAGACCAACATTTTATGCCTTATTTAAGCCATTTTTGCGTGACCATGAATTCTAGCAAAGCCTTCACAATATTTTATAGGGTGTTTTTTTAGAGGTTTAATTTTCCGGCAGTTATTAAACTGTCATAAATTGGACAGATCTGACATAGCTATTGTCATTTGTGCCCTGTTTAGTTTGCCATTTAACCAGGAATTTATTTCGAATGTCGTGGTTCAGTTCGGGAATGTTATCGTGCACTACGTCTATTTTACAGTTGACATAATCGTTCGTCCGAGCAACTAATTCGATTAACCATGTAATATGGTAATGATAATATAAAACGATCAAAAGTTGGTTGAAAATTGGTCGAAAATTGGACGTCCAGAATGCGCCACATCCGAGCCAGCCGTGAAGCCAACATGCCCGAAAAAATATTTAAACACTAATAGCATACAATTTTTCTTCTATTAAAGCTAATTTTCAGTTTGAAATTATGTAATCTTAGTATTTTAATTAATTAAAAAATCTATACCTCTAAAAAATCACCATATATAAATCTTGTCTACTTTGATAAGTTGTGATTTTTTTCTTTAATTGTTTCTCTTATTATTATTATTTCAATTCTTATAAATTTCTTATAAATCTTCAAAAAAAAAAAAAAAAAAAGTTGATTCTTTTTTATTATTTCTCTCTTCTATGTACTCACCATTCGTATACCTTGAAAAAATATTATTTTTTGTCGAGTTGTTCTTTTTTAGCTACAACAATTTTGTTATTCATTGGTAGTAATTGAAGAAAGCTGCATTGTATAGAATAGATATGTAGTAGTGTCTTGAGTCATCTTGGTCAATTATTTTCTTTTTTTATACGGTTAATAGGTTAATTTACCTTCGACAGTCATATTTTCTCGTAAAGGTTCTAAGACTAGTGACCTCTTTTCGTGTAAACCGTTCGTTAAATTCTAAGGCTATATCATAAGAGTCTCTAAAGAACTGTCAATCTATAGATCGTTGCTGTGGAACATCTTCTTAAATAGTCTGGACAGCATGAAATATCACCACAAACCCATCAATATTCAGTGTTAGCATTTACTTTGTTCGAAATTATAGTTACAGTTAATTATCTCCCACATGATCTGAACTAGTATATTGCAAAATATTGAATAAGAGTAGAAGGAGGATGTATGATATTTATTAATACAAGGTTTGATCTAAAAATAACCGAACTTTTTATTTAAATCATAGAACACGTAGCGCCATCTATTAAATGGTGGCAGTGTTGAAAAGGCACATTTTTCTTCTTTCGAAAGCAGCTAAGTTCAAGCTAATCGTTTGACAGGTTACAAAACGACACACGTTTTAATAACAGCAGTTTTTGTAGTTGTGTCGTAAAAACAAAATAGCAAATATTAAATTTTGTTTTAAACTCGGTAATAAATGATGATTGTATGAGTCGTACTCAAGTTTGCACGTGGTGGTTTGCACGATTAAAAAACGGTCGTGAATATTTAAATGATGAACCAAGACCTGGACGACTCGAAGCTTCTAATCGTGCTGAGTTAGTGGAAAAAGTAAAAAAAATAATATCTATCGATGCAAATTTCATGCATGTTTTGCTCCACATCAGTTAAATGATGATCAAAAAATCGCTCGTGTAGTCAATGAATTTTTGATGAAAAATAGATTTGTCTCATCGACCACCCTCCGTATTCGCCTGATCTATCACCGTGCGGTTATTTTCTCTTCCCGAAAATGAAAAATGAAAAAATGCAATGAATGGAGCTTTTTACGATGACATTCCAGCCATACAACCAGCCGTGAAATAGGTGCTAAAGAACATCCCAAAATTGGTTGAGCGTTGCAATCGTTGTATTGAGTTAAATGAAGCGTATTTTGAATATATACACTGCCCTGCAAATTCCAATTTTTTGAATTCGAATAAGATAGGACCTAGTGTTTCCGAATGGATTTTTCATGCTGAACACGAATCTCATCCACGAATCTTTCCATCACATCATGTTTACGAGAAAATAGGGGTTGAAACCCCTAAAAACAGCGTTTTTAATTTTAAAAAAGTGGTCCGACATATTGGATCCGCCATTTCGAATTTTTAAAATGCAACTGCATATTCATAATCAGCAATTGTAAACAAACAGGATTTTGACGCACAAGTTTTCAAAAAGTCCAAAAACGCTGTTTTTAGGGGTTTAAACACCTATTTTCTCGCAAATGTCCAATCTTATTCGCAAAGCTCATGTAGGCCAGTGATATTAGCTTTGAAACATAATACCATGCTTGTCTTATTTTATAACTAAAAAGTTCGGTTATTTTTAGATCTTACCGTGTACTTCACATTTCACAAAAGTTCGTTTTATAAGCTTTGCCAACTAAAACTACCTACTATCTTAAAACATGGTGTTTCTTACGTTAATCTCAATAAGACCACTATAGAATATACCATTAATCTATGGTTCAAATAAAGAACATTACAGTAGACACAGGGTATCTCGAAGTCGAACACACACGACTGCAAACACTATTTCTTGCTTTTATCAGTTGTAAAGGTATTGTATTGTAAAGGTATTCAACACATATGAAGATATATTTATAATTTATGTATCTCAGTTGTGTACTCGTACAACTTCCTCAAACCAAGTCAACCTCAAACTGTGACGTAACATTCCAAAGTTTTTATTTTTTACATTGTTACTTATATTTTTTGCCTAAAGTCTTCGTGCCGCTGGTATGACTGAGTTTAATTTAATGCGTTTCGTGGTTCATTGTATGGAAATTAGACATACATAAATATACATTCAAAAATTTTAAAGTGCCTGTGTTACTTATAACTACATACTAGATAATTTTTGTTTATACGGCATTTGGTATTTTTCTTTTTACAATTTTTTTTTGTTTTTTTGTTTTTTTTTTTGTAAAATAATATTTATGGTTGCATCTTTTGGTTTTTAGACGACTTTACAATTGTTTAGCTCTTTATAATAGAGCTCAATCTTCTCGTATTACGACAAGCTTCTCATATACCTACACAAATTACTGTGCATTGTGGTAGATCTCTCGGCCATGTGGCTTACTGTGGTTTTAATTTGTTTTGACACTTTTTTTTTAACTACTCGTATAACCAAAGAAATATTTAACCAAGGTAAAAAAAAAAACAAAAAATTTAAGTATTACGAGTAGATACGATGCAAATATCTATAGTGTACGAATAGACTTGTGTAATTGTTGCTTGAAATTCATACATTTTGCAATGTTAGCAAGAATTTTTGGTACGTGTATATACTGTCACTATAGTTTTTGTAGTTAGGTATTTGGCGCGTTTATTTCCAGAAGTAGCCCTCACAATTAGCCACTAAGATCGTGTGATTTGACACCATTGGCTTATTTTTTTTTGTGGTTATGTCAAATCGCTTGTTTACAGCAATGGTTCCAAAACTTTAGATGACCTTGAACCCAACATAAGAGCACCCATTGCTGGTATATCAGCCGAAATGTGCCACACAGTGAAAATTTGCTCTATAGGATCAGCCTGTGCAAGAGGATGTTGTTATTTAAACGAAATTTTTTTAAAATATTAATAATCAAAAAAATCAAATGAAAGTTTCGAATTGAATTTTGGTGTAATACTTTTTCTCATATTCCTTTTTAAAGTTCGAAAGTTCTTTATGGTAAACACTTTATGACAGTCTGAGCGCAAAATTTAAACAACTGTATGGCTTTTCAGTGTTTTGTTTTTCAGTTTGACGTTTAGCGTGTCATATTTATTCTTCATTTACATCAAAATTCGGATCGTCTGTTCGAACAACGAGATCTAGGATAATATAAGAGATAGAAATTTCAAACTTGGAAATTTAGACTCTCTTATTACGTCATCAGATAAAATGTATTAAACGAACGTGCAAACCCCTCTTTTGTGTTTATTATTAATTAAGCTAGAAAAACCAAATTTGGCAATCGCAATAAACAATCCCGTAAAAGTCCCGATTATAATTTTATTCCCTTACACATCTATGGTTCAAATAAGGAGACTTGGACAAGTTACAGAGTATCTTAAAGTCTACATCAAAGTTCTGTTTAGTTTTTATAGTCTATTTAATTTGAATGACCTTACTAAGAATAGGTAAGTATCTACTTATCCTATTCAGAAATCTTAAAAGAAATTATGATTTTTAATAACACAGCTTTCAGCCAGAATATTCCATTGTTACCATATTTTTTTTTCTTAAAGATTCTTGCCTGCTGAACTCGAAAATACTTACTTTACTTATTTATGTGTCTTTTAGAAAGGCAGTGCAGTTCATATTCCCCCGGAGCCAGTCCCTGGCAATGCGAAGCTACTTCTAGTCATCATAGACCTGATCTTACCATCTTAAGCTCGGACGTCCTCTCTGACGCCACCCACCTATCAAGTTCAAGTGCAAAGCAGGGTAAACAATTTGTTCCTTTAGCTTGTTTAAAGAACATTAAAGATTCGACATTACTAAAGTTTTTGGAATTTCGATTTCGTAAACATTTAGTGATGGAGCTTCGGGGTTCATCCGAATGAGATGACCAGCTCAGGGCTCAACTAGTATGTCAACGTCATCATATAACTCATACACCTCTTTCTCCATACTGGTCATAAACTCGACGCCAACTCTAAGGGGACAAAAAATCCTACGAAGAATCCTCTCGAACACTCCCAAAGACGTTGTATCCGATGATGTCAAGGGTTCATGCTTCTGGAGATACAGCAGAACCGGGATTATCAGTGTCATAAATTTTTTATTTCGTATTTCGTATTTCGAGAGAGAGAGAGAGAGATCTCTTTGTTGTTACTGGTTATTTCTGTACCCAGATAGACGAAGTTTTCTATAACATTGAAGTTGAAATTCTCCATACTCACAGACCGTTTAAGACGTGCTGTTGGTCTGCGAGTGAACATCATGTACTTCGTCTCATCCTCGTACAACACTAGACCAATAAGACATGATTGTTTCTCTATCTTCGAAAACGCTCTGCTAACTCGCCGTTCGTTCGTGCCGATGATGTCAATGTTATCAGCATACTCGAGTAGCATTACTTCCATATGGATGGCCTTGCAATCGACAAATTGGTGGTGTGTGTTTTTGTTGTACTCAGTGGTCTTTCCAGGATTTGTCTTAGAGTCAAAATTTGGTCACTGGTCGACCTCTTTGGTCTGGAGTGTATGGCCGAAGCCGTTTATGTGGGACAGAATTTTGTATCCTATTGAAAGGAGACTTATTCCTTTCTTGATGATAGGACAAAGAACACTGAGATTCCATTCGTTGGGCATGCATTCATCGTACCATATTTTGCATAAGAGTTAGTGCATACGCGTTACCAACTCTTCGCCACCGGTCTTGAATAACTCAGCTGGCAGCTCATCGGAGCCTGTCGCTTTGTTATTCTTCAACTTTTAAGTTACAAACCGGTGGTTCTACAAGAAAGCAATCATCAATTAGTGGTTTTAGAAATGCAAAGATGAAATCGCTAAGGACGATTTTTATATCGTGATTGGGGCAGCGCTCGTAGAAACGTCTGAAAGACGTTCGTAAAATTCATCTTTGGCCGCATCGTCTGGGGCCTGTGCCCAAATCAGGCTAATGTTGAAGTACATAGTCTTGATACGTATCGCGGCCAGATGCTCGTCCACAGGTATGGAACTGGAGACCAGACCGCGTAATTTCCTACTAACCACGATACCGCATTCAAATTCGTGGGTCCTCGCATGGCAACTATAATAGATGTCACGGGATGCCTTTTTTTTGAGCAGCCCTGACCTATCCATCGAACTCGAAATTAGCCATAAACATTTTTTGTATGTATACGTTTTCGCGGTATGAATTTTAGAATTTTGTGTAGAAATTTGGTTAAATAATGCTGTTATAACTCGAGTTCGAAGCAATCTGAATACGATGTTTGTAAAAATGAATTTAAGAAAATAACCAAGTAACTAGTTTTCAGTTTTCTAAAAACAGTTTGAAAGCTATAAGCTGAAATATTGAAATAAAAATATTGAATTTTTCACAAAAAAGAGGGCAATAATTTTACTTTCAAAATAGGGCACAATAGAATTCATTTGAATTTACCGAATTTTGGATCGATGGAACATATTTAACATTTTTTTTTAAATTTAATAAATCCGTTTTTTATATCCGAGAGGAAAACCACTATAATCAAATTTTAAATACAGCTCAGTTAATATAGAAACAAAGAGCTCCAATGTTTGCATTGGACTTGAATAACAAGAATTTATTAAAACTTTATGTTCATTAATGTATTTTTGTTTCGTATTTAATTTTATTTGATTTCATATCATCTCGCTTAGACCAAGCCTTCTTTTATTGCGACGCACATACGCGCCATGTGAAATATTGAATAAGTACATACAAGTATGTACATACTACATATATTTTATTCAGCATCTATTTTACATATACATATTCTGAAATAACGCGCATAAACATTTTTGCAAACGCGTTTTTAAATTTTAAGCACGTTATATCATTTTGCTTGCAGTCCATCGAAAAAAAAAAAAAAACAAAATGGCTCATGCGCGCATACAATTAAATACGTTTCGAAAACAATTGTAGCTCATTTAGGAGGTAGCTGTTGTCTGAAACAAATACTACTATATAAGAAAATAAATTGTGCCAGCCTCTAGTAGTCAACTCTAATGACATATTGTTACTGCCGTACTGTCATCAACATCCACGTCGCATCGCATCAACTCATCAGTGTCAAATGCAGAAGCAATAGTGACAGCACCGCCATTCTGATTCGAAGAGTATGTGGAATGACATATTTACGCATTTAATAAGATAGATCTACTAGATTTTTCGTTGCTGAATATAGAATTTCTGTAATTTATAGTAAAATGTATAACTTATCAGATTCTATGCCTGAAACTTCGTTTTTGTAAGGAGACTTCGAAATGCGGTGCTACTATTTAAATAACGTTTTTGCATTTGACATGAGAAAATGTGAAAAGCCATGCTGATCCCAATCCGCTCCCTGTAACACTCGCGCAAATTGCTTCATCCGGATCTCAACTCTGGAAGTTACGATGGAGACGTTCTTCGCTCTTGTCAACAGGTGGTGGTCTTCCACCTAGTACAATACTGTCCCTATGAGAGCTAATTGACTGTTCAATTGCATCTTTATGCAATTGAGCCCTACCGGAGGTATAAACATACTTCTCTATCTGTTCTTATGGTACAAAACGAGCATTACTCGTCTTTTAACTTCTGATATCATTCCTTATTCGAGTGGGTACTATTCTCGTGAGAGTGCCATGGTTTGGATGATTGCTCCTGTACGCACCTAACAAGAACTGCTTTGAAAGCACCTCGTTATGTTCGGTAGCATCATCGCTTCTCCATGTAGGTGGTCTTCATGGGTCATTTGTAGACAACCAGTGGAGGTTCTCAGAGCACTATTTTGACTTCTTTGCAGGCATTGCCATTGAGTCTTGCTGAGGTAAGGTGTCCAGACAGGAGCAGCATAGTTTAGTACAGATCGTCCAATTTCTATTGTGTCTTTGTCCTTACCCCAAGAAGACCCAGCAAGCGCCTTTATTTTTCGACACTTAAGCTTATTATTTACTTTGGTGGCATGATACGAAAATCTATGTAACGGATCGAATGTTGTACCAAGTATCTTAGAGTAATGAACTGTCGTAATACTCAAACCTCCAACAAAGACATCAAGTTGCATTCTAATCTTCTTAGCCCAGGAGGTGAAGATGGAAGCTGACGATGCTGTTAATTCTTGCACAAATTTCATCGACGTTCACGCCCGAGAATAAAATGGTACAATCATCCGCAAAAGTCACCAATTTTATACAGGATGGAGGAAGAGGCATCTTTTCCACATATAGGTTGAACAGAAGAGTGGAGATAACTCCATACTACGGAACACCCATATTTAACTTTCGATACCCCGACCTCACCCCCCTGAACTCAACGTATGCCCTTCTACTATTGAGATAGTTCAATAGCCAGCGTTTTGTTTTGTAAGGTAGTGAGGTGGAGTCCAGATCCATGGTGGTGATCTGCTAAAAGGCAGTGTTCTGTCATTGATGGAAGTAATAATGACTCTAGAACTTTCGCAATAGGTGAAAGAATCGAAAAAGAGCTATAAGTACAAGTACAGCTTCACTACCAGGTTTCAAAAGAGGAACAATTCATGCTAACTTCCATATGTCAGGTACAATTATGCTTGAAATAATAGCTATTTCGTCTCGGTTATCGGTCTTCAGCTGAGTAACCTTAGTTGGATGATTGCACTAGACTCGACTCTTCATGTATCCCATTGAAAGATTTTGACATCTTGATATTGGATTAATCTAGATCTTGGATCGATCTTAATCTGAGGTCGTTCAATATTTTATGTTTTATGTAATCAGATTTATATAGAAACATATCACATAATAAGATTCAGGAATGTATGAACGAAGTTTAAACTGCTGTGAGAACTCATGAAGGTAAAAAACAAGAATAAAAAAAAAACAAAAAATATATTATTGATCTACGCAAATTGTAACATCGTTAAAAAGTGCGATATCCAAAATTGATTTCAACCTTGAAGCATAATATTATATAGGCACTACATAATTACATAGCACATGCTTACACAAAATTATTTCTGAACATTTGTTTATTGCTTTAATTTTCAGTATATAAGAATATAAATGGGTAATTTTGGTATGAAAACAAATAATCTTTATTGACCTTAATCGGTGTAAGCAAACCGGTCTTCGTCTAAACCGGCCCAGTTCTATATATGTACTCGTACAATATAACAACTTTGCAAATATCTGAATGAATTTGCGTCAGCAGATATTGCTGTGTAGGTGTTCTTTTCAACTTTACTTAGATGAATGCAGCGATCGTTTAATGCAAAATATTTTCTGAAATTGGAACAGATGGTTCGAGATTGCATTGAAACAACAGAGAACAGTTTACAGTTTTTAAATGTAAAACAGTTTTCTATACGAGTATCGGTGCAAAGAAACGTGCCTTCAACACCTTTTTCCGTAATTTGTATTTTATTTTTCAACAGCACAAATAAGCCAGTCAATGAACTTTTTGTAAAAAAAAAATGTTTGGAAATAATATATGTACAATATACTCCTCATATGTATGTGTACATATGTACATTGAATGAATACAAACTTTGTTGCTATTTTTATTGTTGTGCCTTTTCGCTTTATATAAACTGTGAACGCGTCATAACTTTTAAAGTTTTTTTTTTTAACGTAATATTAAATATAATGGAACTTAATACATAGAAAAAATATTTTTTTAGTAAATCAATAAAAATATGAATAAAGTTTTTATTAAAATATAAAGCTGAAAAGAAAAGATAAATAGTAAATAGTAGGTACTTCAGTCCTGCACGATGCTTCTGATAATATTAAAACAAATTTATGAGGAGTATCTTTACTGTATGTTCTATCGATGGAAGAACGTTTGAAAAGTTTGGTCGACATTTTCCGATACAATTTTTTTTAAATAAACTTAACACTCTAAATATTTAGGAGGTATACACTGTGTTTCACTTGAATAGCACACCCACAAAATACTTATTTAAAACTTTATGTCTCCCAAACAAATGATTAGAACGACTTGATTTTGGTTTTTAATTTAAACTTATTTTTATTCTCTTTATAAAATAAATATGTATCTATGTATATATGTATATATATATATTTGTATGTCCGTTATAGACAGATACACCTTCCAGCCTTTCGCCGTGAAAATTGGTGTGTATATGCTTTTAGGAACAGAGAAGGTTTTGCCGATATAAAAACAAAAACCGTGTACCAGCTATTATTTAAAAAAAAATTTGTTTTAAATTCTTTTTTTGTTTTTGTTTGATAAATTAAATAAACAAAATTCACTGCAATTTTATTAATGTTATTAATGTGCTTTGATATGAAATTCGTCTAAATGAAAACCGTTTGAGAAATCGTGAATCAAGAGCAGCTGAAACATCTGAAGAGCAAGATGCACGATTGGAAGACTAACGAACCAGAACATCTACTGCGAGAGCAGCTGAGACAACTGTACAGCGGGAAGCACGATTAGAAGACCTACGACCCAGATCATCTACTGTAAGAGCAGCTGAGACAACTGGACAACGGGACGCACGGTTGGAAGATCTACGAACAAGAGAATCTACTTCAAGAGCAACTGAAACAACTCAACAGCGAGATGCATGCTTGGAAGGCCTACGAATCAGAGCATCTACTGCAAGAGCAGCTGACACAACTGGACAACGAGTAGCACGGTAGGAAGGCCTACGAACCAGAGCATCTACTGCAAGAGCAGCTGAGACAACTCAACAGCGAGATGCTTGGACTGAATTTTGTAGTGGTGCAGCTTTAAATCTTTGTGTAAAATGCGGAACAATGATGATCTATGCACGTTTAAAGCAATAGCACGCTTCCGAATCGAAAGGTCCGGGTTGTCACGAACAGACTGAGTAACACTGTTTACGTTTTCGAACGTTTTCGAAGACCTTGGACGCCCGGATTTTGATTTTTCCAGCGTTGAACCAGTCTCGTCTTCTACAGTCGCTGAATTATCGTTTTTGTAAAACTCGAGAAACGCTCCATAGCGACTAAATTCCCAAAAGCTAGGCAACCGATTGACATACCCTCCGCGCCCCACGGAATAGTTGCGTTCACGCAATCAGCAAATCAAATGTGAACTTTCTTTTGAGACATCCAGTATATTTTACAGTTTTGAATAAAATATTTTTTCTAGAAAAAATAATATAATAAGAACCGAAACTATCCGGTAAAAATGTTTCGGTTCGGTACGGTACGGTTCTTTCATTGTATTTTATTACGATAAAAGGTTTCGGTTTTAAAAAAAATGGAATATCGGTTCTGGTTCCGGTTTCGGTACTCAATTTGAATCGGTTAATTTCAATTAACGGTTCCGGCTTTATCCCTGCTTTTAACTTATATATAAGCTTATACATACATATAAGCTTATATACTCTGCCCCGAAGGGTCAAGTGTATATTAATGTTATGCAAAAGTATGTAGCAGGCAGAGGAAGGCGTGGCAAACCCGTAGAGTATATATATTCTTGATCAGCAGCGAAAGTTGAGTTGATCAAGAATACATCATAAAGTATATATATTTTTGCTCAACTCCACGAATCGATTTTTATCCGTCTGTTTTTCAGGATGTTGTTGAAACATTTATTTTGAATAAATTTTTAAGATATTTGGCTGAAACCCGCACATAGACTTATTTTTATTGCAGTTCAATAGAGTATCCATATTGACATGTCACATCCATTTTTTGGGGTAGCCCCCATTTTTTAATACAGTCAATATCACTAAAAATAGACATGGTGGCTTATGAAAGGGTGTGATACTCCACCCGCCCACTTTTGTCTTTTTGTATGGACAAGTTTTTTATTGCTGTTAATATCGACCTATAATTTGACAAGACGGATTCTTATGGATGGACGATTAACACAAATGTCGAGGGGTGTGACCAGACCATATTTAGGGATAGTCCCATACCAGGGCGGATCCATAACGCTCTCTTGGTGCCGAACTCTACTACTCTTGGGAGTAGAAAGAAAAAACTCTAAAAAAAAAAAAACCGTTAAAAAACAAAAGAAAACAAAACAATTCCTTATACTAGTATAATAGCAAAGTCATCTTAGCCAAAAATAGGGGTCAACCTCGGAATGAGAGGTAATAAGCTGTAAATTGGTATAAACCTTTGTTTTGGCGTTCTATATGTTGTCTCAAAAGTCTTATATAACATCGTGTTCGCGTCTTAAGATATTCAAGGTCAAAGGTCGCGAAAATTGGTTTTCGCTAATATCTCGCTTCCTATACCTTAAATGAGATTTGCCCCTATTATAAAAGTTGTAGAGTATAAAATTCTCCACAATTTTTGTTTCAACTTTTTTTTCATACGATTAACCGTTTTTGAGAAAGAGCGTTAAAAGTGCGTAGCGCACAGTAATATATGGCCTAATGCAAGGTCAAGCCTGAGTTACGGTTAATCGTATGTTGTATAAAGTTAATTTTTTACTAAAAAAATATTATTATTATTAAACAATGGCTATTATTTATGTACTAATTATTAATTATTTATATTTAATTGAAATAAGTAACTTAATTATTTATATTATCTACGACCTTTTTTCTATTTACAGCCGGAGCAGATGTTCTATTGTATTCAAGGTCACTTTCTCTTTTAAGGGACCACTTTGTGTTAGCCAAGTTTATTCGTTAGTTTTAAATTGTATTATTCGCAACGACGGACGTACAATTTTAAGAGCTATGGTTGATTTGTGTTTTATATGTGATAAGTGACTTTCAGAAGGTGTTTCTGTGAATGTTGTACATGGTTTTCCGATTTTCGCGACCTTTGACCTTGAATATCTTAAGACGCGTACACGATATATAAGAATTTTGAGACAACATATAAAACGCCAAAACAAAGGTTTTTACCAATTTTCTGCTTATTATTTTTCATTCCGAGGTGAAACCCTAATATGACTGGGCTATAACTATATGCTACGTTATTTTTTAAAATATTGTTTGCTTATTATTTTATGCAAATGAAGCGTCAAAAATATTGTTCTGAAATATTGAATATTGTACTGAATAAAAATTTCGTTGGCGGAGGGGGGGGGGTGGTAGGAAGATGTTTACGTTCCCCATTTCCCTATGCAAACCCACCATACTCACTTGAAATTTTGCAAGAAAAGCTTTTTCATTTCGTGCAAAATAAACTTGACATTTGACATGGTGGCTTCACATCAATATCAAGATGCATGACACACACCCTCTTACCACCCACGATTACGTTGTTTCTTTTAACAAATATTTATTTTCTTTATTGCTGCTAAGTTCACAGCTTGAAATTTCGTTTCGGTTTCACGGAAGTAATGTATTTTCTTGTTTTTATTTATACCCTGTACCCTGTTGTTAACTAAGCTAGCAATGTAAAAATGTATCTTAAGTCAATCCTAGTAGAAACTCACACATACATACATAGGTATGTTCAGATCGAACCACTATATGTAGTAGCTCCATATAACCTTTTCCTCCAGTTTACACATATTCTTGATCAGTATAGGAAAACGAATCGATAAAGACATGGTCGTCCCTACGATTGTCTATTTGAACGAACAGATCTCGGAAAATATAAGAGATAGAGACTTCAAGCTTGGATATTTAGACTCTCCTTTTCCCTCTTCAGATAACTAGTATTAAATGAACATGCTAACCCCATTGTAAAGAGTAGCCCTATATAAAACTGCTAAAATTTTTAAGTTTTTGTATGAAAAGTATTTTGGTTTTGTTGTTTATTACGCTAGAAAAGTAACATTTGGTGTGTTTAACGTATTCCTAATAAAAAATATCGCATAGGTTCAAATAGCACCACTGTAAGGGGTAGCCCCTATACAAACTTGACCTCCATTTTTTAATTTTGGTATGCATTTTTTTTTTTTTTGGTTTTTGTTCTTAATTTAGCTAGAAATGTAAAATTTTTCGTATCTTACGCCAATTTTTAAAAAAATATACCATACGTTATGCCCATTTTAAGGTGCAATCCCTTGCAACCTGAATTTTTGTATAACAATTTTGTTGTTATTTTTACTTAAATCAATTCTAGTAAAATATCCCGCATATATCCAAATCGCACCATTAAAGAATATAATAATTATGGTTCATATAAGGAGCCTTAAGCAAGGTACAGGGTATATCGAAGTCGAGCACTCTAGTCTGCAGCGTTCTATCTTGTTTGAATTTGTTACTTAAAAATTAGAAAAAATGTTGTTCTTAATTTTAATACTCTTTACACAGAGTGTGAATAGTATTATAATTTAGTCAGAATGTTTGCAACGCAACATCAGAGGCACCAGAGGCTCTATAAAGTATTTGTTTTCGTGATCAGTATGACATGACAAGAGTCGATCTAGCTATGTACGTCTGTCTGTCTGTGCGTTCATGCGCGTCCTATGCCCTAAATATTTGAAATATTGGCTTGAGAGTAGGTATGGAGACATTTTGTAACCAGAAGCAACACTAGTCGATTTATTAAATGGAAAGTATATTTCCATACAAAAACCCTTTGTAATTTTTGTTGTATCGAATACATTTCAAAATAGACTCATTTCTCGATTAATTAGTATCATTTTCTTTGATTATGCATGATTCTATTTTACTGAAGTCGTCCGCAATGTCCATCCCTATTTTTTTATATCATATTTAATTCAGTCCAGTATGGTAACCAATTCAACAAGGAGATATTTTAGCTTGGTACCCATGAATTTACCTACCTGGCAGCCTGAAGAGGTGCATCATCATACTGAAATGTGCACGAAAACATCCGAAATGGTCCACAATCCTTCTGTTTAAAATTTGAGTCGTAAGTGCCATTTGATGAGATGGATTACTACACTAAAATACCACGCCTCTTCCTAATTTTGTAGACCTGGAAGAGAAAATCTTTGAAATTGACATCCTTTATTAAATTATATTAAATTATATCTTATATTATATAGTACGACCTTCTTAATAAAGATTGTCAATTTAAAAGGTGTTAGTGGCTCGTTATTGAGTCAAATGACACTTTCAACTCAATATTTTAAATAAATATGTAGCAAGTGTGCTAGTCAAGTGAAACGGAGTGTATATGTATATAATTTCACTTTCAAGAATACTTACTAGTATAAATGGAATTTTATTTGAATAAAAACAAAAAAGCAGGAAAAAAATATTTATTAAATATTGTACATACACGGTCTGATCTAAAAATAACCGAACTTTTTAGTTATAAAATAAAACAAGCATGGTTTTATGTTTCAAAGCTAATATTTATTCAAAATACGATCCATTTAACTCAATACAACGTTTGGAATGCTCAATCAATTTATCCATGGACTATTTAAACTCGCTTTTTGGGATGTTCTTTAGCACCTGTGTCACGGCTGCTTGAATGGCTCCAAAGTCATCGTAAAAAGCTCCCTTCATTGTGGTTTTCATTTTTTGGGAAGAGAAAATAATCGCACGATGATAGATCAGGCGAATACGGAGTGTGGTCGATGAGACAAATCTGTTTTTTTTCATCAAAAATTCATTGACTATACGAGCGATTTTTTGAACATCATTTAACTGATGTGCAACAAAACGTACCTTTCTTTTACCCAAATCTTCAGTTAATATTTTGTAGATTGTACAGTAAGATGAATTGAATTCTCACAGTGAAATTTGCAACGATAACGATTGTTTCACTTACTTTTTCCACTAACTCAGCACGATTAGATGCTTCGGATCGTCCAGGTCTTGCTCCATCATTTAAATCATCACGGCCGTTTTTAAATCGTGTAAACCACGAGTAAACTTGAGTATGACTCATACAATCATCATTTATTACCGAGTTTAAAACAAAATTTAATATTTGCTCTTTGTTCCATTTTGTTTTTAGGACATAACTAGGACATAAAAACTGCTGTTATTGAAACGTGTGTCGTTTTGTAACGATTAGCATGAACTGAGGCTGCTGTCGAAAGAAAAATGTACCTTTTCAACACTGCCAACATTTATTAGATGACGCTACGTGTTCGATGTTTTGAATTCAAAGTTCTGTTATTTTTAGTTCAAACCTTGTATATTCACGTATGAATTACTAGAAAGTGTTTTTAGAGCTGAGTATTTTGCAAATATTTATTGTATTTTATTTACCCGCTTCGTATCTGGTCCGTCAATTTCAAAAGCTATTCACGCGCAAGCAGAAATAATCTTTTTATTAAAATTTACACAGTTGTTGCTTGACTCGTTCTATCTCACAATCAGCATTTCCATCTCACTGAAATTAACATACAGCGTGATACGAAATAATACGAAATCATGTGCCGCCATTTCCATGACTCTTTTGCAAAAGATTTTTTTATTATATTTATTTGTTTAAATAATTAATAACACGTCGTCGTCGTCGTCGATGAGGCTGTCGCCATGCTGCGCATTTTCAGTATACAAACCTTTTGTTTTTTATCCAATTTTGCGAGCCATTCATTTTTTATAAATACAATATTCTGCTGAATACATTTTTTTGATATTTAAAATTTTTAGCGCGTAAATTGTTTGCACATGGCTCACAAATATTTGCATACATATAAAATATATAGACAAATAAAAAAATAAATTAATAAGTAAATAAATAAGCGAATATTCTATAAAATTTGCAGTTCAGTTCGTTGGATCCGCACACGCCGCAATGGCGCGTGGACCCGTGTCAGCTGGAGGATACTGCACCCGAAATGGAGGATCCGGTGCGTTTGTTTCACGGTCGTGTGCGCATTGTCTGGGAGCATGGAGGGCAGGCACTTAAGTCGAAGCTAATGGTCACAGTGCTTGGCAAAGGCGAACAGTGTCGTGGCGAGGCTAGGCATCAGTGTCTGAAAATTGGGTGAGTTTTATGACTTGTGCTTTATTAGTTCAATTTAATATTTAATATTTTCTTATATGTTTAGCGATGAGCCAATACTGTGCATTTCAAAGGATCTCGTCTGTGATGGTATACGCCATTGTCCGTACAGTAATGAATATGACAGCGATGAAGATTATGGTATGTGTTGGAAGCATCGTCGTTTTGGTGATCCGCTACCCTCTGCCATGGAAACGGATATATTCGAACAGTTTGCACTTGAAGTCTTTCGCAATCTATTTGCGTATGATGCACCTACAGCGCCAAAGGAGCCCATACTGACTAGCAGCACAACTGCAGCACCGGGCATGGATGCTGATGTAACTGATTTACCAGCAACACCAACACAGAATAGCACAACGCTGCTTAAGGTGCACACAAAAGATATGAAGCCACCGGGTGCTGGAAATGATAGTGGCAGTGTAGGTGGTGTTCATGTGCCCAATTCAATACCCGAGAGTGAACCGAAGCTGGAGAACAATACCGAGGTCAATGGTAGCAGCAGTGGCGGCTTTCATCGACGCAATTCGACGCGGTCTGGGCTTCATTCAGATCTTTCGAAATACGGACCCTGGGGCTATCTTATGCTCGGTATGCTGCTTTGCGGTGGCGCGTTGCTCATTTGTGGACTTTGGGGTGAGTGTCCCTATATGAAGTAGTGCTGATCAATACATCGTCGTGCTCATGTTGTTTTGTTTTTTGTTTGTTCTTACTTAATTTGTTTTTGCCTTGCATCATACATACACACATACACCAAATTCACATGCATGCGTTACTAATTTTCCTGCAAATTTAACTTACAAAAAAAAAAATAATAATAATAATCTCTGCATGAAATATATACATAATTAACTTTTTCAACTCACTGTCTCGTCTCAGTCTGCTGTTGTCGCTTAAGCTCTCACATTCAAACCATACGTTCAATTTCAGCATCCGCCTCACAGCATGCCGTCAACAATGAGCGTGAAGCAGCGCTGGCAGCTGCAGCCGCGAATGGTGGTGGCACTGGTAGCGGCATGGATTCCTCAAGCTCTGCTGCGCCACCTAACTATGAGGAGCTCGATCCACCACCCGCATATTCGGTGCTCTTTCCAAATCAAAAGGCCGCTTCTAGCAATACATTAAATGCAATGGAAGGCATGACGTCACCTTCACTACCACCTACGGCAACCAGCAGTAGCGGCAGCACTCTGACCACAACAATAGTGCCACAAACGGTGGCAATGACACACGTGCAGCTGGAGCACGCAACAACGATGGCATCGGGCAGTGGTGCACAACAGCAGCAACTACACCAAGCAGCGGCAACTAATTGAAATTTCATAGATTTTTGCAGTAGCTTCGGGATTTGCGTTGTGTCGTGCTGCTTTGCAAATTTTTGACTTGTAGCATTTTTCTACTAAAATTTTTATTTCTAGGCTAGACTTAAACTGGAAAAAATGTTGCCGGATTTCGTGCGCTTATGAGGGGCGCCTTACACTAATTGCAATATTTGACCGTAAACCTGATTTAGGCATTAGTGTAAAATAGCTCTTCAGGGAAATATAGTCGTTCTCTTTTACTCTAACATTTAATTAGTTATTCTTAAATGACTGACTTCAAAAATTAGTTTTAATACCAAATTTAGCGATACCTTGTAGATTAAGACAGAAATTAGCTTTTATTTTTAATGATTTGTCAAGAAGTAAATTTGTATAGAACACCAGAACATAAAGTGTGACTTGTTGAATATTAATGAATTTTTTTTTTTTTAACTAATGATTAAACTATAAACAATTTGGTAAACGCTGTCTAAACGTAACAATGTCCAACAAGTAATTTTTGTATTTTTATGTAAAGCATTCCCTCCACTCTGTGTTGTTTGTATGAACATATGCAACACCACGAGCATTTAGTTAGTTTTATGAATAGAAAATCAAACGAAATGTAATTGTTAACATATATTTAATAACCCAATTACCTGTTCAAATTGTTTGCTTTATATTTTGAATGCAAATTGAAGGAAAGTCTATAACAATAGTTCGCATCATAATATGAACTCAACAAATAATGTTCGCTCTCTTCTTTTTGTTTAATTTAAAATAAATTGTATTTTATGATAATTTATTTGTATGTGATATATTTTAAAATAAAACGAAATACATATAAAAAAAAGCTTTATATCGTTTTTCTGATTATTTGTGGTAAAAGTATGCATGGGAATAAAAAAAAAAACATGTTATTATGATGTTGTCAAAAGCAATGCAACATAAAATCCATATAATAAAATAAATATGAGTATGTGCAGCAAATAAATTGAATAAACTAATTCTGAATTTATTTATTCAATTGAGCCTGTGGGTAATTAAATTTTGAAAGTCAAGCAAAATAATATATTGGCTCTTTATATTAATTATTTTCGATGCTACTGTAAACATGCAGCTTGTTGAATGAAAAGCGCTGCATACTTTTTGGCACATCTATTAAATACAGTCGGTGGTAGGGCGAGTATTTATTTATTTACACTTGCTCGAAAAAGTCTGCGTACACCACAAAAAATTTAACTCGCAAATATCTCAGCTAATGTTTTATGTATTGAATCAAACTTTGTTTTATTATATAGTTTATTAATTTCTCTTGACTAATAATATTTTTGCTGCATTTTAATACTTATATTATACTTATTAGTTTTAATTCATGTTATGATACAACATGTCAATTAAG
Organism: Leucophenga montana; assembly: GCA_035044765.1. Classification (NCBI taxonomy): domain Eukaryota; kingdom Metazoa; phylum Arthropoda; class Insecta; order Diptera; family Drosophilidae; genus Leucophenga; species Leucophenga montana. The sequence goes on along the minus strand of JAWNNQ010001439.1, from coordinate 692,100 downwards.
CACTACCGCAAAAGTCTGCGTACAGCTGCATACAACATGCGTGGAATGCACGAATGAGCGATTACCGCTACCTAAAAATATTCAAAGAAATGCATATCTCACTTTAGAGTATTAGCTCATTATTTTTCATTCAATTTTAAGAGCGCCATGGACAACAACGGAAATCAAATTGGTGCAGATGGGCGAACAATTATTCTAAAGCTATATTTTGAGAGAAAATCCTATAGAAAAATTGGAAAAGTAGTCATCAATCCAAAGACTTGTAACTAACTACACTTCAAAACCTCGATCAGATCGTCCATCTCTCTTAACAAAATGAGAGAAAATAGCAACATTTAGTTAGTGTGACAGAATCCAAGCTCCAAGCTCACCAACTGAAATTAGAATAGAAGAAAGGTATTCCAAAAATTTTTCCGATGTTACAGCCCTGAAATTAAAAAAAAAAGATCTGGGTTTATGGTTGTGTTACCCGTAAGTAAGAAGAGAGAGCAGTACGGCATTTGAAAAGGAAAATTTGTTGCCAACCGTAAAACATGGTGGAGAAGGAGTTGTGGTATGGGGTATATGGCAGCCAATGGTGTTGGCAAACTAACATTTATTGAATCAACAATGATCCAAACTAGTTATATCCAAGTTTTGAAGTATAATTTGCTGCAAAGTTCCCAGAAGTTGGGGCTGCAAGAAGAGTTTTTTTGTTTCGTCAAATTTTAAGCACACATGTATATTCGTATTGTGGGCGTAGTGAGCGTGTCATACAAAATTAAACTTGTTCTTGGGATTCTAATAGTCCAAGTTTGTATGCTTTATCTTTTATAGTACATATTCGATATCTCGTTGATCAAACGTACGAAGAATGGACGAGGGCAGGCCATAAAAAACCAATCGCTTCATCATTCAAAAATCTTTCGTTGTCCTTCTGCTAAAATACTACTTAGACATTCTAATACGTGTATCAGACAGTCTGTGGCACGCATCCAGTAGATACTTAGTATCGGACAATCTATGTATGAGCTTATTAAGTTTGATTTATATACAAAAAATGTGATCCATTAAAACACCGTTTGACAAAGATTACAATAGTAAGTTACAATTTTTATTTAGTTAGTTTTTCTATTCATTTTTATTGAATTGAATGAGCACAATTTTAGAGAATGTTTTCGTGTTTGAAATAATTTTTTTTGTTCGCTTTGCTTCAAACATTTAAACAATTATTTTCTTTAACTATTTTCAAGTTGCTTCTTAGTTTCTTGTTATTTTTATGCTTAACGCATTCAGTTATACAATTTCAATACAGCCCAGTCATCTTAGCCAAAAATGGGGGTCATTCCGAGGTGAAACCCTAATATGACTGGGCTAATATAGAATTTTTGGTTTTTCTTCAGTGATATTTTCTGTTGCAATGATATTGTATATATAATTTGTATATTTTTTTTTTTTGTTTTTTAAGAATTATATGACACATAAGTTTTGCACATTGAACTATTTGCTCTTTCCATTGTTGATCAAATAAAACTACTTGCATTCTTATTATTTTGTTATTTTTGAATAAACTATTTTCATTCTTTCTGCTGTGTTTATTTAGCTAACTGCATTAAAAAAGCATTTGTTGCTAGTTTGCGAAAAATATTTAGCTAAACTATTTCTTCTACATCGTCTTCTTCGATTTGTTTCCATTTCGCTATTTTCCACTCTCTCCCTATCTTTCCGTCTATATACTTTTAATTCTGCTTATATGCTAACAAATTGTCTCTAATTCATTTATATATTTGTGTTTTTAGTTCTTATATAATAAATTTATTTTAATTTAATTAATTTATAAATTTAATATTTTTTTAAGTATATTAAATCGTAACAATACTTAATTGCCAATTTCAGCATTTTGTATCTTTCTCGTTGTGGATTCGCTTCACACAAAGCTATGTTTTTCCATCAACTAGCGAGAAAAGTAACATTACAATAATAATTTTCAGTATTCATAAGATTTGGGCGTTTCATTTTGTTTATGCAATTCAGTTTTACATTTACTTATATTATTTTTTTCTTCTATATATTACTGTAAATTTTCATATTTTGTGATTTTACATAAAGGCCTGTTTTCGCATACAACAGAAACTGAAATTGAAACTAAAACAGAATTTTAGAATTCTGTCGTCCGCAGCAACAGAAACAGAATTCAGTACCTCAGCAACTGAAACTGAAAGAAGTACTATTGACTTCTTTCTGTTACTGAATGGCAGCAAATCAGCTGTTTTGCCATTCACTATTTGCAACACTCGCATTAGCAACACGAGTTTTTCGAGTAGTTGTTGGTTTTTGTTAGTTTCAGTTCAGTTTATGCGGCAACCCCCCACTGAAATTGCAACTGAATAAATGTACAACAGAAACTGAAAATCAGTTTCAGTTTCGTTTCAGTTTCGTTTCGTTTCAGTTTCAGTTTCTGTTGTAGGCGACAACAGGCCTTAAGTAAAAAATTCAAAAAAAAAAAACAGCTTGCAAATACGATAAAATTTACATATTTTGCTTAATATAAAAATATAAATTAAATAGTAAGCATTAAATTAGTTTAAATAATTTTGGCTGTAAAGTACTTAATGTTACAAATAAAAAAATTATGTATCTTGTTATGTGAGGATAACCCGAAAAGTTTTACAATCTGTTAACACTAACGATTTGATTGACAATTTGTTGTCATACTACAAAAATTAGATTTTTATACCATTCACACATAATGTGAAATGATATTATCTGTTTATCTGAAAGTTTGTAATGCATTAAAGGAGGCATCATATATTCTTGATCAGCTCGACGAGACGAGTCGATCAGCGATGTCCGTCGGTCTGTCCGTCTGTATGTCAGTATGTTGTTGCGCATTTTTTGGGGACCAATTTTAATGCTATCCGGTTGAAATGTTGCACATACACTTATTTTTATTGCAGTTTATTAGAATGTCAAGATTGACCCGCCACGCCCACTTTTTGGGGTAGCCCCCATACAAACCCAACGCCCTCCTTTGACTTTTTGTACGAAAAACTATTTTATTTTAGTCAATATTAACTTAATAATTGTTATGGTAACTTTTGATGAACGGATGCTTGACATATACATCAATGAGTGGGTCCTGGCAACTTTTTGGGGTAGCATCATACAAACCTACTGCCGTCTTTTGAGTTTTTGTATGAAAACTTCTTTGTTAAAGTCAATATTAGGTTGAAATGCAATGTGGTGCCTTTTTGAGGTCATCCGGTTAATATACATAGTCTAAAGGGTGTGGCCCGCCCACTTTTTTGGGTAGCCCCCATACAAACATACTGCCCACTTTTGTGTTTTTGTAAGAAAAACTTCTTTATTAAAGTCAACATTAGGTAGACAGTTGCTTAGCATACATAGACTAATGTGCGTGGCCCACCCACTTTATGGGGTAGTCACATATAAATCCACAGCTCACTTTTATGCATTTGTATGGAAAACGTCAATATTCACTTTAAATTCGATACGGTGGCATCTTACACATCTACTACTCGCTTCATACTCATCTACCAGTGGACGTGTACCGCCCACCTTTTGGGGTAGCCCCTATTTAAACCCCCCTTTTATGTTTTAAAATACTATTTAAAATTTCGTGTGAATGGTGTTAGAGTTTCGGTTCAACCGTTTTTTCTTGTTTTGTGTATTTTATATTGTCATATAAAAGTTCACTAAATAGTTTCGCTTACATGTGCTGCAAATTAATTTTTGTGAAGAATCCAAAATTTGATAAAGTATCATCTCAAACTTTAACGGTTCCAAAAATAATTTGTATACAACGGTCCGTCGGAAGTTACTTATGGAATATGAAAACCAATCATAATGCATCGCAGAATCCATAAAATATAGTTGTGTTCAGCACGATAAGACGAGTCGGTCTAACAAATATCAAAATTACCGCAAAAACACTTCGTATTTATTTTGTTGTATCGAACACGTTGGAACTAAAGCAATTATTTTAAAAATAATTGTTTTGAAATTGTTTCATTATGTACAAAATGTTAATATTTAATACAAATTTTTTATATATAAAATGATATATATATATATATATATATATATATATATATATATATATATATATATATATATATATATATATATATATATATATATATATATATATATATATATATATATATATATATATATATATATATATATATATATATATTATATTGATCATTAAATCTTTCTAATCATTTCATTAGCAACAAAATTCTCCACAACGCTCTATTGCATTCATGTCTGATACATACTATATAAATAAATTTTGTTATAGCGTAGCTTTTTATGTGAGTCTAGAGCAGTAAAGATTGAAAATTAATATCAAATTACAGATCATTAATAAATTAGTGAAAGAATGTGTAAAAACTATTTGTTGTGAGTTATAAGTGCTATTAAGTTTTAATTGAATGTTTATTTAATTCACAGCGTTTGAAACAGATAATTATACAAAGTGAAGCAAACTAAAAGATGAGGAAAGTAGGGAAAATAAAGCGCACATATCAGATATATAAGCCAATTTTTCATTTTGCATTATTCTCTTTATCTGCCGCTTTCCTTGCATATGTGTATTTGGTGGGCTGCATATAATGGAAGATACGACGCGCACTCAGCGATCGCGATGCTCATGTTCGAAGGTAAGGAGAGAAAGGGAATGAGTGGACAGCAGTATACATTGCTGCTTGATTAGTGCGATTAGTTCGTATATATGTATAGTATATAGTATATATGTATCAATTGTGCTATGTTGCAAATTTTAAAGTTCGGATGTAAACGTTCTTGTTTTTTCAAATGTTATTGAATTTTGTAAACAATTTTCAGGTTACCCTCCAACATAAAGATTTTGTTGCTTCGGTATACACCACTAAAATGTTGCAAACGAAGTCAGCTGAAAAGGAAAAGCTACATAATTAGAAGTAAAATAACTTACTTTGGGAAGAATGGCAGCTTGCTGACCTCATCGCTTATAAAATATTTAAGGTATTCACAAGGCTTCGTAAACACACTTGAATAAAAAGAGGTGCAATTTTGCACAATCAGCTGTTTGAGATTTTGATTTGTTTATTTGTTTCAAACTGCTATTAAATTTTTGTGTGGAAAATGACAGAAGAAAGTATTAAACACAAGAAATTGAATTAATTGAGAATACGAGAACTGGAATTTTAATTTGATTTTCAAATTTACAGATATACTGCCATCGACGAGAAGTTATTGTTACAATATAAGAAATACCAAAATTAGCGCTGTCACTTGCTAAATTTTGGTAATATTTGACAGCACTTTTTCTGCATTGATGCAAAGAAATTATTGGTCAATGGTCTGGGTCGTGCAAAGTATTGTAAGATTTTTTAGTGGATTTTTTTAGCAACATTTTTCAACATTAAGCAGCATTTTTGCACTGAAGTAATGTTGTACGCCCTTGTGAATACCTTAATTGTATTTAAGATACGATTTACACAAAATACTTGCATAACACATATGCTTAGGTTGATCCCATGACAGAGATCACACATAGATCAATATGGTTCTTAGTGAGACACATATGTTTGAAATTATATATACAGTATATAATTGGAACACTAACAGAAAAAAAGGAATAAAGTAGATACTAGTACTAAGTAAAATGCAATAATACTCGTATAATAAACTAATTAAATGAATTTTCTTATGCTTTTAACCTCTCGACTATACTCTAAAGCCTAAAACATACCAGCTCTCTGACTTATAACTACATCTGTGCTTAAAATGTTAGCGCTACAATTGGACAAATGTTAAGTTCAAATGCAACAAAAAGATAAATCAAATAATTTGAAACAATAATACCAAAGGAATTTATTAAAGCAAGTTTTTTGCAAAAATTGCTATCAATTTTTGTTGTTGTTGCGTGCTTTAAAAAGAATATTACTTCATCGTCTACTACTTGCTTTTCATTTTTTTTTTTCATTCTTTATGATATAGTAAATAAATTCTTATTTCAGTATTTTAAGTTTTACATTTACAAACACGTTTAAAAAAATAAGGCCGTGGATACACATATACAAATGATGTACATTTACAAATATATTTAAACATCTGTTCATATCCTTCACACAATGACTTAAAAGGAGTTATCAATTCTTTTTTTTTTAAGTTTCTAACACGTTCCATGTATACATAATTATACGTCCGTGTTCCGGTTTTCGAATCCGTATAATTTCGTATAATGTGTAGTACTGCACAGTTTGTTGAAATGTGCCCACTAACCCAAGTCCGTCTGTCTGGTCATATATATACGAGGGCTGCTATTTATATTTCGGGAACTGGCAACACTAATGTCAAAAGCTAAAATCTGGCAGCTCCATAATAAAGTTTGACATTTTTTTGCATAAACGTACTCACAAACTTTTCATGTACAATAACTATTTGTTTTGTTTACAGTGAGTTAAGAAAAGCAATTTGGCCAAAAAATGGAAACTTCATGAGTAGGTTTTCGTTGGATTATATTTCACAACTTTCGACGTGGATTATCTCAACAAGAATGTATCACTGAACTCAGTTCTTTGTATGGCGATATAGCACCATAAAAAAAACATCGATGCAGTCATGTGACATATCGTGAGATAGAGGCATCTTTGCACATTAGTTTCACTTCAATACATTCGATTTTGCATGAACACTTAGCTGTAAAAACAAATTTGCTCTCGTTGGATACCCCATAATTTATCAATCGCTCAAAAAATGGCTCGCGTCGATTGGTGTAAGGAAATGATTAAAAAGTTCGACCGTGGTGCTTCAAAAGACGTGTATAAAATCGTGACAGGTCACGAATCATAGATATATGCGTATGAGCCGGAAACAAAACAGCAATCGACCGTGTGGGTATTCCAAGACGAGCCAAATCCAACAAAAGTTGTTCGTGGAAGAACCACATCGAAGCAAATGATCGCCTGTTTCTTTGGCCGAATGGGTCATGTGGCCACTGTTCCGCTTGAGCAACGTAGGACGGTCAATTCTGAGTGGTACAAGACCATTTGTTTGCCGGAAGTCTTCGGAGAAATTCGTAAACCCAACCGCCAAAGACGAATCATTCTCCATCATGACAATGCGAGCTCTCACACAACTCGTCAAACAAGTGCATGTTTGAGCAGTCAAAACATCGAATTAATGACTCATCCTCCGTACAGTCCTGATTTGGCACCCATTGACTTCTTCTTGTTCCCGAGTATCAAAGGTAAACTGCGTGGTCAACGATTTACGAGCGCCGAAGAAGCAGTTGAAGCGTTCAAAAACCATGTTTTAGAGGTGTCCCAAGGGGAAAGGAAAAACTGCTATGACAAATGGTTTGAACGAATGCAAAAGTGTATTGATCATCAAGGGGAATATTTTGAAAACACAATAAAGCCATTTTCATTTAAAAATGTTGGTTATTATTTGCTATTCCCGAAACATAAATAGTACCCCTCGTATGCACGTTTTGAAAAGCACAGTTTTTGAGAAATTGAACAAACACTTTAAATACGTACTTACTAGTTTCAAGGGTCATTATGTACATTTAAGTTTTATATAACTTTTGTATAAATGCAAGTAGGCATGATTGTCGACTTGAATGTTTATTTGGTCCTAACAAAATTTTGAAAACTTACTTTAAGTCCAATACAATTTGCTACGCTCTTAAAGCATGTGCGAAGGTTATGAGATGTTCGTTTTTACCGAACTTATCATATGGCTTTCCTTTGTTATGATGATTTTTTTTGTTTTGTTTGTTTCTTGTTCATTCTAATTTCTTTGTTTCTTTCCATAAAAAGCTGTGTGTTAGCTGTTAAAAAATCTCTAGAACCGATTCTGTCGGTTTATTTCCATTTAAATATATAAAGTTCTTATTTTTGTTAAAGTTGATTCTTATTGGAATAGGTAGTTTACTGCTTTTACACTTAAAACATTAATTGTCTACCATTATTATATTATATATTAGTTAGTTTTTTTGTTTTGTTTTATTTCTTTCTGTGCCAATAATACGAAATGGTTAACCATATTTTCATTCAGTATAAACTTTGGTTTTTTTATTTTTGGTTTTTGTTTTTTAGTTTATTTAAGAAATTAGTCAAGGTATTAGTCAATGAATGGTATAAAAAATAGAAAAGTTATCACTTGTAGATCTTGTTTTCTTTTTCTTTTATCTGGATTTAAAAACTGCTTATTGACTAAGAGCGAAAGAGAAGTTGGGGAAATGTACGTACCAATGTTTGTTTCTATATAAATATTTACTTGACTTCTTTCTTATAAATTGGGATTCTTCGTATCTATTTGGAACATGATATGGAATTACTTACTGATTGTTTATTTTTTTTTTTTTTTTTGTTTATTCTGGGTATAATTTATATTTTTAGTTTTTCTCTTGCGAGTACCTTTTGAGCGCATACGTGTTAAGTGAAGACTGTTCCATTAATCTACAATATCTGATAAATTTCAGACGTACTTTGTTAGTCATCGTTAATGTTAACGGGCGAAAAAGTGTTTGACTGACTTTTTATCTTAGATGTGCAGCTCCAAACTACTTTCAAGTATCTCTATTTTCTCTTATATGTTTACTAATAAGTTCTAACATGAATTTTGATAAATGTGTGTTATTTCTTAGAACTTCACATAAATTAATGAATACATTTTTTCCAATGGTATGGTTTGTTACTAACTCACTGATTCCCTCGCTGATTATCGCTAAGCCAGTATACATCATTTTACGGTTCATCTTCTATAGCGGCCCGGCCAAATTGCTTGCAACAATCGACAAATCATAATGCTTGTCTTCTATTCTATAGTGATGAGCATCGGTGAGAGAAAATCGTATGAATCTACATTTCAATAAAGAATTATTGACTGAAAAGCTTTTTTTTTTTGTATACGCTTCTAAAGTATGTTTTTAATGAAATGTTAAGGAAGTGCTCTATTTCAATGCTCATCTTTAGAATGAGTTGGGTACTATTTATTGGAGCTGTTGCTGTTGTTCTTATTCTTGTTGTACGTTTATAAGCAATTGGCTAAAACGAAACCGAATTCAATTTTCAAAAATTGGCTCTAAATTAATGACAAAAAAAAAAAAAAAAAAAACCAATGAAAATTTACCACTACAGATGAGCGATCGATGACAATGGCAAACCGCTTTACAAAATGGCGGCACAACACAATGATAATATCGGTGGCAATGGCGAGGACGACGGCTACAGCGACAATGCTACTTGATCCCTTGTTACTGTTGTTCTTGTTGTTCTTGTTTATTTTTTGTTAGTGTGTTGTTTTTCTTCTACTTTGTGCGTTTTGTTGTTATACATATGTGAGTAGTCTTGTGGATTGCATTGGCAGCAACGACAGCAGCATCACTTAGTGAGGATAACAATTACCATACCACGGAAAAGTCCAGCACCATCAGTGCGGAAGCATAAGGGGACGTGCGGTGCTGGTAAGTTTATGGCGTGCCTGTTGTTTCTCACCATAATCGTCGTACGAGTAAAGCGGTGAAATCTTCAGACCTGTCTTTTCGGGTATAATCTTGAACTGCGGCTGCTCGGTGCTAATCAAAAGCGGTCGCTTCATCGAGTGCATTGCATAATCGGGATGCGGTGCTCCCAGGGGTCGTCGTGTGCTCGGCACATTCATTTTTTTGCAAGGCTCGGGTTTGGTCTCGAAATTCATTTGGCAGTTATGGGGCGAGTATTTGTTCGGCTTGTAAATCGAGAATATATTATTGATCAAACTGAGGGCGGAGTGACCACCGGCGGAGGTGTGGTGTGCGCCTGCTACAGGCTGTTGTGTTTGTATGCCGCTGTGTTCGGGATAGAAGTTGTTATACTTGTACGAGGGCAACGACTCGGCTACAGGATATATTTTATGCCCTTGTGCGTAACCAAAGGCGCGGTGAAGGGGTGAGCCAGCATGTTCAAAAAAATGAAAATTATTGTTACCTGATGCAGAGTGACCCGTCGGTCCGGTCGGTTGCGGTGGTGAGGGCATACCTTCGAGCAGCGACTTTTTTATCATCATGCGTTCCTGTTCGCGATCGTGCATATCAATCGGTTGGCCATTGTTATAGCAGCGCACATTTACATTCTTTACTTTCAGATTGCTGTGCATGTTGCGTTGCTGCATATCCAGATCTATGGGGCTGGGTGGTTTCTCCAGTTCCTCCCAATACTTCTCGAGATCTATATTAAAATCCTCAAGATCCATTTCGGTGGAATCTGAGCAAGTGTCGTCGTCAAAACGGCTCGGTGGCTGTACCTCCAGCAGCGACTTACTGCGCGCTGGTCGCCGATAGCCACCGGCGTAGTGTCCCGGCCCGGGCGCCATCGACGTTGATGCCGCTGCGGCCGTCAGATAGCGTTCGTCATCGTCGAGGAATTTGTCCTGCAATAGCAAACGCTCGCGTTCGTCGCGTATGAAATGATCCAAATCGGTTTCATAGCGACAGTGCATGTGCTCCTCTTCCTCGGCGGCTGGATGGTGGCCCGGGCAGAGTAGACGCGAACGTGACCTGGCCATATGGTGCTGTTGCTGGCAATGGTAGCAACAGTCATCGGTGGCGCAGCAGCAGACCATCGACGGGGGCAACGACACGCCCATTGGCTCCCGCATTGCATAGCCAGGCACCGAGGTTGCGGTCGTTGCCGCCGTGCGACGATCGCCGAGTTCATCGAGCAGCCAGTCCGACGCAATTGCGGCGGTTTGTAAGTTTCTGTTGCTGCCACCGCTGGCGCCAGCGCTATACATGCCCAGTCGCGAGGGGCTACGCCGCCAGCTACGACGCTGCGCGTAGCTCGTAGGCTGATAAATATCCTCCAGCAAGCACTTGGCGTTTGTGCAGTGTTCGCGTGCACAGCAAACGTGCGACAGCGCACTTTCGTCAAGGCTGTTGCTGTAGAACGACGTAGATGCGCTGCGTCTGAAGGCCTCCTGCTTTTCGCGGCGTGTGCTGCCCAATATGGGTGGTGGCAGCTCGTAGTCCATGACATCAAAAGGCGTGGTCTTGGCAGTTGTCGATGTGGCACTAAATGAGTACGATTTGGGCACACTGTTTCGATTTTTCAATATGGAGGGTGGTGCTGCAGCTCTAGATCCTGCGCTAATGCCTCTTACTCCACCACCGGCCTCATAAACATTACCATCGAAACACCAACTTTGCGATTTCGGATATTGAAAATCTTTGCAACTAGTAGAGCGATGTAAACTATAACCTGGTGAACCCTCACCCTCACCACGACGCTCGCGCTGGCCTACAGCGACACTCTCTTCGCCGTAGAGCTCATCCTGTTCACGTATATTACGCAATTTACGATACGTGCCGTACTTAATACACTCAGGCACATAGTCCTCCTCTAAGTCCTCCGAACGATTTGAATAGATATTGTCTGTATACCAAGTGGAATCTAGCTGACGTGGTTTCGGTTTAGCCAGCTGCATTCTGTCCCGTTTCGATTGACGATAACTTTCAAAGCAAATGTTTTTCATCTTTTCAAGCTTTTGTTCACGTATGCGCTCCCAATTCTCCCAGTTTTTGTCATTCTTACTTCTACCGGATGCAGCGGCAGGACCGCCATTCACCCAGTCGTTACCATAGTCAACATTATAGTCGGTATTCGCGTTCTGGCGTTCGCTAAAACTCTGCGCTCTACTAAAACTACTCTCTACATTATGATAGTCGCTAATGGTGGCATCCTCCTCGCCATCACCAACACCACCACCAGCATGTTCTATATGGTTATTAACAACTATTCTAATTCTACGTTTGGTCTTGTCGATCAGCTTCGACGAGAGCAATGACGATTTCTGCGGTTTGTCGCGTTCGACTGATGACGGCCCTTCTGGCTGTCACACCTCCTGTAGATATTTAACCGGGCAATAGCCCTGTCGATTTTCAGCAGAGCGTACCATTACCATGCCGTTTACCTCATCACCGGTCTATAATAAGAGTAGAAAGGAAAAAAGTGCAGGAAACGCAAAACGAATGTAATTAACAACTTATTATTACACAAGTTAACCAATTAATTATTACTTACTTGTATAACAATTTGATCCCTAAGTAGTGTCATATTCTCGCCGCGCTCACCATCTGACACTTGCAGATTGTGCGTCACTTGTAGTGGCTTCTCGTTTGCATTTAATCGTACACAGTATTTGGATGGAAAGAAACCGACCCGTCCGAGTACCTTGCCCTTCCACCAGTCCGGATCGGCTGTGTCGATCACGGTAACCTGTAGATGAAAGAACATGCAGAAAACATGCTTAGCATATTACACAAGTCATAGTACATATACTTCACTCTGTCAATCTGTCAGTCTGTAACTCTGCCACTTCAGTGTTATTTAATGCTTAACTAAATTGACTCAAGTTGCCTGCCACCAAGTAGCAAATGCAAACCACTCGGCATGCAAAATAATTGAAAAGCGCTTGAGCAACGCCAGCAGCTCAACTCGACAGCTTCCGGGCACTTCCGGTTGTTGGTCTCGCCTACGAAATGCTTTCGTCGCGTGGCGCTTCAATACTCAGTTGCAATTTTTCTTGGCGATGCACAATTGCGCACAGTTGATATTCAGGGCTGGAGTCGCAAAGACTATGTCTTTTATATATACAGCCTACTAATAAACAATTTAAAGTCGACTTTATTTCAAAAAGTCGACACCAAGTCGATTTTTCCAAAAAGTCGATCCTAAATTTAGTAACGAAAGAAGCCGATACAATGTTCAAACATCCAATGGTTTCTACCCAATTGTTTTTCCTGTTCAATGAAAGCGCGTGGTGAGCGTCCTGTGGCAGTTACCGCGGCCCAAACCATCACTGACGCAGGCGCTCGCTTTCACAGAGCAATTCGCTGGTCTAAATAGTCTTTTGATTTGCATTTTAACTAGTGTACACGATCGTTTTGTGAACATTTTTTCAACAGCAAAGACCATATTTTCAAGCTTTTAACACCATTGCTCTTGCTAGGCGAACTGCCTTTTGTGCATGTGTTAAATCTTTTACTTTTTATATTTTGTGGGGCTTCAGTTGTATTTCATTCTTTAAAATGTGCCCAATGCTACAAGCAGATACATTGCGTTTTTTCGCCAATTGAACTGCGCTTTGTCGTGGTTTACGTTGCATCCTGGCCTTCACCTTTCTAACCATTGGATGTCCACCTCCATGGCGTTTTTTTTTATGCTACCAGTATCATTGTAATGTGTAATGGTATGATACACAAACATATTGCTCACACGTAATTGACGTAGCTCATTAACAATGGCCAGCCAAATACAAAGTTGTTGCGTTAGAATTCCATTTCATTAACTATTTTTAACTGCGACGTAACAAAATATGCTTCTGTAGGCTTAAAAAAACATAACAGACTGATGCTTGGCAAAACAAGAGCGCGCTGTCATTAGCCGTTTGATTGCTACAGTAGCGTGAAGTTGGTAACAATATTAGTGCCGACCTCGGTATTTTGTTGGAATTAACGTATACACTATCCAAATCAAAATTAGCGAAATTCTAGCCAATATCTCAGCGTCCTTACAGGCAAAGTGTTGGGCGGGTCTTGAGATCGAGATATATACTTTCTGCCCAAACTAAATAACATTAACTGTATATACACCTAACAATTCTAACAGAATAAAAATAATGTGACTTTTTATAAAAATAACCTATCCCTGAAATCATTTCCGCTTAAATAAATGCAACCACAATGCCCATGCTCCAACTTTTCAATATAAAACATAATGCGGCATGTCAGAGTCCTGACTTGGTTTCTTATTCAGCTTTTTCCTTACTTCCGCTGTGCGCATTGTAAGAGGAACTGTGGTCTTGTTCGACACATTTCTCGCCTTGTCATGGCTAAGGAAATCTTGATTTCTGCACTTCACTTTCTTTCCTTATCACTTTTTTTCATTCTATTTTTAATAAAAAGTTGGAGCACCAGCAATATAAGTATTGCATATAGCTATGTAACTATATATATACAATATCTTTGTGATGTGCATGTGAAATTGTCTGAAATTTCTGTTGTTGCTGTTGTGGCATTGCATTTTACTCCCGCTTTGCTGTATAACACTTCCGTTTCCGTCGTTTGTGCAGTTGTACACATTTGGCTCGATAAATGATGGATAGATGCACGGACGAATGAAAGAATATATGAATGTATGCATGCATGGTAGCAAGTAAGTGCTGGCTGCCATCATTATGGTTTCGTTTCAGATTATTTCTGTTTCCATTGCATCAGTCAGTCACACCCACATACATTTGTATTCGAACGAATGCGTTTAATTGTCTGCTGATCAGTTGAGCGCATTGTTTCATTTAGTTGCTCATTCAATTTGCTGTTTCATACTTTGAGTCGTTACTTTGTACACGGGGCTGTGCGTTAGGATACGATGTAACATTGCATATATAATGTCTCATGTACTATACTTTTCAAGCACACTATGGCCGTACGTAAAGTTACTAATTTAAAGCACATCTCTTTATGTTAAAAAATTCGAAAATAAACTCCATAGCGATAATCACGGTTAGTATGTGTTTATCCAATACAAACATCGTTTCATTTTAAAAAACATCGTTCTCCCTATCGAAGCGATTTTCAAATAAAATGTGTAGCGAAAAGTTCCAACATGAAGTTTGTCACACTTTTGAAAATCATGTCATTTGAACAAGCCAAAAAACCAACAGACGGACGAACGCACAAAAAATGCTCCGAGCTTTGCACATTCATAGATAATAAACAGTTGTGCAGATAGACATTTAGACAAAGGAGTTAGGGAGCGAAATGTTATTGTACTGGCACAAGGGGCTAATAAAACAATTTGTCAAAAATCGGGCGTACGAGTGTGTATGCGCCACATTTTTTTCGTTTGTATTCTGCATATTTTGCCAATGTTTTGCGTTTCTAAACGGATTTCGATTTTATATTGATATTTTTTGCTTATACTTGTATGTATGAACTGTTTTTTTCAATTGTACACACAACACAACATGGCCCACAGATACCGGTAAAATTCTGAATACACAATAGATTTTTTTTTGATTTTTTTGTATTTATATATCACAAAAATACACAAAAAAAAAAAAAAACAAGAAAAACGTTAATTTCAGTGACACCGAAGCTCCAATACCAATCACACGAAATTTCAAATCGACTTGTAAAAAATAAACATGGGTTTGTATAGAGGCTTAAGTGGGCGGGACACGCCCATTAGCATATGTGTGTGAAGTGACCACTATATCGAATTTCAAGCTGATATTGGCTTAATTAAAGGAGTTTTACATACAACAGCACTAAAGTGGTTGGTGGGTTTATATGGGGCTACCCCAAACAGTGGACGAGATGCGCTCATTAATATATTTATGTTAAGAGGCTGTCTAAAATAAGCCATCATATCAAATTTTGAGCAAATATTGACTTAAATATAGAAGTTTTTCTTACAAAAAATCAAAGCAGAAGGGTGGGTTGTATACAGGCTACGCCAATTGGCGGGAGAACTTCACTTATTGTGAAGCATCCGTCCATAAGTTGCCACCATTTTTAAGTTGACTGCAATAAAAAGTTTTTCTTACAAAAAGTCGAAAGTGGGTGGGTGGCTTGTATGAGCTCTATGGATACACTATTTTATTGCAATACAAAAAAGTCTGAGGGCCGGATTACAGCTGAATATCTTAAAAATTAACCCCTAAAAATGCACCATAACTACCAGACAGACAGACAGACAGACGGACGGACTTTAATGCATTATACCTAATTGAGCGTTTCTAGCGTAATTAGACAGAGTCAGAGATTTAAGAGGGGTTGGCATGTTAATTTTGTACTGGTTATCTGAAAAGTTGTTTATCAAATATTAAATTTTGAAGTCTCTATCTTTTAACATCTGTCCAACATCTGTTCGTTCAAACAGACGGTCGGACGGACAGACGGACATGTCTATATCGACTCATCTTTCAATGCTGGACAAGAATATATCTACTTAATAGGATCTGACACGCCTCCTTTTGTGCGTTACATACATTTGCACAAAATTAATATACCCTTTGTACCTAATGAGTATAGGGTATAAAAAGCAAATATACAGCATACAATACATACAGTGATACTCGTCTGACTAGGCTTAAAATTTTTGTTTACAACTGCGCTAAATATGTATTGTTATTAGTTAGCATATGTTTTGGTTTATTGAATTGATTTGATTTTGCCAAAAAATTATGTCATTTATAGTTCACACAGTGTGAAGGTGGTAAGAGTGTCAAGAAAGCTGCATTAGAATTGCCTTAATACACTTTAGTGTGAGCAGCTTTCACACAAGCTGTAGGAATAGGAATAGGAAATTGAAAGCTGTCATTTAAAATCATTTTACCGAAATTTTATTACCGATATTTGTGAAGTTCTATGAATTTGTGAAGTTAAGTTAGAAGTATATGTAGTTTTATTCATTGCCAAACACATAAAAAATGTTTGAAATTAAATGTTAAAATCAGGTACTGCAAATAAGAATATTAGGTCGATTTTAACTATATACTTTATTCAAGACGAGTCGATTTAGCTATGTCCGTCTGTCTATTTATTTGTAAGTTTGTCTGAAAAAATGGTTTGAACTATGGTATGGAGACTTTATATAACCATAAGAAACACAAGATTCATACTATTAAACAGTTGAAAAAACAGGGAAAAATATAATTCGTAAGTTTTCCCGGGTTTGTATATTTTGCATGAAGAACGAATTTTCAAAGTAATGATTTTTTAAAAATAGTACTAAACAACTTTTTTGTTGATTTTGAATTTTCACATTATACAAAGCGTATAAGTATCTCCACATGCCATTAATTGAAACTATAAGAATAAGATAAGAAAATTGTTGCCATTTGATCCATAACTCTAAGAGAGTGCGGAATTTTTTATTTTTGAGAAGATTCCTCACATGTAGACCATCAAAGACACCTTTGATGATTTTAGCATGACAAAAACTTTATGATCGATTTCAAATTGAATGTTTGAGTAATAATATGAATGTTATGATGCGCTTTGTATGAGGTGTAATTGAAAAACTGCAAAAAGGTTAAATTTTAGTACTATTTTTGGAAAAATCACTTATACAAACCACCCCCACCACTTTAGAGTTTTTGTATGAAAAATTGTTTTATTGCTGTCAACATCACCTTAAAATTTGTCATGGTGGCTTCTTATGAAGGGACTCTTCACATATACATCTGTCAATGGGTGTGATCCCCCCACTTTTTGAGGTAGCATCTTTTTTGTATGGAAACGTTTTTATTGCAGTCAATAACGACGTGAAGTTTGACATGACAGCTATTTATGAACGGATGCTTCGGATAATTATCAAGGGGCGTGTCACGCCCACTTTTAAGGTTAGGCTTCGAACTTAATGTTTTTTCTTGTTCAGGTTATTTTATAAACAATCATTTCTAGAAAAATCATTTCTTTATCAAGCGTGGGAAATATATTTTCAATTGGATTTTTGGAATTGGTGCAGAAACCAGCAATATTTGACACTAAAACAAATCTGAAACTGAAGACTAGCTGAAATACCATTTTTATATTGAATACTTATCCAGTTGCGTGAGATCAATGATTGCAATACCTCTTGTTCACCGAATGCAGAAAAAAATACTAGATGGCAGCCATGCTGCAGAGCAGAAGGGCAAGTGTGAAGGGAATTTAAGCTGCGTTTTTCTCCTGTTTTCCATGAGTTTGAATATAGAAATACGTTCAACCTATTCAGTTGCATAGCAGCGTGTATGTTACTACTGTAGCATTTGTATTTACAAATGTATCTACATACACATATTTATTTAAAATTTAATTATTTAGCGGTTTTCTCCAAATTGTGTTTTTGTTGCCTTATATTTTATTTATTTTTTTTTAACTAGAACCGAGATTTGTATAGATTAAGACAAAAGCTTTTAATATATTTATATATTAAGTGTGCAAAATATATTTGTAATGGAATTTTTTTTAGCAGTTCGGTTTGTATAGAAATGTGTAACAACGAATGAAAAGGTAAAAGTCCGACAGCGCAAATCCAACTAAATTTTGTTGGATTTTGTAATGTTTTTATGTACAACTTTCAATTGAAGCACTAACATCGAGAACGAAAATATTGTAATATTTATGAAATAAGTAATGAATGGGATTTTATGAGGCCTAAACCAGGGAATAAAACCGAAACGTATTTCGGTTTCGGTTCCGGTTTCGGTACGCACCGAACCGGAACCGAAACCGTTCTGTACCGGTTAAAATTTATTTCGGTAATTGGTTCCGATTTCAGTTCCGGTTTTTAGTTTCGGCATACCGGTACGGTTTCGGTTCCAAAAAAAAAAAGAAAAAAAAAAGAATAATTACTATTGCAAACGTTCCAAGGAACATACATCAAGTTAATAATTAATTAATTCTTTATTCAAGGTAAAGTAATGCAAACATCATACATTTTATAAATACAATACGTGTGCATCGCCTACTTTTAGAGCTAGCCCTCATAAACCCAACGGTATCGGCAGTAACTTGTTTAATGCATGTGAAGAATATTGAAGCTCCGGTTGTACCGAAGTTAACGTTTTTTCTTATTTAATTGTAATTACATCTTAAAAGCATAATGTCATTCAGAGTTGTTGCGTCCAGCCGTTTCGTAAGAGCATTCATACTAAACTTCACTCATGAAAACAAATGCTCTACGCTCTTACGAGAGTAACTTTTGACAATTCGCATAGTTCTGGGCAATTTGTGGAATTTTCTAACCACCATTTCAGTACATTTTCTTTGTTGCTTAAACGTTTTAGTCGGAGAAAAACCTTAATTGAAGCTAATAGATTATATTGTCATAGTGCATTACTTTTTTATCTTCGCGGTTCCTTTTAAACAAATCCATGTGTGCATCGAGTTCGTCTCCAGTTCCAGATAAATTACTTGAGCTAGCACTACTTTTTTCAATTTGTTGCACATTTTCAGCAACGGACACAACTCTGGAATATAATTCTGTCAAAGCTGCTATACAAATACTTTCCTGTTCAGAAGTCAGCCTTACATTGTAACGTGGGTCTAAAAATATGACACATAAAAACACACATAGACTCATGTTTTTCAAATTCGGAGACTAAAAATTTAGCTAAAGCAGTATCTTTTTTACCAATTTGAATTTTACAATGAAGCCAAATAGAGTAAAAGTTGCCCAAGACTAACTGCTCACTTTGAAGTTTAGTCGTTGCAATTTTAGCCGGTTCGAGAACGCTAACAATTTCGTTAGTAGTATCCCAGACTTTTCTTTCTATAAAGAACTCAGTATTTGCTACCGCAAAGTTGGCGCAGAACTCATACACGTTCTTATCCAGTAGATACTCCAGCATCATATAGGTCGAGCTCCAACGAGTAGGGCAATCAATTGGTGGCTTCTTTTCTATTAATAGGTAGCTTATGGATGGCGTGCGAAGCTTTTTCACAAAGATTCTGGCAGCAAAAATGGCTTTTGAATAACTGGGATTTTTTAACACTAGCCAACTAAAGCGTATGCAGCAGTGTGACCAAATCTAACCATGAATGTGCCGATAGAAATTACATGAAAACCGAATCGTTTGAAATAAATATGGTGTATTTACACAGAGGTCCTATGGCAAAAAAGTGTTTACACTGCACAAATATTTCCACTACGCACAATGTTGCTACATGGTATCAGCTGTTTTTTTGTTTTCCTTTGAACATTATGGCTAAGTAAACATTGTTTATAAAAAAAAAAAAATAAAATTGAGAACCGAAACTATACCGGTATAAACGTTTTGGTTCGGGTTCGGTTCTCTGATTTTATTTCGGTAAAGATTCCGGTTCCGGTTTTTAATATAATATCGGTTCCGGTTTCGGTTCCCAATTTGAATCGGTTTATTTCGGTTAACGGTTAACGGTTAACGGTTCCGGTTTCGGTTTTTTTCCCTGGCTTAAACAAAAAATTTATGTGTAAAAAAAGATTTAATTATGTTTTTGCAGAGTTGCGCATTTTAGTTTTAGTTAATAAACTGGAATCATGATTTACACATCATTTCTACAACACTAAACTTCATACCTTATAGCCTGCCTTTAGATCCAATTCATCAGCATGCCGTGCCTTGAAGTTGTATAGAATCACATACAGATTTGTGGGCAATAGACGATGAGATTTCTGTGGAAAAAGTATATATATATAGTTTGCAGACCAAATTTTTTTGTATATATTATGGGATTGAGCATGAAATGTTTTTTTTCCAGACAGAAGTTCACAGATGTTTAGTTTTTTAAGTTTTATGGTGTCTTTTCGCTGGATACAGTAAGCTGATCGGCTCTAAATTTTTTAATAAAAACTCAAAATTTGAGACCTGGGTGACAGCTCAACCCCATTTAGTTTATCTATATGTATATACGATTGAAAAGTTTCAACGCATTCTTTATAATCCGAAGAATGCAATACGATTAACTATTCAAATGTACTATTTGTATTTATGATATTATGAATTTGGTACACATTGTAGTAAAATCCAAGCAGGAGAAATTAATACATAAAAAATTAGAAATAATATAAAACATCGAAATTTTCTAAATCAAATTGGGTATATGCGATGTAAAATACCTGAAAATGTCTTACTGGTGATAGGCATGGTGAAGTGCTTGCCGACGATTGAGATTTCTCCATTTCATCAGGAAGATCGACGCTGCCACCGCGCATACCGCGACTTGCATAAAGCAGTTTGCGGCCCTGATGCGAGGGACTCGAGGGCGCTGTAAATGTATCGCGAAAGGTTGTGTTAACTTTGACTTTAAATGTAAAAGTATAGAGAGTATGTTGGATGTGTTAACGATTTTCCGAATACGGAAAAATAAATTAAAAAAAATGATTTTTTAAAAGATAATTCAATGAAGATATTGGAAACGGAAAAGAGTGAAAATGAGAAAGAGAAAGAGTGGGCGAATGAAAGGGAAAGAGCAAATTGTATGCAAAAAAGTTCAAGTGTGAAATGACTATATGTATCTATGATGTGATGTTTAGCTATCGTGTATGATTATTCATAAATAAACGAAAGGATTGTAGTGTGATCTCTTTCACCTAATTATACGCTACAAAAGCTAGAGGCAATGCTGCTTATAGAGACCACCATACATTCATTTCGCTTCGACTACAATAAATCGGTTCTTATATTATTTTTGGACCGATCTTTCTGTTCTGTCTATTGTCGCATGCAAGGGTTAATGTGTTTAATAATATGAAACAAAACAAAAAAATATGTCTAAGCATTTTCAAATAATGATTATTATATTTCAAAATACTTTACGGGGTTTAAAGTTTACAAGTTAAGAGATTATTGTTTTAAAAATTAATTGTTATTTTTTGTATTATTGTTAAAAAGTTGAAAATATACAATTTAATGAGCTACTTTGTGAATTTTTGTAAGTTTTTTTATTTGAAAATATTTTTAACGAGTATTAATTTTGTATATTTATTGCTGCAAAATTTTAAGCACTACTTGATTAATTTGTACTTTAATTTACTTTGTACTTCATATTGTAATGTTTTAGTAAATAAAGTAACTTTGCTTGAACACAATACTCAAAGACAGCACAAAGTCTAATAAAAAGCAGCATTGATTAACAATTTGAACGATAACGATTTCTAAGAAATTTTCTTGATGTTTTGTATAAGTTAAAATCTGCTTACACTTAGCTTTAAACTTTAAACTTTAAACTTTGAAATTTAAATTGTGATTTTAATGCGCTTCAATCTGGTTAAACATCTAATTTAGCTAGTGTAAACAGAACTGCTATGAGATATGATTAGTGAATGTATTGAAGTTAATACACAGAAATATTGCAATCTCTTCTAACTCGGCTCTCGGAATTTTAAATACAGAAAAAGTATTTGAAAAGTTACGAAATTATTCAAAATTTCAAAGTATTTAAATAACTTGTTTTTCCTAATATGCTTAGCTTTTTATAAGCTGCCAAAAGGACAGGAAACAAGCATAATAGCATTGATTTAACTAGTTGGCAACATCGCTTCGAAGTTAATCCACAAGAAAAGTGGCAAACGTTTCATTGAATTTCATTGAAATAGTTTACAGTTGAGTAACTACTTACTTATGAACTACACTACTCACTGTCACAACTTCTTTTTTATAACCCACAACTCAGGGTTATGAGAGCTAAAGCGCGAAAACTATGCAATGTTGTAGCTGTCATTTCGCATATTTAAACGTTGTCAGAAAGTAAGAAAAAACGAGCGAAAGAACAAAAAAAAAAAAAATAAATAAAAAAAAAAAATGTAGATACAATTTGCTGGTTAGCTGGGGAAACAAATAGTACAATAGTTCTCAAGGTGATTAAATATATATAAGTAGCATAACTAAGCGAACCAGCGAGAGAAACAGACAAAGGATTGTGTTAGAGTTAGACGCAGAGAAACAGAGGACGATAGTTAGTGAGTGTTAACTATACTTTGTATGCATGTATCTTTAATTGTTGCTCATGAACTGTGTCTGTGTGAGTTTGTTGTAAGTATAAAGTGCAGTAAGCTTTCCGCTACTTCTACTTACAATGCAAACGACTATTGTTTGATGGCGGTGTACTATGTTCCAGATGACCACCGGATCCGCTATGATAATAGCCCGCCGATGAAGACGGACCTGCTACTGGCTGTTGTCGTCGTCTGATCTGACCATGTAGCTCCGATGATTCGGGTGAATCAAGACTCAAAGATTTCATGCGTAAATTCAACTTTTGACGACGTGGCGAGTGCGGTGCTATTTTTTTTTTTTTTTTTGGTATTTGGTTTTTGGTTTTTCGTTTTTGGTTTTGTAGTTATTTTTGTTATAGTTGATGTTGTAGTTGTATGACGATAATGATGATGTTATGTAGTATGTTGTATGTTTTATAACGATTGCATTTTAATTTTGGTACGGCAGCAAATTATTTAAAAATTTTTTTTGTTTTTTTTTTCGTTGAGAGAACAAAATTGTAAAAAAAAACAAAAAAATCAATTTAATACCATTGGTTATATATATGTATATATAATTAAAATATTTATCTAGTTATTTTTCAACTACTCTTCTAAGAAACGAAACATAAAAGTTAAAATCAGTTAAAAAATCAGAACATTTAGCGTAAACAGAGTAGAGTAGAGCAACACTGAATACGATAAAGTACAGATTGCGTGTTTTGAGGTCTGTAGTTAGAATTTAGTAGTTTTTGATGTTCATGAATATTGCTTAAGTATCTGTTGTCTATGTTCTATACGAGTTTTGTGTGTTTGGCGTGCATTCGCTGTATCTACATGTACAGTGGAGCAATGTTTTTGCATAACGCACATTCAAAATGATTTATTTTATTTTTATTTTTTTTTATTTTTAAGTCTACTCTAAATGCTTCAAAGTTTAAACTTAAGTGCTTTAAGTTTAAATTGAAATCATTTGTATGTTTTGTGCAAGTGATGTTCAAATACTTGTGCTTTATGTGGTTTGAGGTGTTTTTTATTTTTATAATTTCAATATTTATCTATTTAATATACAATAACATTTTATTATTTTATAAACAACTACGAACAAAACTGTAAAGCTCTATAAAATGCATATATTAAATCAAGAAAATAAGTCACTATCAAGTATTTTGCACCCTAGAAAATAAACAACCATTTAATGTTGATACAATGAACATACTATTTACAATATGTTTTTAAAGGTGCTCAAATTAAAAAGAAAGTGCAAAGGAATTGAAAAACAAAAAACAAAAAAAAAATGTTTTCAATCTATTGGTGTAAAGGATAATCTTTGTGCCATACATGTAAATGGAAAATTGACTATTTATGAGAAGAATCGAAATGAGCTAACAACATGATAATGCTAGAAAATAATTTACATCAAAAATTAAAAACAATTATAGTAATTTTTTTATTCCTAAAATGTTTAGGGGTATATATAAATACATATTTAACAAAAGTTTTTTATTAAAATTAAACCAAAGTTATTATAAACATAAAAATATTTAGCTTTTAAAACGCTTGATTTTATTTAAAGTCGATAACTAAAAACTTTGCGCCATATACGGGTATGGTATGACAAATAATTTGACATCATGTTTGCCCTTTTAAAGAAATTGTTTGTGCCACAACGTTTACTATTTCTTTATAGAAAACCCTACCGCTAGTAAGTATCTACTTTTCTTTTATGATAAAACTTGTGGTTAACCTAGGTATGTATGTGTACGCAGTTTCAAATAATGATATATATATCACTATATATGTATACCTTTGGAACGAAATTGACCCGGACTGGTGCATTTAAACCGAACCGCTAAACCGAATCGGTAGTTTTTCTTCTTCTAAGTTAGCTGTCACTGTCATTGATATACGTGCCAAGTTTGAGCGGAATGCGATAATTAGTCTATGTTTGATAGCTGCTTGTTTACGACGCGAAAAGTTTGTATGGCGATTTTTAACATGGAAAAAAAAATGTAACAACGACTTTGCTTTAGATTTTGTGTTTCCAATGGAATAACGGCAACGGAATCATTCAAAATGTTATAAAAGTGTTTTGGAGACTCTACTCTATCGAGAACGCAAGTATTTGAGTGGCATAAAGTATTTAGAGAGGGTCGTGAAATCGTTGAAAACTTGCCTCATGCAAGTTGTCCATCCACCTCTGTTAACGACAAAAACATCGAAAAAGTGTTGGAAATTATGCTCGAAAATCGTCGTGTTGACATTAGATAGATAGCAGAGACACTCAATATCTCTTATGGATCGACTCAACAAATATTGGTTGATGTTTTGCGTATGAAACGATTCGCCGCCATACTCGTACCAAAAGACCTGCATTTTTTGCATTTTTTGCATTTTTTGCATTTTTTGCACATTCCAGCTTGATTGTGACGGAGTTTTTGGCCAAACTTGAAACAAAAGTTATCGCACAACCACCGCGGCCCATCACAAAGACCTGAGCTGAGCTCTCCCTCTCTCAGTTCTCTCAATTTGTTATAAATTACAACAAAAAGTGTGTGGCGCCATTGAAATAAGCAACAGACGGACTTGCCAACATGTTGGCGAGCATCAGTTGAGAGCATGACTTCATAGTGTTGTTGGCAATATTTTAAAAGAAGAGGAATGCATATTTCTTCGAGCATGTTGTCGCGACATGTTGAGCACAGCATAATTAATAATGAGAGCATAATTAACGCTCTCAGCATTACGGGGCAGATTTATGGTGATCGCAACATGTTGGTCATACTTAACGTTCTCAGTATTATCAAATGGCTCTGAACTGTTTTATATTGTCGCTACAATGGTTGAAATGTTTAAATAACGGGGCAAAAACTAGTAAAATTAAAATTATCGTAACTGAAATATTTTATTTAGGCATTTTACAATAATTCTGATATTATTTTCTCTGGAATATTGAAATAAAAAGTGTGTGAGATTTGATTTGAGATTTGGCCAATATGGTATTATACACTTTCTGCAATGTAACAACCAAAATGATCGGCGAAGAATCTTGGTCAGCATCAATAGTGGAATCTATGTAACAATGGCTGTCTGTCTGTATATCTGTCTGTATGAATGACGGGAGCACAGATACTGTAGCGAACACAAGTTTTAGCAATTACTTAATTAAAAAAAATTTTTTTTTTTATGCTACGAGAGGAAATTTGTATTTATTGAGGTATGCTCAAGTTGTATTACTCGTATTCGTCATATTCTAAAATTTATAAAACAGTATGAATGATAACGTTAAGTCTTGATACTCGTAAGTGTATCCAACTCCACTTGCAAAATCACTCATCTGTTTGACTGTATTGTCAACTCAAATTTCGATGTGCTTAAAACTGGAGGGCCGACTTATTACCCTTATGTTAGCACTCGTCATGCTCATGCTGATGCTCTGGACTTTGCAGAATATACTGGCATTCCATCAAGCCGACTACGTATCCTTGACTCTAGGGATCTCAACTCTAATCATTTACCACTTATTGAAGATGCCAGTTTTTCTGCGTGGATCGGGCGTACCCTAAGCCGAGGCTGTTGTCAAAACATGGAACTTTGCTCTGCTGAGGACGTGGATGATTCTGCTGAATTGTTCACTCGACATATCTTTGAAGTGGCTGAATTTGCAACTCAAAATCAACCTTTATTGAGTCTTCCAGAGAGAGATCTTGCACTTGTTTAAGCTTAGGCGCAGACTTCGTCATCGTTTTATGTGAAGACGTAATGAGCATGATCGTTTGGCATGGAAAAGAGCTGCTGCTGAGTTGAAAAAGTTTCTGTATGTAGTACGCAGTGATTTCTTTGATGACATGCTTCGCAATGCAGACCCCAACAAGAACTATAGGTTTAACTTACGAAATGCGACACGTTGCGTAAAGAGGCAACCTTTGAGACACGTGCCTATCAAAGACTCAAACGACTCCTGGTGCCACATGGATAAGAAGAAAGCTGAGGCTTTTGAAGCTGAACTCGAAGGACGCTTCACACCTTTCAATCTAGCTGAATTAGATGATGTGCGAATTTTTCTTGGTAGAATTTTACCTGCTTTGGACGTTCAGAGTGCCATTCCCAATCATTAGTTTGGCTTTAGCCATCACCATGGGACCCCTGAACAAGTGCACAGTGTTTTCCATAGGACATACTTCTGGCTACATATGCTGACGATACGGCCATACTTGCAAATATTAACTGTCCACACGAAGCTTCCACTGACATGCAAAAATACCTTGTAGATTTTCAGCGTTGTGCCAACCGCTTGAATATAAAAGTCATTAGTGAAAAGTCTAGTCACTACACTTTTACATTGTGGCAAGGGAACTGAAGGATGTTGAGCTGAGGTCTTTCGTAAAATAACTGATGCTCCTTGGTATATTCGCAATAGAGTTTTCCATCAAAATTTGGGAATACAAACAGTCATGGAGCAGTTAAACTTCCACAGCAGCAGATATAATGATCGACTTGCTTCTCATGTTAATCATTTAGCAGCGGCTCTGGTCGTTAATACATGACGTAGACGGCTGCAAAGATTTCATCAAAACGATCTTCAAAATAGGCATTAAGCCTTATTTATATTTTGTTAGTTATGTTTATGTGAGCTTGAGGATGTTGAACTGTTTTGTCAAAGAAATGAATATCGAAAGTTTTATCAAAACGTCAAGCGTCTGACCGAAGGTTTTAAGCCCGCAGTTTCTTACTGCAAGGATACTAATGGAAGTCTGGTTACAGATGCACAGGAATCATATAGACTACGGAGAAGTCACTTCTCAACCTACTTGGAGGCGAAGAAGAGAACAATACCTCCGATGAAGAAGCATACCTAGAACTACCAATTGATGATGGCTTTCTTGTAGAGCCACCGGATTGTAACGAGGTCGATTCAGTAATTAAAAAGCTGAAGAATAACAAAGCGGCAGGCTCCGATGAGCTGCCAGTTGAGTTATTCTAGAACTACCAATTGATGATGGCTTTCTTGTAGAGCCACCGGATTGTAACGAGGTCGACTCAGTAATTAAAAAGCTGAAGAATAACAAAGCGGCAGCCTCCGATGAACTGCCAGCTGAGTTATTCAAGATCGGTGGCGAAGAGTTGGTAAGGCGTATGCACCAACTCTTATGCCAAATATGGTCCGATGAATACATGCCCAACGATTGGAATCGCAGTGTTCTTTGTCCTATCCTCAAGAAAGTAGTCCCCGCTGTCTGCGCGAACTACCTGCGAATAAGTCTACTTTCAATAGGATAAAAAATTCTATCCCGCGTACTGTGTAAACGGCTGGAGCCATACACGAATGCACTGATAAGCCAGTATCAGTGCGGCTTCAGACCAAAGAGGAGGACCATTGATCAAATTTTCACGTTACGCCAAATCTTGGAAAATACCCATGAGTACAATAAAGACACACACCACCTTTTTGTCGATTATAAGGCCGCTTTCGACACGCCGATAAGAACGAAATTCTTCAACGCCCTATCTGAACTTGGTATCCCAGCAAAGATCGTTCTTCTTTGCATGATTACACTAGAGCGGGAAGGAACCTCTCCGAACCCTTTGATACCAAGAGAAGTATCAGGTGATGCTTCACATCGTGTGACTTTTTCAATCTCTTGTTGGAGTACATCCTACGCCACTGCCCGTACGTAGAATGGTTGGGCACGATCTTCCATAAGGAAGTGATGCAACTCGCATATGCTGATGATATTGACATCATCGGCATGAACGAACGGCGAGTTAGCAGGGCGTTCTCGGAGATTGAGAAACAGTCACGTCTCATGTGCCTAGCGGTGAACGAGGACAAGACGAAGTACTTGGTGTACACTCGCAGACCATCAGCGCGTCTTGGACGGTCTGTGAGTATGGAGAATTTCAACTTCAATGTTGTAGAAAACTTCGTCTATCTGGGAACAGAAATTACCAGCGACAACAATGATAGCCGAGAGATCAGACGAAGAATCACGCTTCCTAATCACTGATACTTTGGGCTCAACAAGCAAGTTAGAAGTAGAGCCCTCTCTCGAATTACGAAGATAAAAATCTATAAGACACTGATAATCTCGGTTCTGCTGTATGGCGCAGAAGCATGGACCCTGACATCAACGGATACAGCTTCGTTAGGAGTGTTCGAGAGAATGATTCTTCGTAGGATTTTTGGTCCCCTTATTAGTTAGCGTCGAGTTTATGACCCGTATGAACCACGAGCTGTATGAGCTAAATGATGAGGTAGACATAGTCGAGCGCATTAAATTCCAGCGGCTGCACTGGGCTGGTCACCTCATTCAGATAAACCGCGAATCTCCACCACTAAAGGTTTATGACGAAAACCTGAACTTGATTGGTGGGCGCCGTCACGTCCGAGCTTAAGATGGCAAGATCAGGTCTAAGATGAGCTGAAGAAGCTCCGGATTGCCAGCGACTGGCGCCGCCGTGCACTAGACTACGCCGCACTAAACTTGACCGATAGACGGTAATAGATCCACCTAAGTAAGAAAGTAAGTATGCTCATGTGCCAACTCTAAGCTAAATGCCTTAACATTTTATACTAATGTAATTAAACTGATTGACATTTACTTACGATAATAAACAGAAAAGCAGATTTTGGTCCAAGTTTCTGTGTGATCTGGCATTCGACAAAATTTAATGCATAGTTTAATAAAAGTTCAAATAATAAATATATTCTTTTTTTAATCTCGAAATTTGTTGACATATACAAATATTTATTTACGACATCTAGTGTAAAAATAGTATTCCTCAAATTATAATTAAAATACATTTAATTTATGCTTATTAAAATTTAATGAAAATATAAATTAAAAAAAAAAATTGTTTTGATATATGTGTTAATATATCACAAAATTTAAAGAAAAAAACAACAATCAATAAAGCTATATAAAAAGTTTTGGAAAAATAAAATTATTAAACAAACTGACGATAATATAAATTGTTAAAAAAAGAGTCTTTGTATTTATTTAAAAATAATTTCACTTGCTATAATTTTGTTTCTTTTTTTAGTTACTATTTTTTGCTTGGCTGCCTAACTAAGTTTTGTTATTGTGAAATATTATTAATCAACCATTATTTAAATGAGGCTTTTCTTACTGAATTTTTAAACATTGATATTTACATTTTAAAAATTTGTGCTAAGCTATTTTAAAGGGAAATTACTAAAAGGAATTTTATTAGAATGGTGGCAATTAAAACAAAACGAATTTGTATCTTAAAGATAAACAAAAACAAAAAAAAAAAAAAACAGAATAACTTGACGCTGCTACTCGCTCGACTATTTAAGTTGCCTTTCACTTGGCACAAGGATATTTGAAAATTGTTCGTTTTATTTTGTTTTTTTGTTTTAGGTTAAACGCACGCGTCGATTTATTTTGGCATCATTAGCAATTTGAGCTTTTCTTGTTGAAGTAGCTGTAGGTGTGGATGTTGGTGTTGTTCTTGTTGTTGTTATTGTTGCTGCTGCTGCTGATGAACTATTTTTCAATATTTTTTTACTCAACATTAGAGGTTCTCCAAATGGACGCGTTATCTTATTGTGCATATCTGTAACTGTTGAAATTTTTAAATCAAAGTCTCCCAAATCTCTGCAACTTGTTTTCTTATTTACGATTTAAGTTTTAGTAGAACACTTTTCATATACTTTGGTAGTACATAGTTAGTTGGATTAGTAACACATTCCATTTCAGTTCAATATGCATGATATTCTATAAGCCGTATATGAGTAATAGTAGGTATATAATATATATACATTTTTATATATGTTAGTCGGATCATTTAATGCTTTGCAAAACGGCTTAAAATTCAATTGAAAAATTCAAAGCAGAACGTTTACATGCGAACTCAGTTTCAACTTCAATTACTTAAGCTAACCAAAACTATTTCTTGCTATCAAAAAAAAAAAAAGCAAAAGAATAAACAAAATAAATAATTTTTTATTAATAATTTCAATAAAGTAAGTAGAGTAGTAAGTTGACTGCGCTAAAATGAAAACCAAGAAAAGAACTTTAAAAACAAATGAAAACTGATTACGCTGAATTATGGCAATCACAGAATTATGAAATATTTAGACGCATTCCGTCATGCATAAAAGAAAAGTTTGCGGTAGGAAAACAAGCAAACAGAGGGAAACAAAAATTTTCTGCAAAAAAAAAAAAGGAAGACCGGAAAAATTTTCAAAAAACTTGAGATACATGTTGACGTTCGTAAAACCTCAAACCCAACCTAAAGATAAACCCAAAAAGAAAAACAAGTGGAAAAGAACAAAAAAAAAAAAAAAAATGAAGTGCAAAAATTTATTCTGCCAGGACATTTTTTGGCATAATTATGTGCGATTGCGGCAAAGTGTGCTGTAGAGAAATGATAATAAAAATAAAATGATACAAGAGCGTCGAAAAACAGCTCATTGAAATGGAATGAAACTTTTTATGCGGCAAGATATGCGCGGATTATGAGTGAACTTAAAGTTTTTGTTGCTTTGTTTCAAAAATTTCAAAATTTCGTAGCAAGTGAAATAAAATAATAATAAAAAAAAAAAAAAAATTTAAATAAGCCAAGCAGAAAGTTTGCTTAAGTTACTAATGTTTAACGAATAAACGAAGTCAACATTTAGCTGCTAAAAGTGGAAAGTGTATTTATACTCTTCAACAGTTTGTCGGAAGGATTCCAGTGCAGTGACTCGGAAACTCTATATTTTTGTTTCATTAGCTCAATGCAATCGGTTGTTTAAGCTGTGTCCGGACCTGTGTATCATACGTCATGCAACGTCATGCAATACGGTTCAGATATAGACTGTGGTATGAACTAGTTTCAATCTAATTGTACAATATCATTGAAGCCTAAGCAAATGGTACGTTTTAAAGCACAAGTAAGAAATATAAAATTGTCGACAAGTAACCATAGAGCAAAAGAGTGTAAATCGAATGTATATAACAGCCAAAACGAGGCGTGATAAATCCATAAAGTGTAGATTTCCTTGATCAGTATCAAGCTTGTTTTAACTATATTCATCTCTCCATCTGTATGCACACCGATAGTTCATAGAATATAAGAGATGCGATCAATAATTTTCGATTCCAAAAAAGAAGTTGGAAGAGATGGATTATGTTTAAAAATATATTGTACAAAACAAATTAACTGCGCCGGTTTCTGTATGGGAGCTAATTTGTTTAATGACCGTGGCATGGTCTTTTTCACAAAAGTGATGCTTTAGTCTTAATATCAGTTCTAAACCAATATTCTAAAAAATAATATATCGGTTTGCTACGTTGCAGGCAGTCGACAAACAGACTGATAAGACTAGAGCGACTAGTCTCATTGAGCTGATGAAGATTATATACATACACCCTGTATGTCTCAAAAGAAAGTTCACATTTAAAAAATCGATAAAAAAAAGTAAGTAGTTTATTGAAAAAATGTTTATTACATATTAAAATACACACTTTGGGAATTTATTTCTTAAAAATAATATTGTCCAAATGTAAACCGTTGCGTTCACGGCATTCATTTAATCCTAATCATATTCTCCGTGATGGCTGCCATTTCGTGACGGATATTTCCTTTTAATTGTGCCAGGGAAGTCGGTTCGTTGACGTAAACTTTAGATTTGAAGAAACCAAACATAAGAAAGTCCATAGGGGTTAAATCGGGACTTCGTGGAGGTCAATTTATGTCAATTCTTCTGGAGATCAATTTGCCAGGAAAAATTTCATGAACTCCTGTTGAAGTTGTTAAAAATGCGGAACAATGATGATCTATGCACGTTTAAAGCAACTGCATGCTTCCGAATCGAACAGACTGAGTAACACTGTCTACGTTTTCGAACGTTCTCGAAGTCCTTGGACGCCCGGAGTTAGATTTTTCCATCGTTGAACCGGTCTCTTCAAACTTCTCGACCCATATTCCAATGAGCACTGTCCGCTCCCGAGAAACGCTCCATAGCGACTAAATTCCCAAAAAAGCTAGGCTACCATTGACATACCCCCGCGTCCCTCGAAATAGTTGCGTACACGCAATTAGCAAATCAAATGTGAACTTTCTTTTGAGACACCCTGGTTTCTTTAAAAACCAGATTCAGTTAAATTAAACCCGTGTTTAATATCAAACGCACTTCAAGCACCTGACAAGAAATGCTCAGGTACAAAAAACTTCATTGCTAATATAGACCTATGCAGACTTTAAAACTGCAAAAAATAAACAGCATAAAACGTTAGCATTGATTGAACCGAAGCTCTAATACCTTTCACACTAAATTTTAAATCGTCTTGTAAACATTAACTTGGATGGCACGTTTCTACAGAGGCTACTCCAAAAAGTGGGCAGGACATGCCCATTAGCGTATGTGTGTGAAGTGACCACCATATCGAATAATAATCAATCCTTGACTTCAATTAAGGAGTTTTGCATACAACAGCATAAAAGTGGTCGGTGGATTTATATGGGGCTACCCCAAAAGGTGGGCAGAACATGCCCATTAGTATATTTAAAGTCCATTTTTAAGTTGATAAAAAAAAGAGTTTTTCATACAAAAAGTCTAAAGGGCGCGAGTGGCTTATATGCATGGAGCTCCTCTAAAAAGTGGGCGTGGCATGTCTATATGGATACTCTATTGTATTGCAATAAAAAGAAGTCTAGGGGCTGTGTTACAGCTGGATATCTTCAAAATTGATCCCTAAAAATGTGCAACAAGCTACCAGACAGACAGACGGACTTAACTCGATCGATTCTTTAATTAAAAAAAAAAAATTATTGAAACGAATAACAAAGAACACTTTTTCCGGTTAGGTGGCAACGAAAAATGTGCATATATGTAGTGGGCATTGTCGGTATGGCAATCGATCAAGCAGAATCTAAACATCAAAAATTGGTATCTCTAGCTCTTATAGTCTCTGAGATTTGTTTCATACAACCATATAGGCGGACGAACGAACGGTGATGGATGAATTATGAAAATTACAGCGATTTCACAAATATATTGTATGGCTACCACATACAGGTTATCTTTTTGAAATGCGCGCCATTCAGGCTGTTCCAGATAAGTCGGCATCATGCGTTTGAACAGTGAGGCGTGTAATTTCCGTCGATGCCTACTTGTTGTTTTTTTCAGCGATGAAGCGCATTTTCACTTTAATGGATGCGTTAACAAACAGAACATGCGTTACTGGGCTGCCCCCAATGACCGAAAATTGCATGAAAAGCCTTTGCATTCACCTAAAGTCACAGTGCCAAAGTCACAACTCGGATTATTGTACGGTGTCTGTTTTTTTTTTTTTAAGAAATTGAGGTCACAGTGATAGTGAATTTAGATCGGTAAGTGAACATGTTGGTGGAATTTTTTTTCTACGACTTGATGAATTGAACTTAGGAGACATTTCGTACCAACAGGATGGAACAACGGCTCACACTTCAAAAGCATCGATGGCTGTTCTGAGGGAACGAACCCCGACGCTTCTAATCTCTGGGGGTTTTTTGAAATCACGCGTCTATGTCAACCGTCCAAGGAACCTACAAGATCTGAAGATCAACATTCGGGCAGAAATTTCCAACACAACTGCTGCTAAGCTGTTAAGGGTCATGATAAACGCCAGAAATCGGTTTCTTCATGTAAAACCTTTTAAGTGTAAGCCTGTCTTTATAGAAAAAAAATATAAAAACCAGCAAAAAGAGCAAGTCTGAAGATTATTAAAACTTCGGTTCCACCGAAGTTAACGTTTTTGTTAGGTTCTTGTCTGGGCTTAAAAATTGAAAATGATAGTTAACTCGAGTTTAACTCAACTCGAAGTCAATTCGCATTCAAGCCTGCACGTGAAGGCGCTTCAAACAGAGTAACAAAATTATAATACTATTCACACTGTATGTGAAGTGTATGATAAGGACCCTTGGACTGCTTAGCGAATAACTTCGGCAGTCTTTCTTGTTATTTTTATTTCTTACTTTTGTTCTCTTATCATAATAATAAAGCCAAAAATTTGCCATCGCAGAACAAGCTGTTGCATAAATAAAACATGAAATTTTGTGAGAGGATCAACGCAGTAGGAGCTTAGTCGAGGACTGCTTATTGGAGCGCATTTTTAACGTTTTTTCCATTCGCTTTTATATCCACTGTCTAAACTTTATATCTACGTATAGCACACAATTCGAATACAACAATCATTTAAGTGCCCTGCTAGAAACCATTTTGTAAACGCCATTTGTTCTATATGCAGCTATGTTTACACTCTCGTATATAAAGCGTCTTACAAAAATACACTAAATTAGATGCCATTACTCAACATAATTTAAACTTAAAAAATGCAGTAAGTAAAGCATGCGACTGGCTGTGTGCTTAAACGAAAGTTGCCTTTTAAGTAAGTATATAAGTACACAAAATGCGCCATTTTCTTTCTTCAGTTTTGGTTTGCGCGCTGCTTCGGCTGCTTCGGCTGCTTGCGTGTCTTTCATTTTGTTTATGCTTCTTTGTGCCCAGTTTGTTTTCCGTTTTTTAACGGAAATGCACAATTCTTTATTAATTGCGAACTGGGGTAAGCATAATTGGTGCTTTTGCATTGTTCAATGTGAGCAGTAAGCTATGAAAATACTTGAATGTGTGTGCATGTGTGGTCCTTAAATAAATTTAAAGTTGTTTAAGTGTGAAAAATGTGGCGAGTTTTGGTATAATTAGGTTTTTAAGCGAGACGCTCTCAAAATAGCACTATAAATAGATAGGCATGTATGTCAAAAAAACATTTTCATATGCTGAAAGGCAGTTAAAATTATAATTAGCATTTTTAACTAGTTTTATGTAAGCATAAATATAACACAAATGGTTTTTTTGTCATTTAAAATGGCATAAATTTGTAACAAATGCACCTAGAAATATATATATATAACATTTTTTTATAGAATTTTCTACGAGTTTTTAAAATGAAACATATTTTTTAATTGCACGTTTTAAAATTTACAAAAAAAAAAAAAAAAAAAAAATACACTAGAAATAAAAACAAAAAAATCATGTGGCACGTGAAACATTTTTCAAGTGCAGTGCAAACATTGATTCAATGAAAAAAAAAAAAAAACTTGTGTAATGAGTGGCTGCAACCAGCAACCAGCAACTGCAACTGTAGTAGTGATGTATCCGTATATATGCTTGTTTGTGGGCGTTTTGGCTAAAAAGTGCATATGTGCCTGTTTACATGTGTACACATCCTTGACACAAAGTCAACATATAAATACATTCATACATTCATTCAGCAATTCGCATAGTTGCAGACAAAGAAAGTCAGCAACATTTTGTGCAAATTAAAAGCTTAAGTGCGCTTGTAAGCGGTTATGCAGATTTGTGTGTGCCGCCGTTTTTAATTTTTGATTGCCCTATTCATTATTCTGTTGTGAGGTTATGCTGTGCGTATCCTACCACAGCTTAGTCGTAGAGATTATAATACGAAATACGAAATACGAGTACCGTACTTTACATAAACTAACTGAATTTAAGCTTTTCAAATTTAAATATACCAATTGAAGAAATCGACAATAAATTGCTGTAAAACACAAAATAGAAATCAATCTAGTCTGGTTTTTGCATCAATATTCAGCAACAATTATATGTAGATCCAGCGAAGTTAAAGCTTGTATTGCCATTTATTTTATTTATGTGGTCTCCGATGCTTCCTTTAAGACGTTGCAATCATTGTGACTAAATCAAAATACTATTCACACTCTGTGAGAAGAGTATAATAAAGAAACTAATCGCTGAAATTGAAGCTTTAATACCCAACGCACGGTCTATCGACATACTGTTTATGTGGTCTGTTCCGGTTTCCGCTCTCGGAAAGATTTTACAAAATGGTAAACTTTTCACGTTTGGGTGGATTTTATGATTTGAAATCACTTCCATTAAGCAACATGAAATTCACATGCTCATTGTTAAGTTTATTCAAATCGTGAAATTGGCCCAAAAAAACACTAAAACAAGAAAAAACGGTAACTTCGGTTGAACCGAAGCTCTAATACCATCCACACGAAATTTTAAATAGTATTGTATATAAAAGTGGGGGTTTAAATAGGGGCTACCCCAAAAAGTGGGCGGTACACGCCCACTAGTAGATGGTATGAAGCGATGTAGTAGATATGTAAGAAGCCGCCATATCGAATTTCAAGTTGATATTGACGTTTTCCATACAAATGCATAAAAGTGAGCTCTGGGTTTAAATGGGACTACCGCAAAAAATTGGCGTGACACACCCATCTGTATGTGGATATGAAACGGTTGTCCACTAAAATCTACCAAAAAAAATTTCAAGAAAATATTGACTTTAATAAAGAAGCATTTCTTACAAAAACACAAAAGTTGGCAGTATATTTGTATGGGGGGTACCCCAAAAAGTGGGCGGTCCACGCCCGTGAATCTATGTATGTTAAGTGACTGATCATAAAAAGGTACCACATTGCATTTCAACCTAATATTGACTTTAATAAAGAGGTTTTCAAACAAAAAGTCAAAAGTGGGAGGTAGGTTTGTATGGGGGCTACCCCAATAAGTGGGCGGATCCCACCCATTAATGTAGTGTTCGTCCACTAAAAGCTACCATGTCATTTATGAAGTTGCTATTGACTACAATAAAAAAGTTTTTCATACAAAAAGTCAAAAGTGAGCGGTGGGTCTTTATGGAGGCTACCCAAAAAGTGGGCGTGGCGGGTCTATCTTGACTTTCTATTAAACTGCAATAAAAAGATGTGCAAGTGCAAAATTTCAACGTGATAGCATAAAAATTGGTCCCCAAAAAATGCGCTACAACATACAGACAATGGTCGGACAGACAGACGGACACGGCTAGATCGACTCGTCTCGTCGAGCTGATCAAGAATATATATACTTTATGGGGTCTACGATGCCTCCTTTAACGCATTACAAACTTTCAGACAAACTGATAATACCATTTCACACTATGTGTGAATGGTATAAAAAACGAATTCACTTTCGCAAAATCACTCCAAAAGTGAGAAACAGAACAGACTTGTAAGTCTCACTAATGGCCATTTTCACGCCCTGCCTGTATTTTAATAGCCCATGTTTTTCACGCTTTGTCCTAGTTTTTATAAACGTATTGCTTAGTTGACGAACAAATATATATATATTTCAAAGATAGCTGCCAACTTGACTTCACAATTTCGATAACAAGCCCAAGCAAAAGCAATACAAAAGCAGACAATATTGAAATTTTTTACTAAAATTTGGAATGCAAATGTGCATATTATATTCATGGATTGGCTTGTTTTTTTCTACTGCGGCGGCGCTCACTCTCATTCAAATTTTTCTTCTAATTTAAACTTTCGATGCGTTTTTGTGTGGATTATGAATGGACTGTGCACCTCTTTAGTATATTGCAGCTAATACAAAAGTAATCGAATTTCAAAGATAACAGACAAAAAAGTGACCGATAACAGAGCAAAACTCGATTTATACTGCAGGGCTACTCGAAATGGTTTTATTACAATTGTGAATTGTAAGTTTTTTTTTTTATAGAGGTCAAGTAATATAAATTTGGGTTAAACGGTATAGCTGAAGTAGTAGCATCAATCTGAACTGGTATAGAAAATTTTATGGAAATCGATCCATAGCAACGATCAAATACTTAGCTTTTATAATAAAGAAATTGAATATAGGGTTTTATAAGTCTGATCTGAATCAATCAAATTTGAAATTTATAGTATAACTCAGGTACTTGGACATAATTCGCCGGAACACGATGCGGAACGTATTCAACTGCAACACTGCCAAACAGTTTATCATACAAATTTCACGGTGAGAATGCTGGCAGAAGAATTAAATTCATCTTACTATACAATCTACAAAATATTAACAAAATATTAAACTTGAGCAAATGCACTTTGGGCGATACTTTGATTGTTTTGGCATAAATTCGAAAAATCGATGGCAGTATTTTCAAAATTAGATTAGTTAGATTAAAAATAATTATTTTTTCTGCTAAGCGACAACTCTTTCTTGTGGCAGCTTTCTGCAGTCAACTGATTTATCAAAACATTTGCTTTTGGAAATTGGTGCGAACTGTTCGTTGTGTTGCAATAAAGAGAATCTAAGCAAAATTACGCAAGTTTAGCATGCAAAACGACGGTCAAGGTATGTAGAATATATGTTTACAGTCATAAGTGAAAATATGTGTGTGTTGTTGTTTTTGTGTATGGTTTTGTTCCGTGTATTTTTAAGGTAGAATCTAACAAATTGAATTGTGTTCCGTGGAGTATTACTTTCGTTGTGCATACACTTGCAAGCAACTGAAAAGAGCAAGTTATTTTTAAAAGTCCCCAGTATATAGTGTTATTAATCTTTTTTGCGCATTTTTGCGCTTATCCGATTAAATTGCATTTATAGTGACATTTGAGTTTTCTTACAAAACTTTACTCGATCTATGGGACAACAACAAGCGTGATGCAGATGCCATAACAACGTATATTGTCGCAGATATTAATAAAGACGATTTAAGCACATTTTATATTGATCATATAAAGGCAAAAGTATATAATTTTGTCAATCATGGAAAACGATATTCATCTAAACGCCAGAGAAATCTGAAGAGATTTAAAATATTGCACTTAGAGTGGCTTTCGAAAAATTTGTTGGTTGTATTTTTTATATTTTATTTTTTATACCCTGCAACCATAGAGCAAAAGAGTGTAAATCGGATGTATATAACAGCCAAAACGAGGCGTGATAAATCCCATAAAGTGTAGATTTCCTTGATCAGTATCAAGCTTGTTTTAACTATATTCATCTCTCTATCTGTTCATCTCTCCATCTGTATGCACACCGATAGTTCATAGAATATAAGAGATGCGACGATAATTTTCGATTCCAAAAAAGAAGTTGGAAGAGATGGATTATGTTTAAAAATATATTGTACAAAACAAATTAACTGCGCCGGTTTCTGTTTCAGTTAGTCTTAATATCAGTTCTAAACCAATATCTTAAAAACTAATATATCGGTTTGCTACGTTGCAGGCAGTCGACAAACAGACTGATAAGACTAGAGCGACTAGTCTCATTGAGCTGATGAAGAGTATATACATACAGGGTGTCTCAAAAGAAAGTTCACATTTAAAAAATCGATAAAAAAAGTAAGTAGTTTATTGAAAAAATGTTTATTACGTATTAAAATACACACTTTGGGAATTTATTTCTTAAAAATGATATTATCCAAATGTAAACCGTTGCGCTCACGACATTAATTTGATCATATTCTCCGTGATGGCTTCCATTTCGTGACGGATATTTCCTTTTAATTGTGCCAGGGAAGTCGGTTCGTTGCCATAAACTTTAGATTTGACGAAACCAAACATAAAAAAGTCCATAGGGGTTAAATCGGGACTTCGTGGAGGCCAATTTATGTCACTTCTTCTGCAGATCAATTTTCAAGGACAAATTTCATGAACAAGTGGTAGAGGCCTGTTGGACGTGTGTGAAGTTGTTAAAAATGCGGAACAATGATGATCTAAGCAACAGCACGCTTCCGAATCGAAAGGTCCGGGTTGTCACGAACAGACTGAGTAACACTGTCTACGTTTTCGAACGTTCTCGAAGACCTTGGACGCCCGGAGTTCGATTTTTCCAGCGTTGGACCGATCTCTTCAAACTTCTCGACCCATTTTCCAATGAGCCGAGGGCTTGGCGCATCATTTAAATGACGAACATGTCGAATACTGCAGAATTTTCTACGCGCTACAGTCGCTGAATTACCGTTTTTGTAAAACTCACGTACGCACGGTTCCAAAAAAGCTAGGCTACCGATTGACCTACCCCCCGCGCTCCTCGGATAAGTTGCGTTCACGCAATCAGCAAATCAAATGTGAACCTTCTTTTGAGACACTCTGTATGAAAGTCAAATCATTTATTTTCTATTACCCTAGTCAAAACATATTAATTTTATTTGTTATTATTTCCCGACTATGCATTAAAAATTTTCATCGATTGTGAGACGCATGTGTGTAATGAAATTAAATAAGGTGTATTATATAAATTCTCTAAATGGGTGAAAAGCAGAGTAAAACTATTAATTATTGTGTTTGCAAAATGCAACATTTAAGTGTTGTATCACATCATATACATATAGGTATATTAAGTATAAGTATTGGCATCGAACAAGAATTTCAGGCATACAAGTATGAAAGAGAACATATTTATCACGACACTTAAAGTAAAAGACATTTCGAATCAAACATTATTGCATTGCAAATAGTAGTAGTAGGTAGAAAAATCTGGATATAGTACTATTCAAAAAATATGTTGATGCGATTTTATTTGCTGTGTAGTAATTATGGCTATTGATGTTGTTCGTATTATAGCTGAAATACAATTCGTTGTTAGATCGAGTTTTGCTAGTAGTAGTACTGGTGAAGGTTGTTGTTGTTGTTGTTGTTGTTGTTGTAGCTGTGGTTGTTGTTGTTGTTGTTATAATTATATTAGTTGAACTGGGATTTGGTGTATTATCAAAGTAGTTGCTTTTGTTATTGTTGTGATAATAGAATTGGTAGGGTACGTAATTACTTTCGGGCAAGGATATTGAACGATGTTGTGACGTCTGCCGGCGCATACGTCCATATCCGGACAAGGGACGAAAACCGGCGAATAAACGCCTACGAAGACCTGAATCGCTTGACGTATATGGTAATGCGGTTGATGATGAAGTTGATTTTGGTGGTGGTAATTGTGGTATTTGTTGCAACAACGTCGACAGTGGTGGGGGTAGTTGCGATTGATGATGGAATGGTGATTGTTGTTGTAGCTGC
Organism: Leucophenga montana; assembly: GCA_035044765.1. Taxonomy (NCBI): domain Eukaryota; kingdom Metazoa; phylum Arthropoda; class Insecta; order Diptera; family Drosophilidae; genus Leucophenga; species Leucophenga montana. The sequence goes on along the minus strand of JAWNNQ010001439.1, from coordinate 650,809 downwards.
TGTTGCTGTTGTTGCTGTTGTTGTTGCTGTTTGAGCGCTGTAGCAGTATAATAATTAATACAGAAACCGCTGCTGATATACGCTGACGTTGACATATTAGCAACGATCGCTTGTGGCGTCGATCCGCGTTTCGAAGGCGAGCGATTGTCTTTTATTATGTGGGAGTTAGTAAATATTTGGCATGTGCGTTTGGATTAGTGCGAGCGAGAGAGCGAACGATCGTACCAAGCGTTTAAAATTCGTTATTTTAAAGTTTATAAATTTTTTTTTTTTTTTTTTTTGAAAAGTGTTGGCATTTTGTATTAGCGAAAAAAGACGGAATAAATATGTGTAAAATATTGTTAGTTTTTGTACTATATTTTGGTAATATTTGTTTTAAGTACTTAGTACACAAATCAACAATAAATTATAATACTTTTTATGAGCATGTACCTAATTTTCTTAAGCTTTCATGCACTCGAAAGAATCTAATCTCTTTATAAAATATTAACTATTTTTTTTGTCTTTTTTTTCTAATTCCGATTTTGTTGATTTGCATAATATTGTCTTATATTTATGTTAAGTCATATAATTTTGCTACAATGCGCCAATTGGTTATTCAAATTATGTTGCACAAAAAAAAAAAAAATATATATAAAATAAAAAAACTTATTTTAATAAAATTAAAATTTAAACTTAATCCATCATGTGAAAAGATTATTGCGATTGTTTTTAAATAAAATAAGATATTTCTTAAATTTGCAGCAAATACTTTGAAAAATTGAATGCAGCCCTTGTATAAATTGTATAAACTTATACCTACATATACACATGCAGACAGGCAGGCTGCAAGCGACGCAGTCACGCAGTCAGCTAGCGTAAGGGAACAGATGAAACTGAAGTAAAATTTATAGTTGCCAAAGTCTAAAAGTGCCAAACTCTGTCAAAAAGTTAAGACTTATGTGGCCATGCTCTATGTAGCTGACAAATATATGCGACCGTTTGCACAAGATGCTGTTGTTGTAGCTACTACTAAGTCACGCCCACCGCCTCCGCAAAAGTGACCGAAAATGTCTGGCTAGTGTAATCAGCGCACGCAATGCGCTCGGGTATCCATAACAGCAGTATGTAATAATATATACGTGCCTATATAAATACTTATATTCTTTACAACGGGTGATTCAATTAGATGTTTTTTTTTTTTTTTTTCATTTTTCACACATCATGCATGACTTATTTTTATTCAATATTGTTTGACAATTCGTCTTGGAAAGACTCACACTGCAAAAACGTGTCCAAATTATTCAGCTATAACACGAAAATCAGAGTTCTGTGAAAAAATTTTTTCGTGTACTTCGAGCAACATATGTGCATTATCGACTTTTCGTGCCCATTATTGCCAATCCCATCTGCATATTTGAGTCTCAGTGACCGTTATTGGATGATACACGATCGAATAGACCACATCCAGCACGTAGTAAGGAGAATATTGCGAATGTAGCGAAGAGTGTGACTGAAGACCATGACTAATCGATTCGACACCACCGAGTGCAGCATCTTTGCCTCTCGTATGGAACAGCTTGGCGAATTTTATGCCAGGATCTTGGTGTACAGGCTTACAAAATTCAACTCGTTCAAGACCTGACCTGAATTTACGCTTTAATTTCAGTCAATGGGCTCTGCAACAAATATCTGCTACCCGAAGAGATTCTCGAACTATCGTTACATCCACAAAAGTTCGCTGTTTGCTGTGGTTTATGGGCTGGTGGAATCATCAGTCCGTATTTACTTAAAAATGAGACCGAATGGGACATAACCTTCAATGGCGAGCGCTACCGCACCATGATAGCGGACTTTTTGTTGCCTGAAATTAAAGTCCGTGATAACGGCGACATTTCGTTTTAGCAAGAAGGTGCTACGGCTCAAACGTCGCGCGAAAAAATGGCTTAATTAAGAAATCCTTTTTCGTTTCGAACATGTACACTGGCCGCCTACATCGTGTGATAACAAACCTCTTTTTTGTTTTCTTTGGGCTTATGTGAAGTGAAAAGTCTTCATCGATATGCCAGCTACGATTCAAGACTTGAAAGCCAACATTACTCGCGTAATTCGCGACATACCGGTAGCAATGCTGGAAAGAGCGTTCGAAAATTGGACCTTCCGAATGGACCATCTACACCTACAGAGATTGTTGTTTCGGATCATAATAAAGATTCCGACATTCAAATCTACTTAAAGTACTTAAAATTAAATTAAAATTAAAATAAAAAACCTCTAATTGAATCACCCGTTACATGTTTAGTAGGTATACGAGTATTCTACATACATGTACGAGTATACGTGCTGCAGTCAAAGCCAAAATTGTAATTGCAGTGAGTGGTGGCAGTGTAGAGGGTGGGTGAATGCTATAGACAGACTGTGGCAAAGGCAGATCACGTTTTAAAATGCGCTTGTACTCGTAAATACATACAAGAATGTACTACCGTGCCTGAAGGAACCAGCATCAGTAGTCACGAGAAAAAAGAGTTGAACAGAACAATAGAGTTGGCGACAATGTCCGCACATAAAAAAAATAATCATCCGCTTAGTACTGTACAGAGACCTGTTCTAGCACAAAATACAGACCATAAAAAGAAGAAGCTTTAACCCACTTAGCACATACTCGTAGTTTTGAGCATTTTATAAGCTCCACCTTGTGGACCGAATATAGAAGAAGAAATTGATAAAGTGTTTAATTGAAAGATATACTCACGTTCTCGAAAGATAGTACGGCGTACGGAAGTGGCTGTGGCTAATTTTTGATTTGCGACTTTAGCAAAATCCTCTTGAAAGTGAAAGACTGATCATCTCCACATAAAATATTGGAGGCCTATTTTAGACACTTTCAAACCGACATTATCTACATATGTGTTAATGAATAAACGGAGAATAAAACTTTGTGAAATTGTTGAGAAAATAAATATCTCAATTGAAGATACCGTTTAGAAAAATTATTTCGGTAGGTGCAAGCTGTACACAGTACAGTAAAATTGAAGGAATGGCTCAGAAAAAAAATGATTTGGATGTAGATGCAATATGTGAAAAACGCATGTTTTGAAGCTTTGGAGAGATAATAATATTTTAAAGGCATCTAAAATTGAAAAATGTTGGACTCAATGTATTCAGTTAAAAGAAAACTACTATATTGAAAGGTTGATTTTTTACTACAATTTTAAGTTTTCTAACTCAACTCGTTTGCTTTGCATGCTTCCTAATTAATTTCAACGAAATTGTAATTTTTTTTTTAAGTGTATACATTCTTTCATGCTTGAAAAGCGCTATTTTTTCCCAAAATAAGCAGCACATTTTTTGCTGCTCAGGCATTTGTGTGTCCGCATGAGTGCTGAAATGTATGTTCAAAAAATATAAATGTATATATCTTATAAACATGAGTTGCTACAAGCTTCAAATATACATATATATTTTTGTCTACTATAAGCTGTTGTAAATATTCTCTATGTACTTGAATGCTTGAATTATAGTTGCTTCGAGGGCCATTAGATATAGTTAAAGCCAACGAACGTGGGCGGTATCGAGTGGTTCCAAGCAAATTACTAACTGAATGCCACTCAAATGAAGCCAATAATTCGTATTTCTTTGCTTAAGCATTACCAAAGCCATTAGGCAGACATTATAACAATAACCAGCCATGATTTGAACATGTACAGCGCCTAAAACTGTGCAAACGATTATTACAAAAAAATTACTTTTGTGTGGTAACTTAATCGGCTTATTTTATACATGTGCATAATTGTAAAATTGCCAATTTGAATTGGTTTTGCATACAATCTCGTATGTACAGTATATAAATGTGAACAACTTGCATAAAATCCAATAAAATTTCATTATATACATTATAATAGTATTTAGCAGCCGCAATTATAGACATTATTACTTTCGCATGCTTATTATTACAACCAGGGAATGAAACCGAAGAGTATTTCGGTTTCGGTTCCGGTTTCGGTACGTACTGAAACGTGAGTACCGGTACCGGTTCCAACTTACTTCGATATTCGTTTTCGGTACGGTTCTTGGATTTTAGTTTCGGTATATCGTTACAGTACCGGTACCGGTCAATATAAAAATTCTCAAAACAAAAAAAGAGAATAATTAATATTGCAAACTACTAATCTATTCTATTATGAAATAAACTATTCTTTATAAAAGGGAAAGTAAATACAAACATCACATATTATATTAATTTATATTATATTATATTAGTTAGAGATAGCCTTCATAAGCCCAACGCTAATTTGTAATGCGTGATTTGTATAATGCGTGGGAAGAGTATTAAAACTTCGGTTTTACCGATGTTAACGTTTTTTCTTGTTTAATTGTAATTTCATCTTAAAAGCACTATGGCTTTCAGAGTTTTTTATGTCCAGCCGATTCCTAAGCGGATTCATAATAAACTTCACGTTATAAAACAAACGTTCTACGTTTACTGGCATAGCTGGAACTGCGAGAGTATGTTTTGAAAATTCAATACATTTCAATACACCATTTCAATATATTTTCTTTGTTGTTTAAACGTTTTAGTTTAGTTTGAGAAAATCAATTACTTTTTGTACCGTCGTGTTTCTTATTAAACAAATGCATGTATATATCGACTTCGTCGCCAGTTTCAGATAAATTACTTGAGCTAGTACTACTTCAAGTAGTTGCACATTTTCAACAACGGATAAAACTCTGGAATATATAAATCTGTCAAAGCTGCTATACAAATACTTTTCTATTCAGAAGTCAGCTTTACATTATATCGGGACACAAAAAATATGGAACATAAAAAGGGCACTATTCTACAATAGAGTAGAATAGTGAGACAAAGGTTTAGCTAAAGCACCAGCATTTTATCAAATATGAATTTTATAACAAAACAAGTTTAACTGGTCCGAGAACGCTAACAATTTTATTAAAGGCATCCCATTCTACACACGTAAAAAAAATAAAAGTGGGAACCGAAACTATAATCGTACTGTTTTGATTCCGCAGATTTGGTTATATTTCAGTAAAAGGTTCCGATTTTAAAAAAAAAATTATAATATCGGTTGCGATTTCAGTTCTCAATTTGAATCGGTTCCGATTCCGGTTTTATTCCCAGATTACAACTGTAATTTTCTAATCATGTATACGTCCCATTGTACACACACTTATAGATATACTATAGTGTATAAAATGTAATGGCATACATAGCATTCAGGCACTTTCATGCACAATGTCCATTAATGTAATGACAAATAGCTGCCTCGTTGGTGCGCCTAAAAGCCGGCAATATGTTTGCGCCAAATAGAAAGATAAACAATATATGTAGCTAACCTAGCCCCGAAATGCTTTGCTTTTGTGATCTCCTACACTCATAAATTCTTATGCCACAATGAAAGCGTTGAGCACGTTCTTTCCGCGCATAGACATCTTAATTTCATGACAAATGTTTGCGGCAGAAATGTGTCTGTCCTGTCTGTACGTACATATGTACATATATTTATGCAGTCGAGCATATTTATTCAGTCCTATGAATGTTTGTACTCACACACATGAATAGGCACTTAGCAAAGTTTTAGTTTCAGATTTCGAAATGTGGTAAGGCATTCATTATTTTTGTCTTATTTAGAAAGACTTTTAGCAAAGCCGAAATGTGGTGTGACAATTTAACAATTTACTTTTCATGAACACTTGAAGAGGATAGTGGCAAGCATGTTTTAAGTACGATTGCTGATTGTTTTATTTTGTTTAAATAAGAGGAATTTCAAAAGAGTTTTTGTGCTGAAGTTTAATGTTCTCGTTTGCCTAATTTAGGTGAAAGAACATTACGTGATAAACAACTTTTATATTATGAGTCTAAAGCAAAAATTCTAATAAATATCAAAATAGATGTTGCCTAAAAATACTACGAAATAGGTGCAATAATACTCTACAAACGATTGTTAAAAATTAAAGTCTTAAAGAAGGCGTTAGAATTATATGGATTTTACACATATCATGAACGTGAAGCATACATTAAGGAGTTACTTGGTTCCAAAATTTCAAAAAAATCAATTTTTGTATTGTCTTATTAAAGTCCAAAAGTTTCAAGTCAATTAGAGTAAAACTTTCGGAGATATTCACCACAGGTATATTGAGGCAGCTGCTTAGCTATTGTTTTTCTGTCTTTCTCACTCGCTCTCTTCTCTCTCTCTCTCTTTTTGCTTATTGAGTCACGTGGTTTCTTTGAGGTTATAAGTGTTCGTTGTAGAGTTTTAGCGAGATGTGCTTTCATTTTTTTGCAAAATGCATAAAGTTACTGGAGCTGATGTAGCAAAGGTTCGAAAAAAAAGAAAAGAAAACAGTCATTCAATCCTAAAACTACAGAGATCAACGATGCATCTTTCACCAGCACGTCAGCGAAAAAAACCCAAAAGTCAAAACGAAAAGCAAGTGCCAGTAGACGTGTTCTTCAATTCTTACTTCTAGTTTTGTGAAGTGCTCTAGTTTTATAAATCAAAATGGAGCCTGTGTAATGGGAAAGTTTAATCTAAAGTATGTCCTAAATTTGGCCTCGATTTTAAAATCATGGTGGAGTGTGAAAAATATCGTGTCAAAACATTTGTAGATTTTATGAAATCAATCGCAGGTTCTTTTCTGTTATGTGATTATTAGGTTTAGGACTATCTGGGTTTAAAAAATTCGAAGAAAAAACGGTGTTGAAGATACGACAGATGTTACTGTATCTTACGATGGCACTTAGAAAAAGAGCTGTTATTCATCATTATACGGTGTGGCTACGTTAATTGTTTATTATTCTGGAAAAGTTTTGGATGCATTTCTGAAATGTTCATAATGTAAATATAAGAAAATACGGCATAAGGTAAGCAAATTATATTGGAGACATACTATTCTGGAATTATCAATGCCAACACTTTTGATGATAATTTTGTATTAACAAAAAAAAAAAATGCGTTGGGCACGTGCAAAAGACATTGAGCACCCGCTTACGCGATTTGGTCCAGAAAACAGTTGAAAAAAAAAATATAGGGTTCAATATTTTCTAAAAAAAAAAACTCTTTCTGGCAAAGGCAAACTTACCGGTAAATTGATCAATAAATTAACAATTTATTACGGCCAGGCTATAAAAAGAAACCGTGATTCGGTACAAAATATGAAAGACTCTATGTGGGCAACTAACTTTCATTAGAAGACAAAAAACCTCAGTACGATAAATGCCTAAACGGCCCTGACGCATGGAGTGCTTGGCAGCGTGCTTCAGTTATGCACGCTCTTCCATCATTCAAACACGAATATGCTCCATTACGAAGTAATAAAGCGCATTTATGAAGAACTTAGCAGGGATGTGCTATTGGAGCGATGGCTCCATAATAATAAAGGTTTGATTTGATAATAATAAAAGTTAATAATTTGGAAAACTAATCCAAAAATACTTCCTGGCGGTTCACAAGTAGTTGATATTGCTGCATTTGTCGCTGTCTGCATTTTCAACGAAGAAAGCTTTATTACTTTTTATGCGTGGCATGGATTTAAAACTTGGCCGAAATAGCCACAAATTTGCCCGAAAAGAAAATGAGTATCGCATACTCATAACCAAGAAAAAAGCCGAATCAAGGATTCGTGACAGGCAATAGAAAAAGGATGATCTGGCTATTGCAGCTGCAGCAGATTCTAAGCTTTATTGAGATTAAAAAAAGTTAAACATTATTTTTTACTTTATTTGCACACTTCTTCAAGATAATATTGACTAGGGCTTTAACGAACGATTCCTTTTTTTTTATTATTATCGTAACTAATTTTACATATATATAAAATAACAATATACTTATTAAGTAAAAAAATTATTTGAGATTTTATTTTCAGATGAATCTATAATGAGAACTTGGTCTCAGGCTCAGGAACTTGGTCAATGTGATCCCAAGGTTGAATTTTCAAAATTTTAGAGTGCAAATTTCATAAAATATTTGTCAAATGTATATCTTTGATATACTACAATAAAAACATTTGAATAAAATATTTCATTTATTATATAAAAAAAAAAATTGAGAAAAAAATTTTTTTTTTGTTTAACATTCGAAACCTATGTAACCCCTTAAGACATATGTGAAGCGTCCATAAAGAACCTACATATTTCAAGTACAAACAGCTCAAAAAGCGCAAAAATGCTTTCTAGTATAGTATATCTAGGCCTCCAGCGTCTGTTCCATATTTTCTATGTTGGCTTTAATAAAAATATTTTCCATAACAAAATCTAAAAGTGAACGATGCTTTTGGTTGGGAGTTAACTTAAAAATTGGTGTGTTCTGTAACGGTTTGCAGATTTTGAACATTTTCCAGCTGCATTATTGATTTCAGAAAGATTTGATAAGACAAGTAGCGGTTGGGACAAGTACCTAAATATACATTTTAGCATTGTGGATGTTTTAAACTATATAAAAAAACTACTTCTGCAATACAATTCTTTCCAGTTTCATTTTGAAAAAGTATAACATACATAGAATATATTTGGAACCAGCAGTAGTACAATTAAATTCGTGCAAACTTAAAAATATTTTCATTTACAACAAAAAGCAAGATAATGTAATACTGTCATGTTATTTATAATTCACGCAATAATTTTTTCACAACTTCATATTTAAGCTAAATGCTGAGGTCGATGAAAATTGTTGATACCGAAAAAACGTCATATAAAAAAACGCTGTCAAACAAGAATCAAACATTTTCGCCACGAACCGTTTTTCAGCGAGTACTCAGATAACAAAAATGTTTGCTACCGAACAGTGTGACCTTTTACATTTCCATCAGAAAAAAAAGAACAAAGAAAAATCACTATCATTTTCAGCTAATAAATATCTGATTTTAGCATTTCATGTTGATTTGGGAAAACTAGTTTTTGTTTGTTTGACAGAGCGGTCGATCATCGATCATCGATCTCAATATTGGGCTTTACGTAAGAAATAAAAGAATCAAAAATTCGTCAATATAACACTACTTCGATACCAAAAAAAAAAAAAAAAATAACTTCAGTAATTTAATTTAAGCTAAGCTACAACCATATTTTTAATAAATCTAATTACGAATTTATATATAGAGAAAAACAAAAAAAATTTCATAACTATAATTTCGATTCAACAGTGGACGAATGTGCTCAACTTTTGCACATATGAAGCTATAGATGTACGTTTACAAAAACAAAAAAAAAAAAAACAAAAAATACTAATAATAATATATATTATAAGTAAATATTGCTTTCAGAAAGTAATTAATAAAGTTTCTACTCAGAACTAACAAAGTATACAAAAATTGATTTTAATGAGGTAAATAATGAGTAAATGAAGGTATAATACTATGTATGTATGTAAGCTCAAGTGGACTATGAATGAATCAACAGCGTATGAAAAAGTGAAAGGTTCAACAACATTTTTCATATTTCGGTTTGATTTTTCCAATTTTCAATTCAAGTTATATGTATGTATGTATGTATGTATGTATGTGTGTATATAGCATTAAGTGGGTACTTGGAATATTTATTTAATACTCATAATTTACTAGTTTGAAGGAGCAGAATAAGCCGCAAGAGAAGACGAACGAACAAAAATAGAAGAAGTGCAGAAAGCATTAAAAATTGAAAAGAACCAAACTCAAAACTCAACTACTGCATTTATAGGAGAACTTGTACGAGTATCTATAGTACGAGTATGTGAGTGTATATGTTGCCATTGAAGATATGCTCTATGTGTGTATGATTAGCTATGTATATAAAGGATAAGGTGAAGTGAATGGAGCTTGCAGAGACTGCTTGAACTAAATATATATGGAGGTATATGTATGTATGTATGTATGTAACTATAATAAATATTTGCTTGTGAATACTATGCTGGTTTGCGAAATATTTTCAACTTTTTCTTCATAGAATTTAGATAGATTTTTTTTTTGTGTTTTTTTTTTTTTTTTTTTTTTGACTTTTTAAAGAGGAAAAGTTCTTTTCAAGTAATGAATAAAGTTGAAGGTTTTATTTAGTTATTTGATATAAATTTATCTTTAATAAGAATTTAGTTTGCATTAAACATTTGCATTACACACTATTATTGAAGCATTTGCAAGTATCGAGTAATCAAATAGTGTAGAGAGTTTTCAGCGAGCAGTGTTTTTGAAGAGATAAAGATAATAGTTTAAAAAACAAGATAGAAATGAGTTTTATAATAAGAACAAAAGTTTTTTTTTTCATATTTTTTAAACTTGAACTGAACATAAAGAATGACAAAGTAATAAACTGTATATATAGATATAGATATATATATATATATATATATATTTTTTTTTGTTTGTTCTAATGTCGGACCTGAGCTACTAGAGATATCTTGCGGGGGCACTGGTAGCGCTGCACCACGTTGCTGTTGCAATTCCTGTTGTTGCAGTTGTACACCCAATATGGGCATGGCCACTGGCGGCGGTCGAACACCGCGTCCAGCTCGTGCTGCTGCCGCTGCTGCTACGGCTGCCAAACTGCTACGTTCCGGCAATGTACTATCGATTGGCATATTCACATTTACGATGGGTATTTCCACTGTTGCTATCGACGTTGATGCTCCACCGCTGACAGCAGCTCCAGCTCCAGCTACAGCTCCAGTCCCGGGTCCTACACCAGCTCTGATGGCGGCAATGTCAAGTGCGCCACTACTATCCGATTTGCCCTGGACGGATTTGTCGGCGGCGGCGGCGGCGGCTGCAATATGCGCGGATTTAAGTTCGCCGGCTTGTTTCAGCACACGATAGATTTGATCAATATCGGTAAATTCTTTGATTTCAATTTGATTCAGATTCAGATTCAATTTGATTTTTTTTTGTTTTTTGTTTGGTTTTATTTTTTGAATGCATTTTGCAAAGGGTGCATTGATTGATTTAGACATAATCGATGACGGTGGTGTTGATTGATCGATTGTTGACAGAATTTTCGATTTCGATTTCAAGGTTGTGATTGATTTGGTGGTTGGTGTTGGTTATATGGTTCAATGGTAATAGATAAATTTCAATTGGTTGTGATCATGATCGAGGGGCATTTTGTTGAGTTCGTGCCAAATAATATAGTATTTCGATTTGAATTGACGTGTAATAAATCGTAGGTAATTACCACACAAAAATGGGATAAAAGGATGTGTATATATGGTAAATAAATTTTTATTTATTACAATATTTTTTTTTTTTTCGAATTGATAACTTATATTATATATAGTCTCAATGAATTGTGGACTAAAATGGATTTCTGTATAATTTCATTTAAAAAAAAAAAACAAAAAAACCGTACATAATAGAGAATAAAAAAAAGTATTGTTGACCCTCCCGAAAACTAATGCATTTTATGAATTATAGTTCTTAAGGAGTTAATATTTCAAACAGAAAAATTAAAACTTTTGTGATTAATTTTATTAAAAATACTGAAAATGCTTTCGTATTTAATAAATTTTTATATAGGTACTCAGTAAGAACTAAAAAGCGCCTTGATTCTATCTATTGCTTAAATACTCTACAAAAAGCCAGTGATAAACAATTTAATGGTAATGAAATATTTTTTCCGAATTTTATTTGTTTATAGTGGATACATCTGACCTATGAATATCTTCTGAGTGCTGAAATAGGGTGTATTAAACTTAAAAAATCACCAGGGTATGATAAAATTGATGGACACACTATTAAAAATCTTCCTCCAAAATGTATCAGATTGCTCACATATATATTTAACGCCATGTTTAGACTTGAGTACTTTCCTAATCAATGGAAATGCGTTGAGGTGATTATGCTGCTCAAACCAAATAAACCGGAAGTTTGAACATCATCATACCGTCCCATAAGTTTGCTGGTTACGTTCTCAAAAGTATTTGAAAAAATACTACTTGAGAGAATGTTACCTGTGCTGGATGATCTTGCCATCATACCCGAACATCAGTTTGGGTTCAGAAGAGGTCACGGAACTATTGAGCAGTGTCATCGGATCATAAGAACCATTACAAATGAGTTTGAGATTAAGGAGTATTACACATGAGTCTTCCTAAATGTCAAACGAGCTTTTGACAGAGTTTGGAACTCTGGCCTATTGTTTAAAATTAAAAAATGGCTACCCGCACCATACTACCACATAATAAGATCATATCTCACTGGTAGAATATTCTATTATCCAAGCTACACACCATCAACTCTGGAGTGCCCCAAGGAAGCGTATTAGGACCAGTCCTATAACCAATTCTTACGGCTGACATACCTATCAGTCGTAATGTCGAGGTAGCAACATATGCTGATGATACTGCCATCAATGCTAGTAGCACGTCTCCAGCAGTCGCATCACAGTACGTGCAAGAGGAACTCTGTTTGATCGAAAAGTGGTTGACTATTTGGAGAATAGCAGTCAACGCCCAAAAATCAGCCCGCCAGTAATACTAAGTGGCTCCACTGTACCAGCTAATGACTCCGTGAAATACTTGGGGAGTGAACATGGACCGAAGACTCACATGGAAGCTCCATATAAAATCGAAGCAGATGCAGCTTAAAGCGAAAAATAAAAAAATGTACTGACTTTTAGGACCACGTTCGCAACTAAGCCTTGAGAACAAAGTTCGTGACAAAATATGTGGACTTTCGCAAATACTCGACATTATTTTTCCATATTTTTGATTCTTAAAAATACCCGCCTCTCGCTCGTAATACAGCAGCGCAGACTCTGGGCATTCTTTCGATGAGTTTATGCAATGATTCCGTTGAAAGTTGATCTCAACAAGTTTGCAGGAACGCCCAAAGCTGTTTTGAATTTGTTGGTTGCATTTTCCACACTTCGCTGTCCAACTCATCCCACAGCAATTCGATAGGGTAACAATTAGGTGACTGAGGGAGCCATTCCATATATTTCAGTTCCTTCTGCCTCTCTTCGGCTGCTATGTAATTTCAGCAGTATTTGAAAGTGTGCTTAGGATCGTTATCCTGTTGAAAAACGAATACACGACCCACAATCTTGTTAATCTTTGCAAAGATACCAGTCCATGACACTAAGAACCATTGCAGGTGCTCCTTGGTATATGACCAACAATGACATTCATAAAGACCTAAACATGCATATGTACAAAGTCTTCACAATCACAACAATAATTTGGCTCTGGATCTCTTAGATAATAGTTCCGATACACGACACTTAAAATGTTCCCATGTTCTAGATCTTCCACTTTTAGACACAAATTAATTTTAGCTAGAATAACCAAAATATATTGTAATATATACTATTGTTTGAGTTCATTGGAGCTTAAAAAATCCTGTCATTAAGTAATTTTTCAAGCAATTGTCAAAAAAAAAAAAAGAAATTATAGAGCTTGTCGATCGAGCAGCTCGATGTTAGGCTCGAAACTGTTGTGGGTGCACTTGCAAACAGGTTGGCGAGCATCAGTTGAGTGTGTTTTTGATGGAATTTTGTGCATCATTCTGTACTATGGACAAAAGGTTGAATTTCGAATAGTGCGAGAACTCTAGAACTATTTATTGCTTAGAAGTTTAAACAGCCTTTAACATAATGTTTTTTTGTTTTGTTTTTAATATTACCCAAATTAATTCTCTGTATTTATCACTGACTTGTTATAGATCCATTTGTGGCGTACATGTCTATTATTTAATTATAAATCACTTCTTACACATTTACTGCTAAGACAAATATTTCTTTTCACTTGTTTACATAAAGACATTTGATATAAAATACTGTTTCCAACTAAAAATTTGGTTCTGTTTATACGCGCAAGTGTTCCGGTTTTTGAATCCGTTATGTTCGGATTCGGTTTCGTTAAAATGCTCTAGTATTTAAGTTCTAGAAGAATTTCGCGATTTGAATTCACTGGAAAATGGCAGTATGGAATTCATCTGCTCAAGGTCTGCTAAATTTAACTAGCGAAATTCTTCTGACATTAAAATACGTAGCATTTTAAGAAATCGAATCCAAACAAATTACTATACACCTTTATACTAGTAGTATGTGCTTATGAAATGCAAAACTGACTTATAACTTAAGAAATAAAATTTTCGATATTTTTATGCATGTCGAGTATGTATTCGAAATGAACGCTTTCAATGTATTGTGCTTTTGTGTATTATTATTAAAGTTATATATACATATCGTATATATATATATATATATATATAGTTGTGTATATTTGTACATATACATATATATACATACATACACTCGTATATATTGTGTATATCTAAAATATTTGTTTTAACTAAATTTTTTAACCCAAGTGTTTTAATACTCTAGCGTTTATTTAGTTGAAATAGTATTGTATATTCATATCACTAAATTAACTGCAAAGCAAAAAACCACACACACATCAAATATTATTGTAGATGATTGAAAAATCAAAAATCAAAAATCAAAAAAGGTAAATTTAATTTTAAATAACTTGAATTTTCTTTTGACTGCAGTGATTAACATGCTTGGCTAAAATTATATTAAATGTTATACTATATCTAGTATATAGGTATGTATATTTAATCAATCGTTTGTAGTACACGATTCGTGAGCATGTGAGACTAAATTTGAGAATGCCTAAAAGCGCATATTTTCATGTGTTCGTTAATATTGTTGTTGTTACTGTTGCTCCCTCCTTAACAAATACAGATACAGATACAGATACATATACAATATATATATATATATATATATATATATATATATATATATATATATATATATATATATATATATATATATATATATATATATATATATATATATATATATATATATATATATATATATATATATATATATATATATATGTGTATATGTAAATATAAATGTGTATTTTTGTATCTTAATGATTATGTTTGATAATTTAAAAAAATATATTATGAAATCGCTGATATTTAGTTTCTTAATTTACAATATCTAAAGCAAAGCGCAACATACAAATCAAATAAATTAACATTATTTCGTTTGGCGTACTTCTAGCAAGTACAGAATTTGAAGAAATAAAATCGATACCTAATTGCGCAATACGATCGATGAAGGGCGTTTTTTGACGGAATTTCCTATTGGATACACTCAAATTTATATCGGGATTATCAACGCCAACACTATCGGTTATATCCTGTGTCAATGCTTTCAATAAAGAGGGCGGCAGAAAATTTAAAGTTTGTATAAGATTTTATTGGTTTTATTGGTAGAACGAAAAATAAATTATAAAGTGGAATAATAAGAAAACAACAAAAAAAAAAAAAAAAAAATTCGCCATTATAGTTGAAAGTGAGAATGAAATGTTCTCTTCGCATCAACTCAAGCTGATTGCAATAACTTTAACAAAACTGTTTGACAATTCAATCTAATCATCTTCGCACAAACGAAAGTCAATAAAACAGCTTAAATGCAATAAATTCTTTTCCATTTCCACGACGAGCTACAAGCTGCATGCCCCAAAATGTTGCCTTAAGCGAACATAGCACGCAGCCAAAGACAGAGGACTTAGTTTCTCTGCAGCTGAATTTCAATACAGACATTTCTTTTCGTGCTAGAATGCGAAGATGTCGTTTGTAAAAATAAGATACGAGTATTGGCAATGTCTGCTCTCGAAATAGAAACAAATAAAATTCTTATAACAAAATAAAGCAAACAGTGAGTGTAAAGAGAAAGAGAAAGTATAAAATCCTTGTAGAAAATTACAATGAAAGCCGTAAGGATATTTTCGCTTCCAGTCGTGCAATCAATCCAACATGAAATCTAGCACTATCCGAGCGCACCCAACTGCCGCTTTGTTCGACTGTCAAACTGTCTAAGTTCAAAATAAGTTTCACTTCGATTTCAAGTAAACAAGTCAGAACAAAGCTGCAATCAGTATTTGTAGCAATTGTGCCACAATAGCAGAACATACGAACGACGAAATCGTTGTGGGAGTGATAAACACTGCAAAATAGCGAATATATCATAAAACATTTAAAATGGCGTTACAAATTTATATATCCCATATTTTTTTATTTATTTTGTTTTTTTGTGTGTGTTTTTTTTTTATGATTTTCCTTTATTAAAGTGCTTAGCTTAAACCAATAAGTCCTTTGATCAGAGGCTTTTCTAGTGAAGCGACTGAGTGTAAACGAATGTGTAATTCGAAATGATTTCACTGATTTTATATACCCTTCACACATCATTTTAAAAAAAGATAAACCAAATTTGTAACTCAGTGAAGCAGATATAAGCTGCGTTTCACAACTATAGCACAAGTTGATGCGCTCGTATAATTACTCAACAACTTCAATTGTGCTCACTAAATGACAACTCTTTTAATGCAGAAATGTTTATTTGTTAATTCTCTTTAAATATTCTTTCATCCATAGAGAATACTAAATTATGAAGAATCGAAAGCTGCAATGCTTTCAGAAAAAAATCGTACTTTTAGCTCCTGAACGTTGTTCTACTGCTTGTGGTTGGCATAAAGAAATCTCGCTAGTGTTCCCCAAATATTTTCAATATGGTTCAGGTCTGGTGAGCACGCTGGCCACTTCATGACGTTGACATTTTACAATTGCAGCCACTCTGCAGCTTACTTACTACCATGTACAGGTGCATTGTCATGTTGGAAAATTAATGATTTTTGGCTATTTTGATTTAAAAAAGCAATAAACTACAAGATTGTAATGTAGTCTCTACTTCTTATTCGTCCTGTTACCACCTGCAAATCAAGCAAACCATCGTCACGAAATGCAACCCAAGTCAAGTGGATTTGCTGGCATAATTTATACCAATAGTTTTCCTCTTTCTGCTTCTCTTAAAATAGATACGCATGGCGTATTTACTTTTTTTTTCACTTTTTATAGTTAAAACAATTCCACAAATTTAATTTTTTCCGCACTTGTCACGTATTGTAAATGAAATGACACACATCAATGATGGTGCTGTAGTTAGGAAAAGCAAAAAACAGGCGCATATCTTGACAGAAAGTTAATTTGATAACGGCAAATAGAATAGATAGGACAATAATAGCACAAAATGAAAAGAGAATTAACAAATAAAGGTTTCTGCATTAAAAGATTAGTCATTTAGTGAGCACAATTGAAGTTGTTGAGTAATTATACGAACGCATCGTCTCGTGTTATAGTTATAAATCACATCTTATACCACTGTTCATATTTTAGCCTGTCAATTCCTGTGTTTTTTTTTTCGAATACACAAAAAAATATTAGTAGGCAGAATAAAGTAGGTTTTTTGTTAAATGTCAAAATGTGTGTAAAATAGCGAAGGAAGCATCTCATACTCCATCTGTACGTAAGTTTATCGGAGGAAGCCGTTCTCTGACTTTGAATAGACTTAGAAAGACAGAGCTCTAGTTATGGTGAATGAAGCACTATTTTAAATATTTCTTGTAATTTAATAGTAGAGCTTTTACATGTTTTCTGTTTAATTATCTGTAACTGTCTATATTTCTGTATTTATGTCTATCTTACTGTCTCTTTAGCTCTTATAATAGCCCATGTTCATAATATATCCCTATCTGACTACGAATTGCCTCACACCATCCACTATTAAGCAGAGCGCTCTATTCAAAATTTGTCGCTCACTTTAAAGTTTTTGAATTGAATACTTTTTTAGTATTACAAAACTCTTCTAAGCCAGAATATATGAATATTTTTTTTTTTTATTTTATGAAATCATCAAAAATTGTAGAACCAAAAGAATACAAAACTGCGTCTTATTGAAATGTGTGTGAAGGATATAAATGCTTCGGTGTCACCGAAACCAAACGAAGTAATTTTTTCTAGTTTAATTTTACTCATATTCATTTTAAACTTAAGGCTTACGTGAATCAAAATCAAAACTGGATTAAAGTTCAAATATTAAAACAGCATTAAATGGCTTTGAGATTAAAAAATTTAGTTGGTTGTGCTGAAATGTTCCTGGAGATCTAAATAAATTTATTAATTCATTATATGTAGTATGTGAGCTCTATGCTTAATTTATAGTATATACTATCTTAATTTATATCTGTTTTATAATAATGAAATAACTGTCGAATTGTTTACCAATGATAACCAATATTTAAACAAAACTACATGCAAATAATAATAATAATAATAGAAATTATGAATGCAATTTTATTTATTAGAAGTGAGTACAGTTTCAAACGTTTCACTATTTATTTTTTTCCCTCTTCATTACTAAAATAGGCATAAAATAATATTAATACGCAATTTGGTTAAAATTTTATTAATTTAATATTAAATTAACTCAAACAAATTAGTCTGTTACTGAGAACTGAACCTATGGCGCAATAAAAATTATGTATTATATATATAGTAAACTCTATATTATAAATATTAGTTTTAACTAGGTTCAGTTAACCAATGTGTACGGATTTATTGCTATATTTTTAAAACTTTTGATAGTATGTATACTCACTTTCTTCTTCGATATCAACACGATTCTCGAGCTCTGAAGTGCTTTTCTGTCGTCGCAAAAGCTTCTGTTTCGGCTGACAGCGCGGCAAATTCGGAGCACAGTCACCATGAGCATTCAGCTTGCATATGCGACATCGAAGCCCCTGGCGCGTGTGTCCTATACAGAAGACAAATAAGTGTTACAAATTTTATATTCTAACAGAATAATATTTCACAAAATACCTCTCAAGATCTGTGAACAAACATCGCAAGCTGTTATCTTTTTGTATGTGTACTCCTGAAGATGATGGCTGCCATCCTCATTCGGACGCACTGGTTGTGTTGATGAGCCTGCGGCTCCATTACGCCTGTGAAGTTTTTTAAAAACAGTGTATTAGTAATGATAACAAATTAATTAATCAATGTATTTTATTGTGTTTTGTGTAGTGTTGGATGAAATGTATGCACACATAGAGTTCAAAATAATTATTTACTAAAACAAATTAAATTCAATAATAAATAAATGCAATAAAGACAATGCGCTACAATATTTTAGCTTTCATTTTGCTTAAGTTAATTTACATTTACTAAAATTAGGAGAAAAAATCATATAAAATAAACGCTACATTCGAGCACTTAAACAACAATCGTTTAAGACACAGTGCTACATTTTGAAATTGCTTTCCCATTTGATCTTGGCGCGTGCCGGTTTGTGATTGCACTTACGTATGTAGTAGACAAATGTCTATAAACCACAAAGAAAAGGAGGCAGAGAGAGAGAGAGAGAGAGAGCAGAAAACTAAAAAAAATTGAGTATCGTGAGACGCCAGTTCTTCCAGTGCATCTTATTAAACATTTGTTTTAACATTTCCGAATATTAAACAAACGAGTTGACCAAATCAAAAAGGATATTTTTCATGCTGATATTTTAAGTATATACATATGGTGAAAATATGAGCATATTGTAGAACAACTTTGTGCGTGTCTGTAGCCGCTTCTTAACATCAAATTTTAATGAAATTCACAGAGTGGTAAGATGGTGCACATGTTCAAGAATACAGAAGTACGAGTATGTATATATATATATTTTATAGGGTTTTCCATGACTCGACTTTTTATAGTTTTGACCTATTGGGCAAATCGAGCCAAAAATTCAACTTAAGTAGAACCGAAGCATTTGTAATCTTCACATGCCACTTAAAAACCATGATTAGGCGTTAAATACTAAACTGTTTCGTCATAATGTAATTTAGTTTAAGTCTTTTCGAATTAAATAGTTAGAACTTTCCTCATGAGTCATGTCTAAAAATGTGTGGACAATGTGTTTTCATGAGTGCTTACATCTATAGTTTGTTTGGTAGGCCTGTTCCGAGAAATGTTGAGAAAATAAAAATTCATAAAAGATCGAATACCAAATTACAGAGTGATTTGAATTCATGGTGCGTTTTTTATTTATTTTATCCAGAGAGTGCGCTAACTTTTCCAATCGTCTTGTGCTTCTGCCGTCTCACTCGAGTGGAGTTAGTTGAAAAATTAATGAGTGCCGCGTACTCTACTATATAATCCCAATCGCTTTGATTTTCCGCCAAGTTTTGTTTAAAAACGTTTGCATTTTTATATATTTATTCATTTATTTACGCGCTCGTAATTATTTGTTTTCATTATTAAACACATAATTTATTGTTAAAATCAAAAAGCGATTGTTTCTTTTGAGATTTCAGCAATATCCACCACTATCTGTTTACGCCGGTATTTAATTTTGCTTAAGGAGAAGATGCAATACATAAAGGCGGTTAGTTTAAATGGAACTATTTCTGCGAATATCGATTCACTAAAAACCGAGCGACTAGTATCATAAATACAGACTAACGAATGAACAGACGGACGAACTGCGGAACGACATATCAAGTTTGAAAAAGAGAATATAAAGCAGAACTGCGATTTACGATTTCTTGTTCAAGTTTGTCATGTTGCCTTTGAGTCTTACATCGAAACTAAAAAAATGCCGGCCTATGACCTTATCAGATACAGCTGGTGCAAGAATTGAAGCCATCGTTAGCGCAGTACGTTTCGTCAATGGGTTAAATATTAAGTGGAAGTAAACCCAGTTAGCAATATTCTGTACAGTGGTGAGGCTCATTTCTGCCTCGATGGACCGGTCAATAAGCAAAATTTCCGCATTTGGAGTGAAGAAAATCGACAAGAGATTCGCGTGACACCGTTGCATGCACAAAATATGACTGTTTAATGCGCTTTATGGGCCGCTATTTCTTTTATCTTTATAAGTGAGGCCGGCGGGAACGTTACCGTCAATGGCGGGCGCTATAGAGCCATGATTAGCGAAAATTTTGTGTTTCAATTGAATGGGATGTTTATTGAAGACATCTTTTTCTAACAGAACGGAGCCACATGCCAAATAGCGCTTTAAACGATTGACTTACTAAAAAGAAACATTTGGCAAATGTGTTATTTCTCGAAGTGGACCAGTTAACTGGCAATCGAGATCGTGCGATTTAACGCTTTTGTATTATCTTCTCTAGGTTAACGAGAAGTCATTGGTTTATGGGAACGAACCAGCAACTTTGTGTAACATTGTGCAATCCATTGCAGAGATACATTGGACTTCCAGAATGTGCCATGTCCGAGCCAGCTCACATGCCCGAAATCATATAAATTATCTTTCTAATGAAGCCACTTTTCAGTTTGAAATTATTTACTCTCAGTATTTTAATTCAATTTAAAGTTCTATTTATTTATTTATTTATTTTTAGTTTTTTTTTTTTTTTGGTGCCACAACCAATTTGACACAAGATTGTACTCTTGTACTCGATTTCATTTATACAAAGATATATAAACTCAATTACGCACTTGGATATGAAGATTACGCTTGTTATTTGTACGCCTTGCTGGCACTTCCGTTTCCGGTTGCTCAAGTGCAGTAAGTGCAGACAAATAACAACAACAGTAACAGTAACAGTAACAATAACAATAGCAATAACAAGAGTCACAATGTTAACAACATATTTCTGCAAAATTTACATTAAAAATATTGTAAACAAAATAAGCATACAATTCAAATAAATGTGTGCATGGATATTCGTATATTTGCCATATAGTGCAAGTATATACTTGTATGTTGACTGTTGGTTGCTATTGAAATACAATATAACTCATACGAGACATAAGTGCGTTTTGTTTGGCTAAAATTTTTGTAGTAGATACTCGTACATATTTAGAAAGAAAGAAAGAAAGAAAGAAAGAAAGAACGTATGAAAGCACTTCACACAATGGACACATGCCAACGAGCACTTTTGTACATTAATCAAAATGTTGCTTACACTAGGATGGAGCGAAAGTGTTGCCATTGTAATAAAATACAACACTTAAAATACACGCACACATATACACAGAAAAAAATGTATATGTAGATCAGGTCCTTCATTTATACACACATTTGGGTATGTGTATGTTTTCTACTTAATTGCATTTTATGCGCCCATTTATCACTGTCAATAAATTAACTTTGCGCATAAAAGAAGGCATAAGCGTATATGTAAGATAGAGATAGAGCGTGAGATATAGGTATCAATGGCGTAGCAATCAGGAAAAAAAAAACAGAGTAAATGACTGCAATTCGACAATAATAATAAAAACCAATAATATTGACAAAAAAAAAAAAATAAAAATAAATAAAATACAAAAATAACAACAATGGTCAGCAAAAATTCGAATGACAAACAATTTACTTAGTCAACAAGGACATGCCTTCTTGACGCATCAATTGACGCACACACATGAGTATGTACGGAATGCTTTTTATATACATGCATTGGCATGTAGTTGTATGTATTCGTTCTGTACTTCTCTTAATTCGATTGGATTGCTATGGAATTTTAACGCAAACTATTTACACTTAACGTAAAAGTTTTACAATACTTTTTATAACATTAACGCATTAAAGGAGAGATCGTAGACCACATAAAGTATATATGTATATATTATTGATCAGCTCGACAAAACGAGTCGATCTAGCCATGTCCGTCTGTCTGTCTAACTGCATGTTGTTGTTTTTAAGATATCCTGTTTTAAATCAGCACATATACTGCTTTTTATTGTATTGTCATGCCACGCCCACTTTTTGGAGTAGCACCCATACAAACCACCACACTCCCATTTTCGACCTTTAGTAAGAAATTTTTTGTAATCCCATTAATTTTTGGGGTTGCCCCCATATAAACCACCCACCTACTTCTGCTTTTTTGTATGGTATAACTTACATTGGAGCATGTCCCGCTTACTCTTAGGGATAGCGTCCATACAAATTTACCACCCATTTTTAAATTTTGTATGAAAATCTTTCTTATTACAGTGAATATCAACTTCAAATTGAATATAGTGGCTTCTTATAGACGAACACTTGGCATATAGAGAAAAAGGTATGATTTCCCTTTTTCAGGGTAGCCCTCATACAAACCCACCAACCAATTTTGGTATTTTACATGAAAAACTTTTTCAATTCAGGCAAAATAGATTTGACATTAGATATGGTGGCTTGGCATGAACGTACGCTTCGCACGATTAACAAGGGGTATCTCACGCCTATATTCAGGCGTAGGCCCCATCCCACATGCACAGCTTGAAACTTCGTGTGAACGGCCTCACCGAAGTTAACTTTTTTTTTTGTTTTTTTATACCATTCACACATAGTGTTAAATGGTATTATCAGTTTGTCTGAAAGTGTGTAACGCATTAAAGGATGCATCGTAGACCCCATAAAGTATATATATTCTTGATCAGCTCGACGAGATGAGTCGATCTAACCATTTCCGTCTGTCTGTCCGTCTGTCTTTCCGTCTGTCCGTCTGTCTGTCTCTCTGTATGTTGTTGCGCATTTTTTGGGCACCAATTTTTATGCTATCCAGTTGAAAATTTGCACACATATTTCTAATTATTGCATAATTTAATATAGTATCAAGATTGACCCGCCACGTCCGTTATTTGGGGTAGCCCTCCATAAAAACCCACCGCCCACTTTTGACTTTTTGTATGAAATTTTTTTATATTGTAGTCAATAGCAACTTCATAATTTTTATGGTAGCTTCTAGTAGACGTACAGTTTACATATACAATAATGGGTGGGACCCGCCCACTTTTTGGGGAAGACCCCATACAAACCTACTGCCCAATTTTGGGTTTTTGTATGAGAAACTTCATATAAATGTCAATATTAAGTTGAAATGCGATGTAGTGACTTTTTATGGTTAGCAGCTTAACGTACATAGACTAATGGGCGTGTCCTCCACTTTTTGGGGTAGCCCCCCATACAAACCCACCTCCCACTTTTGTGTTTTTATAAAACAATTCTTTATGTGAATCGATATTTGCTATAAATTCGATTTAGAGGATTTTAGTGGACAACTGCTTCACAAACACATACAAATGGGCGTGTCCCGCCCACTTTTTGAGTTAGGCCCATACAAACCCACAGCTCACTTTTATGCATTTGTATAAAAAACGTAACTATCAACTCGCAATTCGATATGGCTGCGTCTTATAGATGGTCGCTTCATACACATCTACTATTGGGCGTGTACCGCCCCCTTTTTGGGGTGATTTTGCACGAAAAACTGTTTCATTACAGGCAAAATCAATTTGAAATTTTATATTGTTGCTTCTTATGGTCGCACAAACATAATTCTCAAAGGATGTGTCCTGTGCTTTTTTAGGGTTAGCTCCCAGCAAACTATCCACCAACTTAGTGTGAATGGTATTAAAGACAAATCTTACTTGAAATGCTACTATACTTATATATCAACTAAAGCGGTTTGAATTGATAAGTATATTAAGTTTTTACAAAATGATTGTATTTATTCTTGATTAGCATCAATAGCCAAGTCAATATAGTCGTGTACGTCCGTTACCAAACTTAATTTCGAGTATGTAGACTATTTAAGATCTGGCCAGATGAAGTATATATAAGAGATATAGACCTTTTTCCAAGTTTTGATATGAACAAATTTATTGTTACTTAACATAGAAACACTAAATTTTGTATGGATAACACTAACTCCGATAAAAAATACCGGATACGCCAGGATCCCATTACTATAGAATATAGCCTATTTAATAAAAATACCCTTAGGCTGTGAAGAGAGTACCTAGTAGTCGAACATTCTAAAGTGAACATTTTAAAAGTGAAAGTTTTATGTATGAACAGAAAAACATTCTTCAAACCAATTTCAATTTATATAAATCAAGAAACGTGTACAAGAGTTTAACAATCCCATAAATTTGAATCAAGTACGAACTACAATATAATTTAATTGGAACTATTTATTAACAACTTTTTTCTAATTAAAAAAAAAAACAAATATTCAAAGCCAATTGCAAATTCAATCTTTTATGATTGAAAATATAAACAATGAAATGCCTTTGTAGCAAGGAATACTCGAGAAAACCGCATTTCTATTTTCATTTGCCTTGTCACTGAGAACAATGCTGAGCATTTCAAATGTATTTTTGCTTAATAAGGATAACATGAGAATTGTTTCATTTCCAACTTTATATCTATGTTTGCTGTTGGCTACGTAGCTTGCCAGCAGATTGGAAGTGGCTTTTGTTGTTCAATATAGGACTGTGTTTTAATAAGAAAGGCATCTATATAGATTTGCTTCACAGTTTGAAAGCTGCTGTTGAAACAATGCGTAAAATGCAAACAATAAGTAACATCGAATAGAACAATCGTAATGTAGACAAACACAATTATACAGATACACAAATAAATATACTTATTGTATATACATACATATACGTATAGTTATTTACACGGTTGATCTCATCTCTTTTTTATTTTATTTCAAGCAGAGGAAGCTGTTCATATTAAAATACAATACAATATGTTGTGGAATGATTATTTGTTTGTATTTCAGATACTTTTGTATGTTTGCATGTTGCTATGTGTTGTTTGAGTTTGTACTCGTATTAATATGCACTGATTTCCAATGTCTATTTACTTGTTATTTTGTAGTTTCAGTTGGTGTCCATTACAGTGTCATTTGCTCAACATTATTTTGACAAACTATTCAAAGTTGATATTTTCATTTATTTTCATTTTTATTTCAAAGCAAATCTTTATTAAAACCAGCCATAAAAATCTTTTTATCGAAGCATTAATTCTGAATAAAATGAGGATTAGTATTCAATGATTTGCCTCCAATTTTTCCTTTCTACAAACTATTATATTACATAGTGCAAATACATTTTTGAGACAAAATTCAATTTCTAGTTACTCTTGTATCAGCGCGGTATCTAGAGAGTATATAACGTGAGTTTGGTGTCTTAGTCATCTCAAGATGGAGAAATTTTCTCTCAGACAGACATATGAATGGGCGAACGGAGATGGTTATATCGACTCGTCTTTCCGTACTGATGGCAATTATGTTCATGTATATATTTTATGGGGTCTCCGATGCATACATTTTGACAAGTCCGCCTGTCTGTGGGTTAAACACATTCCATTTATAAGCAGAAGAAACTTAAGTTGAAACATGACCGCGATTTACCCACTAGAAGGTATAGCTCCCATACAAAAACACTTTGTATTTATTTAGTTTCATCAAACACGTTTGAAATAAAGAAATTATTTTTAAAACAATAATTGTTTTGAATTTAATCAATTAATATAATAGCAGATATTGCATAAATTGTATATTTATATAAGCAAATATATAGCTCAAATATACTAACATTCCAGACGACTTGCGTTCAACCCTCGCTCGATGCAAAATTCCTTTAATTTTTAATACGATTCATTTTATTTATTTTATACGCAGCATTATTATCGACATTCATTAAAAAAATACATATACACTAGCTCGAAAAATTCTGCGCACACCACAAAAAAAAAATTAAAAAATTTTAACTTTAATCGCAAATATCTCAGCTAATGTTTTAAGTATTAAATCAAACTTTGTTTTATTATATAGTTTATTAATTTCTCACTAATAATAAAATTTTTGCTGCATTTTTATACTTAAAATTATAGTTTTAATTCATTTTGTGCTACAACATGCCAGTTAAGCACTACCGCAAAAGTCTGCGTACAGCTGCATTCGAGAAGCATACGGGAAGCACGGAATGAGCGAATATACGATGACCGCTACCTAAAAATATTTGAGGAAATGCTTAACTCACTTTGGAGATTTAGTTCATTATTTTTCTATTAATTGCAGTATCAAAAAAATTTTATAGCGCCATGGACAACAACGGAAATTAGATTGGTGCGGATGGGTGCAATTATTTTAAAGCTATATCTTGAGTTAAAATTCTATAGAAAAATTGAAAAAGTAGTCAAGTCAATCAACAATACAAAGATTTCTAACTAACTACAATTCAACGGGTTCCATCCTACCAAAACCCTGATAAGGTCATTTCTCTTAACAAAATGAGAGAAAAAAGCGACATTTAGTTAGTGGGACAGAATCCAAAGTCGGTTTACGGACGATAATTTTATGTGATAACCTCATAAGAAAACATTGATGAAAAATTGCATACTTTTGTGAATTGAATTCTAATGTAATTCCAATAATTCAATCAGTACACAAACAACTTGTATATATATATATATATAAAAGAGTTTCTTTACCAACAACAAAGAGACGAAATATACGCCTCTCCCTCTCTCTATCTCTCTCTCTCTCTCTCTCTCTCTCTCTCTCTCTCTCTCTCTCTCTCTCTTTCGACTGACCACCAGCAACTTTAAAAGCGTTTTGTTGTTGTATTTGGTATTCAAATGCAAAAGTAACTGTTATTGTCGTCTTCCTTGATCTATGGTGTGCGTGCTTTGTTTACTTTGTACATGTATTTTATTTGAAACAAACTTACAATGTTATTATTCATACATTCTACCAAGTGCATACCGCACCCCACCGCGCGCTAGATAACACTAATTCGCAAATGCACACACACATAACTATAGCTTTCAACAAGCCAATGCACGCTGGTCTGTCTATCGCTTGCTTGTTCAGGCGGAACGACACAATCGTCACATGTATTCATATGTGTACGATTACATGTTCCGCCTTTTGCTTTTCGTTCGTTTAGTGTCGTGTCGTAACGGTAAATGGAACGTCAGAAATGAGTCATGCTTCTGCGCTAAACCAACCGATTTAATAGACGTTATCACGTCAATAATTTCCGTTGTTACAGCCCTAAAAAATTAAAAAAAAGCTGGGTATTATGGTCGAGTTGCCCGTAAGAAGCTCTATATCTTAGCCGTAAATAAGCAGAAGCGCATGGTATTTGTAAATGAGTAAGTTTCCAAGCACCCAGAGTTTTGGAACAAGTTTGTTTTTTCGGATGAGAACAAATTTTGTATTTTCGTGATAAAAGAAAAAAGCTGGTGTGAAGAAAGAGCAGTGCGGCCATTGAAAAGGAAAATTTGGTGGAGAAGGAGTTGTGGTTTGGGGTGTATGGCAGCCAATGGTATTGGCAAACTAACATTTATAGAATCAGTAATGCATCAAACTAGTTATATCCATGTTTTGAAGTATAATTTGCTGCAAAGTTCCTAGAAGTTGGGGCTCCAAGAAGAGTTTTGGTTTCAGCAAGATAACGATCCCAAGCACAATGTGCATAAAGTAAAGCTCTAGCTCCTTTATAATATGAAAAATCAGTGGAGAACGCAGAATCCGTCAACACACCATTACCTCCAAAAATATGAAAAAATATATAATAATGGGGGAATAGGAAAAAATTACGACTGAAAATAAAAAAAAAAAATTGTGGACTCCATGCCAAGACGTCTTACGGAGGTACTGGCGAGACAAATCTTTTTCTTCGAAAAAAGAAGCCTGTACGCAGACTTTTGCGGTAGTGATTTTCTGACATGTTGTATCATAAAATGAATAAAAACTATAATTTTAAGTATAAAAATGCAGCAAAAATCTTATTAGTTAAGAGAAATTAATAAAACAAATTTCGACGCAATACATAAAACATTTGCTGAGATATTTGCGTCTAAGTATCCCCTCAAAAAATGAAAACTGAGCATTGCCGAGAAAAAAGGACTAGTGTGAAGAGTATTAAAGCTTCGGTTCCATCGTAGTTAACATTTTTTCTTGTTTTAATTTTGTTTTGTTTTTTATATTTGTTTTTTATTTGTAAATTTGAAAAAACAAATTATTCGTGTTTGTAATTAATAATTTAATTTTTGAAGCAGCACATCAATTTCTGTATAACAATCGTAAAAACCCAATCGAGTTTTTTGGTAAGCCAGTTCCGGTTTCAACTTTGTAACAAACGCTGGAAATGACATTTTGTATTTGAAACAGTACGAATAACAATAGCCTAACCCCATGGAGTATACATATCAACATGACTCGCTCACTTTTAGTGTAGCCCCCGTACAAAACCCGTACAAATATCAGTTAGAAATTGGATATGCTAGCTTCTTATTATATTTATGTACTTTACTTATATCAAAGCGCATATGTTTTCCACTTTCAGCGATAGCCTTGTGCATATCCTTTATTCACTGTTAGTTTTTCAGGTTTTACAAATAGTATTTTTATTCTATGGTTGAAATATATAACTGCTATACCGTTTCAAATTTCATATGAAGGGTATTAAAGCTTCGGTTCGGTATTTAAATTTACTTTGAAGGCTAATTGAGTTTAGGCATTGAAATGATTTAATTAAAACTTATTGCATAATGAAATTATATTTTGAAACAAATTTAAATGAAAGAAATTTTGTAAGTGAATGCTTAAATGTTTTAGTAAAATATTTCAATATATTTTGTTAGTATTTGTGTGAATTTTCTTTGAACAGACTTGTACTCGTATCTGTATATGTTCAAGCATGACTGACTGAATTGTGTGTTGTTTTATCCTTGTATTAGCCTCAATAGTATACTATTTTATACAATTAAAATAATTAATATATGTAATTATAATTATACCATTAGTGACAGTTATTAAGGAACTAAGTATATATGCAAACATTTGTAAGCACACGTTTGTTTCGGCATAATGCACAATGCCATCAAATATGAGCATTAAAATAATAAAGTTATTTACTTAATGATTCATTTATTTGATGAAAATTAATATATTAATATACAACTTTAAATAATAGATACTAAGTTCAACAATTCAACACAGCTAACAAATCTAATTTTATGTATAGCTACTAGTAAATATTTATTTAGGCGTATTAACTACGGTGGATGTTTTATATAATACTTAAAGAAGTAAAAATTAAATTAAAATTTCCATATATTGTTAAAAACTAAAAAGTAAATATAATAAAAAACTAGTTATTGTTTAAACTGTAATTCGTACAAAACATTCCGTTCAGATTTTTCTCAGCGATTGGGCATACATGGAAAATGAAATATTTAATATATTTGCAACACCCTTTGTAGTATGCGATGCATGAATATATTATCATACTATAATTCAATTAATTTAAACAATGGCTTCATCCATCCATTTATTCTTGCATAACATAGCACCTAGTCAGCTGTTAAATATTTGATAAAATATTTTCAAAAGTAACACAGCATGCATAAACATATTTTAGCTCACATCGAGTATGGTCTATAAGAGAGGCTTGAATAATTTTGCATTTCCAAAATATTTGAAATGGCTTTAGTTTTAACATTGAAATTCAGTGGAAGTATATACATCGGTCGGCGCTCGAAGTGTTACCAACTTCACGCTGCCGTATCAATAAAATGGCTAATGACAGCGCGCTCTTGTTTTGTCAAGCGTTGGTCTGTGTTTTTGTTTACAAGCCTATGAAAGCATATCGCTTTACGTTGCAGTTAAAAAAAGTTATCGAAATGACATTCAAACGCAATTGTGTTATTGCTTTGTATTTGGCTGAAAAATCGCAACCAGCCATTGTTAATGAGCTACGTCATTTACGTGTGAACAAACTGTTTTTGCATCGTATCATTACACGTTACAATGATATTAGTAGCATTAGAAAACAGCATGGAGGTGGACATCCAAAAACAGCAACATCGGCAGAAATGGTTAGAAAGGTGAAGACCGGGATGCAACGTAAACCACGACAAAGCGCAGTTCAATTTCCGAAATAAGTCAATGTGTCTGCTTGTAGCATGGGGAACATGTGAAAAAATTAACTACGATCAAAGCTCTACAAAATACAAAAAGTGCAAGATTTAACACCTGCACAAAGGGCAAGAGCAAAGGTGTTAAAACACTTGGCGAGCTTGAAAATTCAACAACAAGTTTGCTTGAAATTTTGTGTTTCCAATGGAATAACGGCAACGGAATCATTGAAAATGTTACAAAAGTGTTTTGAGTACTCTACTCTATTGAGAACACAAGTAGTTGAGTGACATAAAGCATTCAGTGGGTGTCGTGAAATCGTAGAAGACGTGCCTCATGCAATTCGTCCATCCACCTCTGTGAACGACAAAAACATCGGAAAATTGATGGAAATTGTGCTCGAAAATCATCGTATTGGCATTAAAAAGATTACAGAGACACTCAACGTCTCTTATGGATCGACTCAACACAATTTGTTTGATGTTTTGGGTATGTAACGCATCGCCGCCAGACTCGTACCAAAAGACCTGAATTTTTTGCAAAAACAACGTCGAGTAGAGGTCGCAAAAGTGATGCTTTCCAACGTAGCTGATGACCCTACAATCTAGCGAATGGCGCACCAAAAAATGAGCCGCAACCGAAAAAACAACGTCAAAGTCGGTCGAAAATTAAGGTGGTGCTGATCGTTTTCTTCGATTGCCATGATGTGGTTAACCCTGAATTCGTTCCAGAGGGTTAACCGGTCAATAAGGTGTACTACTTGGCCCTTTTGAAACGTCTACGTGAAGCAGTTTGTCGCATTTGTGGGTAGATTTGTGCCAGATTTTTGGGCAGATTTTTCACCACGACGACAATGCATCGTCACATTCTAGCTTGATTGCGACATGACAAACATGAAACAAAAGTCATCGCACAACCACCGAATTCATCAGATTTTGCACCCTGTGACTTTTTCTGTTTTTGAAACTTAAATATCCAATCCTGGGAACGCGTCATGAGTCGATTCGCTGAAGGAACTAAAGGCTATAGCGGCCGATGCGTATAACAAGTGTATGGAAACTTGGATTAACCGTTGGCATGCTTGAATTGACTCAAAAGGAGCCTATTTTGATGGCAATAATAAAGATTTGTATTAAAATACATAAAAATTTTGTTTTTTTTTTTTTTACCAGTCCGGGTCAATTTTGATGATGGTGTATGGTATTATTCCTCATTTTTTGTCCACCTGGTTTGCGTTTCACTTTTTGATGAAACTTTGGTTGAAACATCTCGCGCTTTAAGAATTTTTGCTTTGTCTACTTTCTGATCTGCTCTAACAAAAATGAAAGGGAAAACAGAGGCTCATATTCTTCGTGTGTCATACGGCTATAAATTGATCAGTACTGTGTGCTTGCATCTTTTACCACTAACTGAATTCTCTCGTCATGTACGAGTCATTCGACTCGTTGCCCATGACTGAAATAGAGAAACTATTTGCAATTGTCAAAATAATTCGCTTAAAGTTTGTAATTTCTGTAAATAATTGAAATAAAAATAAAACTATTTCCTGGTGAAAACAATATATTCCAAACAATTAAAAAAGAAACATTAAAAAAAAAACAAACAAAAAAAAAAAAACCAAAAAACGAAACAGAAAATAATTTGTGTGTTGAAAAGTTTGTAAACAATTTCTATTTGTTTTAAATTGCAAGACAATGCTATTCTTCTTCATTTAACAACTACAGCTAGTAAAACAAATTGCACTAAAAGCGCAAAAGGGGAAAGTCTTCACATCGGAGGACAATTGGGAACAAAACAAAACAAGACAACGAACAAGAACAACACAATGGTGAACACAATGAAAATACTAGACAACAACTAAATGGGCTTGGGTGTTATAGAATGAATGGAATATGACAACGGAGCGTTTGTTGGAATGTTTTGGCAGGTAGTACACGGGGGCGTATTAGTGATTTCATGTGCAATGCGAAAACTTTACACAATTGAAAGTCAAAGTAGGAAACTTTTGCAAAGATTTTCTTGCACATTCGTAAATGTTTATGTTTGTTTTCATGTATTCGTATTTCGCCTATAAAAGTGCTTTGTTTTACTTTTCTTAGCCTCTTTCCCTCCAATGACTTTTGTTCTAAAACGTGCGAAATTTGTGCAACGCCGTTGGTGGTAATGGATCTCATGACGATGATGACTTTGCGCTTCGTACAACTTTTAAATAATTTTCAATGCAAGAACTTTGTCGCGTAAGAAATACAATTTCAATAAAAAGTTGTTTATTTGCAAAAGGATTATATACTTCAAGAGTGCATTTGTATTGGTTTTTTTTTTTTTTACTTTTTATATTGCAAATTTTTGCACTTAAATATGTAACTAGGAATTTATGCATTTTTTTTGCGCTCAATGAAGCAGCCGTTGATGCGCCATAAGTCTTTGTAGAAAATATTGAAGCTCACTAAGCCCAAATGCAAAAAGAAATTCCGATTTGTCGAAATTGTCGTCTATGCCGTTGGCGCTGAATGTTGCAATACGTTGCAGCTGTTCTCGACAGGAATATATTGTTGGCACTGTCGAAGCGCAAGAAAATACTCTGCCACTGCTGATCCTGTACTCGAGGGGTATGACGCTGCAGGCATTAAACAGAGGAGTGCGCTTAAGTCCTAGCTTAGGACGCGAGGCAGGATATGTTTGGTGCACAATTTTAAGTGTTTGCGCATTGGTATGTATTTGTATCCATATGAATGTTAGTTTCTCGGTCGTTTGTACTCGTATATAAGCTAGATAGTTTTATTTGTCTTGGTATTTTTGTGAAATTTATAGTTTGTAATTTTTTGTATACACATTTTTTTCCACCTTATATCAACTTCAATCACAGCAGCTTAGCTGCAACTTTATAAGTATCAGAATGTTGTGTGTGAGGCGCAGTAAGAGTATTTTTATATACCCATGTACCTTTCTTATTTTACTGATGAAGTAATTTTGCTTGTGAGTGTAATGTATAGGCTTTGGATAAGGAGCACAGGTGCACACTATAATATAACTTAGATATACATAGTCAATTTACCAATTGGGTTTGGATGATACTGCTGTTTGTAGGAACTACGACCATTTACTTTGTTAAGGGTTTCTTTGGTTTTAATATGCAGAATAATGTTATTTTCAGAGATTTAGCTGATGTTGTAATTGCTTTACAGTAAGTCAGTGATAACCGCACGAAATAAATTTGGTGTCCTTTGTCTTAATAAAATATAAATAATATTAGTTGCTTTCAGCAGAAACTATTTCCGGTAACTATATTCTAACTATTTCAATGTATCTTTTTCTTATTCGTTTTAAGTTTCGTTTCAGTTTAAGCGTTTGTATTAGACTTTGCTTTATTTGATATCCCTTCTGCTTCATATCCTTTAATGCATGTGATCTACAGGCAAATACTGCTTATCATTTTCGTGAAGATTTTGCGAAAGAGAATTCGTGAAAATAAAAAATTCAAACTTTCTGCAGGAGCAATGCGTATTATACATGTTTAATGTCAAATGAATTAAAATTGCGAAATCATTCAAAAAGTTAATCGTTCAAGGGTGCCACAGGAATGGCTTTCGCTTGAATTTCACTTCAATTTCAATTCACCATGCACTATGCACACCTCATTTTCCAGCGATTTGCAAATCGTCTGTAATTGAGCTGTTGATTTGACTAAATGCGCCTCTAAAATGCATTTTGTAATTAAAAATGCCTATCATTGCAGATAGGGTGTACAATCTCTGATTAATTTACATCAATTTGTCATTTCATATGCCGCACGTAGGAAAGCGCACCATTCGGTGTAGCTAGGTGCGCGCCGGTGCCAGTCGCTGGCATGTATCCAGTATCCGAGGAAGTCAGGGTCCATGCTTCTGCGTCATACATCAGGACCAGTATTATCAGTGTTTTATAGACTTTTATCTTCATACTTCTAGAGCTCTATTTCTAATTTACTTGCTGAGCCTAAAATAACAGCGGTTAGTAAGCGTGATTTCTTAGTCTGATTTCTTAGTCTAGATAGACAAAGCTTTCTACAACATTGAAGTTGAAATTCTCCATGCTCACAGACCGTCCAAGACGTGCTGATGGTCTCCGAGTGGACACCAAGTACTTCGTCTTGTCCTCGTTCACAGCTAGACCCATGAGACGTGACTGTTTTTCAGTTTCCGATAAATCGTTGTTCGTTCGTATCGGTGATATCAGTATCATCAGCATACAAAATGAACGAATAAAGCAGTGTCTGGAATTTTTTCTGTAGAGGACGAGAATCGATATGGTCGGCCAAAAATGTTCGACCGGCACAGAAATGTTGCCCTGGTAGAGCTAAAGTTGACAAATGCGGACGATTATCACAATAAATAATTGCTGTGGAAGTGGGATTAAACACCATGTCGGAAAACCACAAAAGATAATAACTGCGTCTCTACTTTTTACATTACGATGAAAAACATCACTGCTGAAAAAACTAGTAACTTTACTGTGGTCTCTGGCAACGAAGAAATCGCCCAGCACCATAAAAAAAAGAAAAATTTATGAAATTGAATTAATGCAGTTAATGTAGAAGTAATGAGAAGCTACAAAAGCACCATTTTCAGTACTGTTTTGACAGGTGGATCTACAGACTAAATAAATGTATGCAATTTAATGGTGATTATATAGAGAAGATAAAACCATATATTCACCTTCTTATCAAAAAATACTCGGATTGTCTAATTTCAACGAACCTCGTTGGAGATATTGTGAAATAAATCTTTTCTCGTAGTTCTTACAACTTCCAGGCATAAAAGTTGGTACAACTATTAGACATTCTGTCACGGTTCATGCGAAATAAAAGGTTAGTGTTTAATGCGTTTTGCGAAACTGGGTCCATGAATAGTGCTTCGAAGATTGTGTATTTCATTTAATGGGAATTACTTTGAAGGAGACAAAATTAATATAAAAAATAATTATATTTTAATAAAACTACAAAAACACGCTTTAATAGTAATGTTAACTAAAAAGTAAAAAATAATTTTGAATAAGTTTAAAATGAGAATTAAGCGATTGACAGAGAATTAACTTTAACATAAAAAAAAAGCTTGTGGTGCTCTGTAATGTTTTATTGTTGTTATTTACAAATAGCTACCAATGAAATAATTATACCAATTAATATGAAGCACCCCACGCCCCATTCAGTAACAGGCCAAGCTAATAAAAGCGTGTTGAAAATAATTAAGCCGTCATCGTTTCATTGACAATTTCCTAGTTCTTTTTGATCAGATGATATTTCCTCGAAATTCTTGTGTAAGCATAGTGCGTCTGTAAGATATAGACCTGCACTTTACGATTCATATAGAGTCCCTGATAGATTTATGTGATTTTTACTAACTTCAATATCCATTAAATAATCAATTCGTTGATAGATCTACAAAACAAGCATTATTATGTTTACAATTAAATATTTCGTGCAATAAAAAAGGCCAAGCCATCAAAGCTTAGCTTTTTCATGGTACACTTGAACCATTTTTTACATTCTCTCTTACGAGTACAACATTGATGACAGTGAATCATGTTCAATGTGCGCCGGAACTCGAATTAAGGTACATCATCTGTGATTAACGTTAACATATTTTCTTGCATCAAGTTAGTAATTTCGTATGGAGATGCGAAAGTATAGCAGTATTTAGAAACAAAATCAAAACAATAAAACTTTCCCAAACTCTATCGTGCCATTATCACTATCTTAACTTACAACACCCGCTTTTTTTTACTTCAAATGTGTAGCAGCAGATATATTTACATATTTTTTAATTACGAAATCAAAACATTTAAGTCAAAAGGTTTTTTGGTGCAAAACTATATACATTGGTATACTTGTACATATATTCTATGATGATTTTTTCTACAATGTTCACTCTATTGAATTTTTATCAAAATGAAAAAGTTTCTAATTGATTAAAATACTTTACTTTTATTTTATATTTGGTTTGTTAACTTATTTTGAACAGATTAGTTTTGTTTTGCGAATAAAAAATTTTTTTTTTCAAGATTTTTTACCTCAAAGTTAAAACAGTTGAGACAGCGTGATACATTTGGTTTTGACGTGGTTGACTAATTGTTACGAATTTTCGATGGTGTTAGTTGTTTTTTACATATATATACATATATATATTTTTTTTTTTTAGTTGTATCAGTTTGATTTTTGATTTTTGATTTTTTTTTTTTTTGGTTGTGTTGAAGGTTTTGCTCAATTTTAATTTTGTAAATATATTTTTTTTTTATGCGAATAAATAAGTTTCATGTTCATTTTATGGAATAAATATATATGAAAATAGAGAATATTGATTAAATAAGTTTTTTTCATATTCACAGAGACGAATACTTAATGCTTAAAGTAACTAAAATCACCTTTTTTCGCTATTACAAATACGTTATTTTATAACCGCAATTTAATTTAGTTTGTGGTTCCTCAATTTGTACACGCATTTTGCATTTGTCAAAAGAACACATTGCAGAACTTTGCAGCAAATGAATCCGTAAAGTGAGTTCGAAATTATAACAAATATAATGCATTTTGAGGTTGCATTTCAATCAATTTGTATTGTGAAAAAATTGTTAACCGCAAATATGCAATATGTGCAGCAACCAGTTTTAAATCCAGGTAAATATTGACACGATGAATTTAGAATTTCATAAACCAATTAAATCTGTTAGAATTTTGTTAAATGTACATAAATACACGGTTTGATCTGAAAATAACCGAACTTTTGTAGTTATAAAATAAAACAAGCATGTTTTTATATTTCAAAGCTAACATTTATTCAAAATACGATCCATTTAACTCAAAACAATGCTTGGAACGCTCAACCAATTTATCTATAGCTCCTTTCATTGCAGAGTTCATTTTTGGGAAGAGATAATAATCACACGGTAATAGATCAGACGAATACGGAGGGTGGTCGATCATAAAAAATTCATTGTCTGTTTTGGTGCATTTTTATGCAATAAAAACAGCTGCTTTCCTTTGGAATATTCGGGCCTAGCACGTAGAACTCTCGACCACAAACGATGTAAAACTTGTAAATAATATTCTCCATTGACAATTTGACCTTCTGGAACAAATTCCTTGTGAAAAATATATTTGGAATCATAGAAAGCTATCAAAATTGTTTTGGTTCTTGACTTCTGAAGACGGATTTTTTTTTTTTTTGATTTCGGCTCGTATTTTGACTTCCATTCTGCAGATTGGCGCTCAGTTTTAGGATCATATTTAAAATACCTTGTTTCATCACCAGCTATGATCGAATCAAGAAAATTTAAATCGTTTTCAGCTGTTGAAATGATGTCTTTGCAATGATGAAATTTAATATTTGCCATTTTGTTTTTACGACACAACTACAAAAACTGCTTTTATTAAAATGTGTGTGTCATTTTGTAACCTGTTAAACGATTGGCGTGAACTTAGCTGCTTTCGAAAGAAGAAAAATGTACCTTTTAATATATCGCGCTATGTGTTCTATGATTTGAATTAAAAGTTTGGTTATTTTTAGATCATACCTTGCACATACATCTGTAAGTACTATTACGGGCAAAGTCAGCACATTGCTATCAAAAGGAATTTCTCAAAAGTGATTTTCGGTACGTTGACGTATGGTGAATGTTTGACGGTTTTATTCTGCCATCCTTTTTTTATTGTTTTTTTGCGTCTACTTCATTTTGTGCTGAAAACCGCAAAAGAGCAAAATATACACAAACAAAACCGCAGCACAGAAAAGTTGGTGAAAAAATGGCATAGAAAAAGATAGAAGTAGGTAAAATATAATATGGCGCATAGCTACAAAGCTTTATACACATGCCAATAAAGTAACGAGAAAAGTTCATCGACGCAGTGATGACGTTTCAAACTTGTTTGGCAACTTAAAAGCAGCTGAAAAGCCAACTTGTGAAGGGCATTTTTAAACAATTTTTTGCTCATTATGGTAAATTAAATTCCACTCTAGTTTGTATTGAAATTGAAGCATATAGATACATACATATATATGCAAATTGTAGTTTGAGTAGACAATTTTTGTTAGATGATATTAAATTGGTTTTCTTTAAACGATTTTCTTTGTAACTTGCTATGCATTTTCACATTTTCTATGATTGTCAATTGAAATTTCATTGAACGTTATTTTTTTTTTTTTTTTTGGTAATATAGCTTATTGCAAATGAAGAACTTCTTTTGATGCTTTCAAATTTCAAAAGAATTATTTTTCATCAAAATGTATGAAAGTTTACAATTCAATGATTACACAAGTAAAATCCAGATGGAATTGTATCAAATATATACATACAGGGTGTGCAATACTAAATCTTCGGTTTGTCAGCATTGAATAACTCTGTCATTTTTTAGCCGATTTCAACAAAGGAGCACGATTGTAGAACGTCATTCAATACAATTTTATCTATGAGTCAATGAACATCGAAAGAACGCGCTGAAATTGTAGCGCATTACATTGAAAAGAAATGTTCAATTGTGAAAAATGTGCGTACTTAGCGTAAAAAATGTGAAAGAAATTTCGCGCCTTCAAACAACACAATTTGTAGTTTTGCGAAGAATTCTTTGAGTACGGGTCTGTAGCAATACGCCAGCGTTCCATTCGACCGCGTCCGCGATGCTCCAATAAAGTTGCTGAAGCTTTAGGAGACATTATGGCGGATAATCAGAATGTCAAGGGTTCAGACGTTAAACGTGCGTAAAACGACTCTAAGGAGTATTATGTAGCAAGAACTTCATCTCTTCCCATACAAATTGCAACTAACTTAAAGCTTGTTGGCAAGCTGCCTAGTTTGCAATATCATGGATGCCGAAGCCTATTTTTTGGATCACAATTTTGATGACGGACAATAAACCAAACTGTCGAATTCGGGGAACAAAGAACCCACACCTCATTCACGAAACACCACTGCACGATGAGAAAGATACTGTTTGAGCCGGAGTGTGCTCAAAAACCATCATCGGACATCATTTTTCTTCAAAGTTGAAGAAACCGTCGACGGCGCACGCTATCGTTCGATGCTGGCACACTTTGTCCGCAAATTCGTGGAAAAGATCTGACAAACTTCTATTTTCACACCGCAGCCGCTATGATGCAGTTCTTGCAGCTCAAGTCCTCGAGACATGTCGTTGTGCCGAAAAATGGACTGACCTCCTCATTATCCGGATATAACTTCAACAGGCTTTTTTCTCTGGTGTTATTTAAAAGGTAAGTTTATGCCAGCAAATCGAAGACCATTGACGAACTGATTCGAATGTTATGCAAAAGTCCCGAAAAAGAGCTGATTTTTATGTATCGAATGGATGCGGTCATTCAAACGACATTGTAATCAGAAACTCATTTGAAATAAATGGTAAATAATGTTCTAAATCAGCGGTGGACAAACCCTTGCTCACGTTGCTCTGAGTGCTCAAACCGTTACTTTTGCATGCTTGCGATTTTCGACGAGACAACAACTTTCGGCACAGCCGCAAACGAAACAACAACCACACACAATTTTCGGACCGTCATAAAAGTGTTGATTTTGCTATGATTTATAACTTCTTCCGCGTCTTGTACACTGAGTAAGCCAGCGAAGTAGGTTTTGATGTGTTGATGTGTTACATTTTTTACTAAGTGATTGAGCTAAGTGATTGAATTTAAATGGTTTCAATAATTTTTTTCAGTGTTGAATTTTTTTTTACTTTAATAAACCAAACAACAACAATACAACGAAGGCTTGATTTTCTTCGCCACGCATCGAATCATAAAAGTGTTCATTTTGTTTAGATTTATGACTTCAAAAACTCTGTTTGTTGTAGATGTTGTTGTGCTGCTCCCGATTCAAAATTTCGTACCCACCGCTGTTCTAAATAAACTCTTGTTCGTTTGTCGAAATCGGCTGATCCTAGTTATTCAATAACGAAGGTCTAGAATAGCGCACTCTATATATATATATATATATATATATATATATATATATATATATATATATATATATATATATATATATATATATATATATATATATATATATATATATATATATATATATATATATATATATATATATATATATATATATATATATATATATATATATATATATATATATATATATATATATATATATATATATATATATATATATATATATATATATATATATATATATATATATATATATATATATATATATATATATATATATATACACATATATATACGAGGGCTGCTATTTATATTTCGGGAACTGGCAACACTAATGTCAAAAGCTAAAATCTGGCAACACCATAATAAAGTTTGACAATATTTTGGCATAACCGACTCACAAAGTTTTTATGCACAATTGCTGTTTGTTTTGTTTACAGTGAGTTGAGGAAAGCAATTTGGCCAAAAAATGGAAATTTCAAGAGAAGGTTTTCGTTGGATTATTTTTCACAACTTTCGTCGTGGATTATCTCAACAAGAATGTGTGAATGAAATCAGTTCTTTGTATGGCGATATAGCACCATCAAAAACCACAGTATATCGCTGGTATAGTGAATTCAATCGTGGTCGTAGTTCGGTCGCCGACGAATTCCGTGAAGGTCGTCCAAAATCGGTTGTTGTGCCCAAAAACATCGATGCAGTGCGTGAACTGATAATGCAAGAGCGTCATGTGACATATCGTGAGATAGAGGTGTCCTTGCACATTAGTTCCACTTCAAAACATTCGATTTTGTATGATATATATGTGTATGAGCCGGAAACAAAACAGCAATCTACCGTGTGGTTATTCCAAGACGAGCCAAATCCAATAAAAGTTGTTCGTGGAAGAAGCACAGCGAAGCAAATGATCGCCTGTTTCTTCGGCCGAATGGGTCATATTGCCACTGTTCCGCTTGAGCAACGTAGAACGGTCAATTCTGAGTGG
The DNA here is from genome assembly GCA_035044765.1 of Leucophenga montana. Taxonomy (NCBI): domain Eukaryota; kingdom Metazoa; phylum Arthropoda; class Insecta; order Diptera; family Drosophilidae; genus Leucophenga; species Leucophenga montana. The sequence continues at coordinate 609,410 of JAWNNQ010001439.1, read as the reverse complement.
TACACGACCATTTGTTTGCCGGAAGTCTTCGGAGAAATTCGTAAAACCAACCGCCAAAAACGAATCATTATCCATTATGACAATGCGAGCTCTCACACATCTCGTCAAACAAGTGCATGTTTGAGCAGTCAAAACATCGAATTAATGACTCATCCTCCGTAAAATCCTGATTTGGCACCCAATGACTTCATCTTGTTCCCGAGTATCAAAGGTAAACTGCGTGGTCAACGATTTACGAGCGCCGAAGAAGCAGTTGAAGCGTTCAACGGACCATGTTTTGGAGGTGTCTCAAGAGAAATGGAAAAACTGCTATGACAAATGGTTTCCACGAATGCAAAAGTGTATTGATTATCAAGGGGAATATTTTAAAAACAATAAAGCCATTTTCATTTAAAAATGTTTGTTATTATTAGCTATTCCCGAAATATAAATAGTACCCCTCGTATATATATATATATATATATATATATATATATATATATATATATATATATATATATATATATATATATATATATATATATATATATATATATATATATATATATATATATATTCTTTATAAAGCCAAAGCAAAAATATGTGTACTATAATTGCAGCCAGCTGCTAAAGTATGCCCAAGTGGCAAAGTGCTTTATATTGCTGCGCTATCTGGAGTATATACTGTGTGTATTTCAGAGCGCATTGGCATATAAAATTGTTGTGTATTTTATTATACTCTTAGCAGAGTATAGCGGGTTTTGAAAATTTATATCATCGGTTATGTGGCATGCTTTTAAGCATATTAAAAACGAATTATGAAATAGATTCTGCTATCTTTATTTTTTTAAAGTTTAGTTTTTCCAGCGTAGTCGTTCGTTTTTTGAAAATGGTAACTTTTAGTTCAATAAGATAGTACTTAACTTAATTAAAAAATAAAATAAATGAACTTCACTTAAGCTTAACTTAATGTGTATAAAGTTTGTAATGCATACCTTTCTGGAGCTGCTGAACCCGAAGCCGGCTTTAGGCTTTTAAATGCTTTCAGCCACTTTGTTTTCATCGATGGCGCACTTGCTGCGGAAAATTTACGTTCGTTGCGCGGTGAGCCCGGTTCAACTTTGCTAACGAATAACTCCTTCTGCAAAGATAAAGATAATAAAAAAAGGGTAATTTATAATCAGTACTGAGCACAACAAAGTTTAATTGTATACGTTTAAATGCTTATTTGTAGCTCAATGTTTTAGCTCCTAGCGTTGCAAAATAAGCTAGGATGTAGATTTTTCCATTGCCTACTTTCAGGCAGTAATTGTCGAAAAGTTGTGCTTATCTGAATGTGTACCGCTAAAAAGTTCACGCAAACAATCAAGTTGGTTCCTTAATTTTGTTTTTGCTCACAGTTCTCCTACTTAGTGCCAAACACGACATTCAGCCCATCCTTCTACACCGAATCGTTGCACTACCAACACGTAATTTGCATTTAACAGTCTCGTGTTTTACACTTAATTACAGCAATTAGCGAGGCATTCAACGTTGCTCGTCGAGCATAACGACTACTGCTGTTTCTTCAACACCGTCTATGCACAATCCTAAAATGTGTGACTAATTTCCACAAAATATGAGCACAAACTAGCAACAAACGATGTGTGTAATATACTTCTCAGTTTAACACGGGCCTAAAGCACACACACGTACAAACTTTGAATATACTTTAATGTATTCTCTAGGTACACATGTACTTAGTAAATTAACGTGTGAAACCAAATTACAAAGAGCTGCATTTAAAAAAAAGAAATTTGTTTATACTATTTATTAATAGAGAAGGAAGAAAAAGGCTTTATACGTAAACATACATATGTATGTATGTACGTATGTATGTTCTGCATAACTGTGGACGGTAGTACATGCAAGTGACGAAGTGTGGCTGCAGCACGAGCTCTATATTATACGTGCAATATCGAAGTGTTTACTGCTAAGTCCGATCGAAACGTCCTATGTACCAATAAAACGGTTTTGAAACATACATTCAGAAAATGTTAAATGTTAAAACATATAATAGCGGATGACCCCAGTCCGAAATATAGGCTGTTGCAAATACCCACCCTAAGCTTTTTTGGAGCTTGTGGGGCGCCGATTAAGATCAGGAATATCGGTCCACCCGCTCAAAAGTTATGAATTTTTGAAATTTTTGACGATTTAATGAAATAGTTTGTTTGAATCCTTTAGAATACCTAAATTTTTTAGTATACAAAAAACTAAGAAACTTTTGTTCTAAAAAGCTAAAATTTTAATTGGCTTCTGTGAACAAACGACTTAATATTATTCAACATGTGATAGCTCCTTGGAAAGGTCTTTCGAATGCCTTTCAAATGAATGAAAGGCGCTGTACAAACCCTACTTAAAAAAATATAGGTCAAAATAAATTTTGAAAAGTAAATTTTGCTAGTTTGCCGAAAATTGAAACCAAATTATCGTGTTCATATCTGGAAAGTTCATATGAAATTGGCCAAATTTTGATATATTATACTTTTCTGTAAAACTTCCGTGAGCCGAGACATAACATCGCAAATAACCGATTGTACATTTTAAGCTAGTGTCCAGCATGGATATTAAGCTGTTATACATTAGGTATATACTCGTATTACAAAGAAATGCAGACATGTACATCCATATACGCAATTAATTATTTGGTTTTTAACAGCAAGACGACGGTGCGGTTGATATTGCACCTCGTAGTCAGAATAATGTTAGTTCAAATCAGTCCCGAGTCAGAGGGAAATTTTATTCAAATTTTTTTAAATTGACTTGTTGTTACTTACAAGGTTGATCTAAAAATAACCGAACTTTTAATTTAAATCATAGAACATGCCTATCTATTAAATGTTGGCAGCGTTAGAAAGGTACAGTTTTCTTCTTTCGAAAGCAGCTAAGTACACGCCAATCGTTTGACAGGTTACAAAATGACACACGTTTTAAATTTTTATAGTTACGTCGTAAAAACAAAAGAGCAAATATTAAATTTAGTTTTAAACTCGGTAACAAATTTGCTTAGACTTACGAATTGTTAAAAAAAGACCTGGACGACCCGAAGCATCTAATCGTGCTGTGGATTAGTGGAAATTAGTGAAAAAAGTAAATGAAATAATCGCTATCGATGCAAATTTCACTGTGAGAAGGCTGCTAAAAGAATTAAATTCATCTTATTGTACAATCTACAAAATATTAACTGAAGATTTGGGTAAAAGCACAGCACATCAGTTAAATGATGATAAAAAAATGGCTCGTGTAGTCAATGAATTTTTGATGAAAAAACACATTTGCCTCATCGACTACCCTCCGTATTCGCCTGATCTATCACCGTGCAATTATTTTCTCTTCACAAAAATGAAAACTGCAAAGAAATGTGATTTTTACGATGGCATTCCAGCCATACAAGCAGCCGTGACCCAAGTGCTAAAGAACATCATAAAAATCAAGTTTAAAAAGTCTATGGATGAATTGGTTGAGTGTTACAAACGTTGTATTGAGTTAAATGGATTGTATTTTGAATAAATATTAGGTTTGAAACACAATACCATGCTTGTTTTATTTTATAACTAAAAAGTTTGGCTAATTTTAGAATAACCGTGTTCTATTTGCAGATTTGTAGAAGAATACACAAATTGAATTTTTTGAGAGCAACACCTTCTAGTAGCCGTTGCGGCCATTTTGATAGGTACAATTACTATGTTGATTATGAAATCTCTATATAACTCTAAAACCAATGTTTCAAACATGTGGGGAATAGGGCATATCACGAATTTAAAAATGTAAATTCTGGGGTCCCCGAAGCATCCTATAAGACCTTTGCAAAAAGTGAGACTAAATTGTAATACTATTTACACCTACTGTGAAAAGTATAACGACTAAGAACTATAGTCGACGAGCACATTATACCCTGCTTTGCTTTCTACAAACTATATTACAAAGTAGGCTAAGAAAATACAATAAAACAATTTCTACTGCAAGTCAACCCATATTGCATTTGTTCTGCTTTTTACATTTGCACAAAGTAATTATACGCTAGGCTTCCATTGCACGATATAGAAATCATCTTCAGCGATAAAGCTCATTTCTCACTTAATGACTTTGTGAATAAAAAAAAAAATATGCATTGTTGAACAGCAACGAACCCACAATTGCTTCAAGAGACTCCATTGTATCCACAGAAAGTGATCGTGTTGTGTGGATTTCACGAAGTATCTCCCAGTGTTGTGCTGAAGACGAGTTTCACAGAAAGCCTGTCCTTAATCTCCATGATTAAGTGCCTACGCGTTCTTAAGTAGTCTTCCCACTCCACTGGACCTAACCGTTCCAACGTTGCGACGTATGTACATTCGCTTCACAATAAAATCACTGATGAAACTTTCTGGAGAAGTCCTGTATACTTATTTTATGTGGTCTTATTTAGAAAATTTAGCTTTTACGGATATAAATCCTTGTACCAACACACTTCTTTTCATTCAAGCTTAAGCAATTCCATGCAGTTATCTCAGCACTAATTCACGAATGCCAAAGATGTTCTATTAAAAAAATAGATGAAAAGTACTCCATATTAGAATGCCAAATTTTGACGGTGTCACTCTCACTCTTCGGGCTTCTAGTTAAAAAGTAAACAAAGTTGGTTTATCTGCCAGACATTTCCGGAAGAGATGAAAGTTTTGTCTATTCATTGTCAAAAATTGTGCACTAATTACACATCTCAACTTTTTGTCTCAGTAGAGAACGAATTATGTCTCTAGTATGTGTCATAGAGTGTGATCTTTTAAATAAGCATACTAGTTGAGTTTGTGTAATGGGAAATGATTTTAGCAAACTTTGTAGATACAAAGACAAAGGCACTACCTAAAGGCAACTACTTCAGGATACGAGCAAGATATATATTTTCATAGTATTTCGACACTATAATAAATAGACTACAAGTTGGCAAGTTGGTTTTTATACATATATGAAGGATATGAAAACTTCGTTTCAACTAAACGAAATAATTTCAGCACTTTATATTCAAATCGAGTTCAGTTTGTTTGTTTGTGTATACGAGTATTTGAGCAATAAATAAATAAAATTAATTTTAATTCATGAGCGCACGCATTCCCAACAATGACAACAACTGCTACCACAAAATGTAATTACGCATACGACACGCTTTTAGGCAGACAAATGAACACACAAATGGCATGTGTGCCAACTTCTCGGCAACATTTTCATCATATTTATCTTACTTACTAAACATTCTAATTAGCCACAATACAAATACAATTCCATTTCCGTGTTTGTGTGGCTATCCTTGCAAATATCGAAATTGCAAAACCGGCTAATTGCATACAAATTACACAAACAAATACAACTATAGAGGCTTCTATTGCTATGAAATGCAAACTAATTGTTTGATAAAAATTAACTTTCCGAACGCTTAAGCATACACCGAAAGATCAAGAAGTCAGAATTGCTCAGGTTTATTCAGATTCAGTTTAGTGAAGCTTATTAAGTTATAATAATATAAACACCCACAAAAGAACAAGCATACACATACAGTGGCAACTGCCTAAATTGGCTATGTTCGAGCAACATACTTGTATGGTGTGCATCATCGAAGTTTCGAGCCAATACCATTCCCAAATTTGAGTATCAGTTTAAGTTAAGGAATGATACGCGACTGAATAGACCAGATCTATCCCGTAGTGAGGAAAATATTGCGGCGATCTTGGTTTATAGGCTTACAAATTAGTTTCAGTCAATGGGCTCTGCTACAGCTCAGTGAAGATCCGCTGTCTTCGCACCGAATTTTGGTAAGTGATGAGGCACATTTCTCGCTCAATGGAAATGTTAATAAGCAAAATTACCACATTTGAGCTGATGTGCTACCCGAAGACACTCTCGAACTACCGTTACACCCATAAAAATGCACTGATTGGTGTGGTTCATGCGCTGGTGGAATCATCGGTCCGTATTTCTTTAAAATTGAGGCCGGACAGCACATAATCTTCAAAGGCGAAAGCTGCCGCACCATGACAACGGACTTTTTGTTGCCTGAAATTGAAGCCCGTGATATCAGCGACATTTGGTTTCAGCACGACGGTGCTACGGCAAACCCAGCGCGCGAAACAATGGTTTTATTAAGAAATAATTTTGATGAGCATCTAATTCCGGACCTGTCAAGTTGCCGTCTAGATCGTGTGATACAACATATCTGGAATTTTTTCTTTGGGATTATGTAAACTCAGAAGTCTTCTTCGATAAACCAGCTACGATTAAAGACTTAGAAACCAACATTACTCGAGAAATAGTGGCCAACATTTGAATGAAATTATCTCAAATAATTAAATGTCAGAGATTGATCTTTCGGGTCATAATAAAGATTGCGACATTCAATTATATTATAAGTGTTTCATTTACCTCTAAACGAATCTTCCGTTATATGTAATGCGTCTATCTATAGATACTTGCAAACGCATTATAGTACGAAGGCTGCTATTTATATTTCGGGAGCTGGCAACACTAATGTCAAAAGCTAAAATCTGGCAACACCTTAATAAAGTTTGACATTTTTTTGCATAAACGTACTCACAAACTTTTGATGTACAATAGCTATTTGTTTACAATGAGTTAAGAAAAGCAATTTGGCCAAAAAATGGAAATTTCATGAGTAGGTTTTCGTTGGATTTTTTTTCACAACTTTCGACGTGAATTATCTCAACAAGAATGTGTCAATGAACTCAGTTCTTTGTACGGTGATAAAGAACCATCAAAAACCACAGTATATCGCTGGTATAGTGAATTCAGTCGTAGTTCGGTCGCCGACGAATCCCGTGAAGGTCGTCCAAAATCGGTTGTTGTGCCCAAAAACATCGATGCAGTGCGTGAACTGATAGTGCAAGATCGACATGTGACATATCGTGCGATAGAGGCATCCTTGCACATTAGTTCCACTTCAATTTGACATGAACACTTAGCTGTAAAAAAAAAATTGTACTCGGTGGATAGCCCATAATGTATCAATCGCTCAAAAAAAGGCTTGCTTCGATCGCTTCGCTTCGACCATGGTGCTTCAAAAGACGTGTATAAAATCGTAAAAGGTAACGAATCATGGATATATACGTATGAGCCGGAAACAAAACATCAATCGACCGTGTGGGTATTCCAACACGAGCCAAATCCAACAAAAGTTGTTCGTGGGAGCACAGCGAAGCAAATGTTCCGGTTGAGCAACTTATGACGGTCAATTCTGAGTGGTACGCGACCATTTGTTTGCCGGAAGTCTTCGCAGAAATTCGTAAAACCAACCGCCAAAGACGAATCATTATCCATCATGACAATGCGAGCTATCACACATCTCGTCAAACAAGTGCATGTTTGAGCAGTCAAAACATCCAATTAATGACTCATCCTCCGTACAGTCCTGATTTGGCACCCAATGACTTCTTCTTGTTCCCGAGTATCAAACTTAAACTGCGTGGTCAACGATTTACGAGCGCCGAAGAAGCAGATGAAGCGTTCAAAAACCATGTTTTGGAGGTGTCTCAAGAGGAATGGAAGAACTGCTATGACAAATGGTTTGCACGAATGCAAAAGTGTATTGATCATCAAGGGGAATATTTTGAAAAACATTAAAGCTGTTTTCATTTAAAAATGTTTGTTATTATTAGCTATTCCCGAAATATAAATAGTACCCCTCGTAAACGCAGGAATTAGCAATAATTAAATTCAAATGAAATCGATTGAGTGCTAAATATTTAAACTGAAATACATACGTAGGTATATACACATAGACACAAAAACAAATTATGACAGCTGCAAGTTAATTTTGTAATACACGTATAGCATGAAAATTCAATTAAACATGTACATTGTTCAATTTAAAACAATATTAAAAATGTGGAATGACATTCGAACATTATTAAATGAATTTCCATGACAGATTGAAAATGTTCGTAAATTCAATTTAGTGGTTAACCTTTTCAATTCGGTGGCGTTTCACACGCAACGCATCTAATAGTACCGAGTATTCGAAAAAAATATAATATAAATCAGCACGGGCATAACAAGCCCACGCAAAAGCGCATACGTATGAAGTGACATTGCTTCTGTTGGGGGTCCTATTGAAGATTCATATTGAATACGAATTCAATTGCATGCTAAGTAATTTGATTGAAAGGCCACAACTCTAAAACTTCGTTTTAAAATGCCAGGATGTATTTTGCACTGCATATAATTCATAAAAAAAAAACAAGAAAAAACGTTAACTTCGGTTGGACCGAAGCTCTTATACCAATCACACGAAATTTTAAATAGTATTGTAAAACATAAAAGTGGGGGTATAGATTGGGGCTACTCCAGAAAAGGGTGTTGACGCGATATATTAGATGTGTAAGATGCCGCCATATCGAATTTCAAGTTGATATTGACGTTTTCCATATACATATACATAAAAGTGAGCTGTGGCTTTATATGGTACTACCTCAAAAAGTGTGCAGGACATGCCCATTTGTGTATGTATATGAAGCGATTGTCCACTAAAATCCATCAAATCAAATTTCAAGCTAATATTGATTTAAATGAAGAAATATACTCATAAAAAACACAAAATTGCACGATGGTTGTGTATGGGGGCTACCCCAAAAAGTGGGCGGGCCATGCCCATTAGTCTACATATATTAAGCGGCTGTCTATAAAATGGCGCCATATCGCATTTCAAGCTAATATTGACTTTAATAAAGAAGTTTTTCGTACAAAAACACAAAAGTTGGCAGTTTATTTGTATGGGGGCTATCCTAAAAAGTGGGCGTGCCACAACCGTTAGTCTATGTATGAGGAGCGGCTGACCATAAAAAGGCACCACATGGCATTTCAACCTATTATTGACTTTAATAAAGAAGTCAAAAGTGGGCAGTAGGTTTGTATGGTGGCTACCCAAAATAGTAAGCGGGTCCCACCCATTAATGTATATGTCAAGCTGTCCTTCCACCAAAAGTTACCATTTCAATTATTAAGTTGATATTGACTACAATAAAACAGTTTTTCATACAAAAAGTTAAAAGTGGGCTCTGGGTTTGTATGGGGCTACGCCAAAAAGTGGGCGTCGCGGGTCAGTCTTGACACTCTATTAAACTGCAATAAAAAGAAGTGTTATGTGCAAAATTTCAACTGGATAGCATAAAAATTGGTCCCCAAAAAATGTGCAACAATATACCAACAGACAGACTAGACGGACAGACAGACTGACATGGCTACATCGACTCGTCTCCTCGTGCTGGTCAGGTATATATACTTTATGGGGTCTACGATGACTCCTTTAATGCGTTATAAACTGTCAGACAAACTTTCACACTATGTGTGAATGGTATAAAAAATATGAGCTTTAGTGTTACTCTATACACTCTATACATTTGTAT
>JAWNNQ010001438.1:0-83531 GCA_035044765.1 Leucophenga montana | reverse complement strand
AAACTGGTGACAAGTCCTCGTAGATTCCTACTAACTACGAAACCGCATCCAAATTCATGCTTTTTCGCATGGCAACCATAATAGATGTCACAGGATGCCTTTTTTGAGCAGCCCTGTCCTATCCATCGCATTTACTGTATTGCGGTGATGTAAGCCTTAAATTTGTCGAGGACATCAACCAGCTAGATATCTGCACCAGCCCTGTGGAGGGACGGGACATTCCAGGTGCATATCCGTAAATCATGGTCCTTAAATCGTTTACTGGGGTCGTCATCAATGGGGGATTTTATCCGAAGCTTCCTTTGTGTCTTCACTGGTACGGTTTTATTTTTTTGCGGTGGCGGCAACCAAACCCAGCGCACCAACCCCTAATTAAGGGGAATGGTTGCCCTCTCACAATTTGCTCACCACGGAAATTCCGTGGATTACCCAGGAGATACTTGTCCTAGCGGACGTTTGTGAGCTGCTTGAGCCGTTTGCAAAAGAATCGTAATTTGACCGCTCCCAAGAGAAACGGCCAAAGAACTTTCCACTTCTGCAAACGACCCCATCCCCCTGAATTAAACACTATGACTATTAATATTATTTAATAAGATGATCGAAACCCACCCTGTAGTAATGTTTCATATCAGAACGCTCCTACCTAAGTAATGGTAACGAACACTAAGTATCAAAATATGTTTCATTAAAAAATATCCAGTGGTGCGGCACATTTATTGCTCAATAGATAAGTCGGCGCATTTGGGCTGATGAGAAACCCGAAGAGATTGACGACATACCATATTACATCCACAAATGTGCACTGTTTGGTTTCGTTTATGGGCTGGTGGAATCATAGTATTTCTTTAAAAATGAGGCCAAACAGAACAAAACCGTCAGTGGCGAGCGCTACTTTACCATGATAACGTACTTTTAGTTGTCTGAAATACAAACCCGTAATGTCGGGGACATATGGTTTCAGCAAGACGGTGCTACGGCAGAGAAATAATTTTTGTGAGCACTATATTTCGCATTTCGGAACTGTCAACTGGCTGCCTAGGTCGTGTGATATCACACCTCTGGATTTTTTTCTTTGGGAGGTTCGAAAATTTTATCTTTCGAATGGCTCACCTACAGAGTAGTTGCAGCAAACTTTTGAATGAAACTATCTTTAAAAAGTAAATTTATTTCGGGTTAAAATAAAGACTTCGACATCCAATTCTATTTTAAGTGTTTTATTTAAAATTATAAGAAAAAAAAACTTCTAAATGAATCACCTGTTATTTGTCCGCAGCTGTTATTCACTACACCGTTTGCACAGCATTTTTTTTACAGATGATATCGATATTTACGATATTTATCGAGGATTAGCATCGATCCATTTCTTGGATAGAAGTATCGATACGCATCCCTACTGACGGTAATAGCCGTATGACACATGAAAAATATGAGCATATTTGGCTACTTAATTTTTTTTTTTTTTTTGGGATTTTGAAGACGACAGAGTTTGCGAGAGGGATATTTATCATACATATAGCAACATTTTACACGTCGATTTTTCACGATAGGCCAAAGTTGACTTTAGTTTGTGTTTTTATTAAAATATACAGAATCAATATAGGGAAGCATTTTTCAAATACATGCATTGAGTATATTCACGATTTGCGCAATTGTCTTTGCATTATTTATTATTGTTCCTTTTTCTAATGTTATTGTGCACTAATACAGTTTTTGTCTAAAGATTGAGCGAATGAACGAATAATTCAAAATACCACAAAAATATAGCTAAATATACTATCTATTTGTTGCCGAACTGTTGGTACTTTGTCAGTTTTGAGAGCAGCAACGCACAGATGCTCATATACATTTGGTATTTTTCCTCATTTTTGCATACCTGGTTGTTGATGAAACTACATTTCCATCTCTCGCACCTTTTGGAGCAAATATATGCTCATATTTCGTGTGTGTCATACGGCCATAAAGCGACCATATCTTCTTATATATTAAAAATGTACAAACATGATGCTAGAGTAAAGACGTTAAAAGTCATTGCTTTTACATGTACTGATAATATGCTTGAAGATACTATATACTTATTTAGGGTATATAAATGTCAGATCAACTAAATTCATATCTCTCTCTGTTTCTCTTTTTAATTTTTTGTTTTTTTTTTTTTGCAGCAATTTTAACCAAATGCAATTGATCACCCGTTAAGAACCTCCGATAGTTTTACCTTCCAACGAAGATGTCACCATCACATGCACATCATAGTGCAGCAGCTGCAGTAGCCAGCGATACCGCTGCCGTCGTAGCCTCATCCGGCGGTGGCAATCTTGGAGAAACGCTTGACTACCAAATGGCGGCCAGTACCGGCAATCAGAAAATAAATCTAGCAGATCTCGAAGCCAAGTGGAAGGATGTGCCGGACAAGTACTTTATTATTATTGCACACTTTCTCGCTGGCCATATTAATGATACGGAGGCAATGGATCGTTTCAACGGACCTATATTAAAAACAAGCATCAAGTCTGTCTATTGGCTATTTCTTATACAGTATGCGGCATTGGCGACGCTTGGCGCTATCATGAACATCGCCATTATGGTATATGTGCTGTATCATCGTCTGTATAAGGATGTCACGCACGCATTCATCATAAATCTGGCGTTTTGTCATGCAGTGCAGTGTGCCATCGTGTTGCCCATATCGCTGATGGTGATGCTCATACAAAACTGGATTTTCGGACAGTTTTTGTGCTTCTTTCTGCCCATGCTGCAGGTAAGTCGACTTAAATGAAGGCCAATAAGCAATAAAGTATCCTTCAATTGTTCACCAAACCCTTGGGCGATTTTATATGATTTACTGGAAATGTTCATTTCAAGTTTTTCGGCAGTTTTTTTATATTTTTTATTTTTGTATCTTATTGATTTTTATCATGTCATGTTTGTTTTTCGCCGCTTGTTGAACAATTTTAATTAAAGTTGCGTTTGCTGCTGGACAAGACAGCAAACGAAAAATAAATCGAATACATTTGGAACAACTAACTTACAAGTAAAAGCGAGCGGACAGAAATCTAAAGATACACTAATAAATCTTATGACAACTTAATAAACTTGGACATTTTTTTTTTGTTTTTTGTTTTGTTTTGTTTTGTTCTGTTTTGTTGGTACCATTTGCCTTGCGAGCCTCTTTCGTCTCAAATTTCATCTTCGCAATGTACACTTTCTTTCCATCACCCATGTTCATCCTGACTGCTTGCCGCGCCAACAATTAATACAATCCTGGTGTACATCCGTGGCAACGCCTTCGCTAAATATGATCGATGTGATTGGCAGACAAAGCCGGAAATACAATAATTTTTCGCTTAGAAGCGACAGCTTGAGTGTGTCTTCGTCTATAAATGTGTTTATCTGTGAGTAAATGTGCGCATTTCGCATTTGTAAGTCATTGATGACTATTATTATTATGTGGCTGTCTTATTACGATACATCGCATCGATACAATTCGATTCAACGCATCGTTCATTCAAATCGATTTGATTCGAATGACACACTCCAATTGTACCATGAAAATCGAATACACATACGAATGAATGGGTGTCGGTTTCTATGTGGTATTAAATAAATCCTCGAGCATATATTTTCATTAGCACATGTGACTTGATTCTGCTAATGCTGTGGACTGTGATTACACACTACCGCAAGGGAGAATTTTGTATGATAATATCCTACTAATATTATAAATGCTATGGATGATGAAAAAAGATTAAATTTTTGTGTGGCCGCTGAGGGTGGATATCATCTTCCATAAATGACCAAACAAATTGTACAGAACTAAATAAAGTCCCCCAGAGCAAAAATGATGTCTTTGTGTTTTTTTGTTTTTTTTTTATCCCCGTGGGGATATTCCAAATACACATAGGAACAAATTGTCCTTTCTAGAATTGGTCAATCGACGTATCTCCACTACAACATATGAAGTCTAATGCCCCTTTGAAGGAAACCGCAATAAGTTGCTGGAATAAACCCTTGATAATAGTTTTTATACCATTCACACATAGTGTGAAATGGTATTATCAGTTTGTCTGAAAGTTTGTAACGCATTAAAGGAGCCATCGTAGACCCCATAAAGTATATATATATATATATATATATATATCTTGATCAGCTCGACGAGACGAATTGATCTAGCCATGTCCGTCTGTCCGTCTGTATGTTGTTCCGCATTTTTGGGGACTTAATTTTATGCTATCCAGTTGAAATTTTGCATTTCCCACTATTTGGGGTAGCTCCCATACAAACCTACGGCCCACTTCTGACTTTTTATATGAAAACTTCTTTATTAAACTCAATATTAGGTTGAAATGCGATGTGGTGCCTTTTTATAATCAGCCGCTTACAAACATAGACTAACGGGCGTGACCCGCCCACTATTTGGGGTAGCTCCCATACAAACCTATGGTCCACTTTTTACTTTTTGTAAGAAAAACTTTTTTATGAAAGTCAATATTAGGTTGAAATGCGATTTGGTGCGTTTTAAGAGACAGCCGCTTAACATACATAGACAATTGGGCATGGCCCGCCCACTTTTTTAGGTAGCCCGCATACAAACCCACCGTGCAATTTTGTGTTTTTTTATGAAAAAATCCTTCATTTAGATGAATATTAGCTTGAAATTTGATTTTGTGGATTTTAATGGACATATATAAATGAGCGTGTCCCGCCCACTTTTTGAGGTAATCCCATATAAACCCACACTTCACTTTTATGCATTTGTATGGACAACGTCAATATCAATTTGAAATTGGATATGGCGGCATATTACACATCTACTACATCGCTTCATACACATCTACTAGTGAGCGCGTACCACCCACTTTTTGGGGTAGTCTCTATTTAAACCCCCACTTTTATGTATTACAATACTATTTAAAGTTTCATGTGAATGGTATTAGAGCTTCGGTACAACCGAAGTTAACGTTTTTTTCTTGTTTATCTTTAATTTTAATTTTGTCTATCTGTATGAATCAAAGCTAGTTTCTTAGTTTTTAAGATATCGATTTGAAATAAGTTACGGAGTCTTCCAATGTTCTTACGCTGAGAATACTTATACCACAACTACTATGCCATTCACACTTTTACGGGTAGCTGCCATATCAACCCAACTCCCACTCTTCTGATTTTGTCAGAGAAACATGAACGGTGGCTTCTAATGGACGAAAGCTTGACATAGTTAAGAGCTTACTACCTTAAAAATGGAGTGAAGGTGTATGAAGAAGTCTTTCTCTTGTTCTCAGTTCAATTTTAATAATACGTTTTAGTGGTTTTTAATCATTACTTTATTTCACATAACTTTCGCTCTCGTCGACGCATATATGCGAAATCTTATTAAAAAGTTGTTCATAACTTTCTGTAGATTCGGATCTCCAAAACTCTGAGGCGAGATGGATGCAGTTCCGTCTCATGAAGTATATCTGGGTTAGAGTGACTCCATATTCGAAAATGTTGCTTGTTTACATTGCCGTTTAAATCAAAGTAGTAAACAGCGATGGAAAACAGTTTGATTAATCTTTTCATTCATTTTGTTCTGAAATAAATGCATTTTTTACCAGAGAAAACGACCGAATACAATACATGGCGTCTCTAGCACTTCCTTTAAGGCATTGTAAGTTTTTTTCTTCGATGATAAAACTTGGATTTCGAAATTAAAATCTGTTTAAAATATTATAATTTAAGTGCGGCTGGAAATTCACCAAAGATTTACACTAGCTTTAGTGTTTGTGCCGACCTAACTTTAGTTGTTATTGGTTTTTTCATCTCCTCTTCGCCGATCTACCTAAAATTTCAAATGATATACCATTAAACTAAGTATAACCTATTGGCAATACTTTTTGAACTTGTGCCATACTAATCATACTCGTATATTATTAGTAAGTTTTTTTTTCATTTTCTTTCGTCCTTCATTTGAAGCAAAATCATTCGCAAATAAATATAAAGCTTGCCGTATCAGAAAACCTAAAATGAAATCAGCTACTTTATGACAAAAAGTGAGTGAAAAACTCGAAACAGGTAGTAAGAAGTGAAAGACTTTAGCGCGCTTTTCTGCAGTTCTGATGCGATTCGATGATAAATTGGAAAGCATCACTTCGTAAATCCACAAAACACAAACATACAAAGAAGATTTGAAAGATAGCGACTTATGTATGTTTAAATATTAGAAGAGTACAGCTGGAAAGGGAATCTGTGAAGTAATCTATATGTTTATGTATTGCCGAGTCGAAACGATACTAAAAAAATGGCTAAGCTTGTTATACACACTTGAATGTGTAACGCGATGACAAGCATTTCCATTTATTTTACCACCAACGAAACTTGGGAAAATGTTTTTGTAGTTGAAATCGACGTTTTAATACTGTTTACATTTATCTATAATTAATCTCGTTATGTAGTATTTTTCGTTTATTTAATTTACAATAGACAAACACTTTTCAGAGGAAGTATAATATAAGGTTTTCTTATGGACTTTGAACTAAAATTTACATCGGTGAAGACAGATAGATGGCTGTGACCATATGTCTTGTCGGTTGAATCAAGAATATTTGATTATCAGATCAAGAGTATTGAAAGACTAATATAATAACTCTTCAATTTTCTTTAAGCTATTATTTATCTTAAGACAAGCCAAAAAATATATATATCTATATATAAATAGGCAAGTGCAAATCATTCACACCCTTTTGAACCCTCTTAAACACAACGTATTGGTTTGATTTTTTGTTTTTGCTGGGAAAAATGTGAGCAAATGAGAGCACGAACGAATGTAATTTTTTTTCTAAAGTATTGTGTCTAAAGTTGGTAAAAACTAGATAACGCTCTCGGTCAATCACAAATTCTCTCTCTCGCAGAGCCCTCTCTGTCTCAGCTCCATCGTGCTCTGTCCTGTTCACATTGTAGTTCACATGTCGATCGAGCCGCTCGCAACTGTTGTGGGCGCCCTTGCAAACATGTTGGCGAGCATCATCAATTTTAAAAGAAGAGCAAACAAATAAATATTTAAAAACGAAACATAACTGCACATTAACTATTTAAAGTAAATTGCTCACTTATTGCCGTCCTCTTTCTGGGCGGCATCAAGAGCACTGCAGGCTGTCGAAAATGAGAGCACCCAAGGTTGGAATCATTTCTGAGTCATAAATTGTACAGTGTAACGTAACTAAAAATTCAAATTTAATTTAATTCAAATCTCTCGTTTTGCTTTGAGAGATTTGGGTAAATGCACCACTAAGGAAATGGTTTAATTCAGAAACAATTTTACTAATGGCCTGGTCACAAGGTCGTATATTTACATGTCAGATTGCTATGATGGTCGCGCTACCTCGTGTGATCATTAAAAAAAGTATCTCGTCAATAATGCCGCGGGACATTTTTCGAATAAGCTCCGTTTCTATTTCGTGTTAGATTTCCGTGTCATTTTGTTAAAGGGTCAAATACACCATTCACACATTTCATCAAATGTATGACGCTGTAATGTGATGCGTGCCCACACACCGTTCAAATCCATTTCGTCAAATCTAGATTTGAAATTTCCCGCCCAAATCACATACGTATGTTCACAATGAAAAAATAAAAATCACATCGAGGAAGAAGAAGCGATGTGATGAATATCAAAACTTTTTAGTTTGCTTCAAACATTTGATCAAGCAGTCAAATCGAGAAATACACCCGTCGATTTTCCGTCACATCAAGCATTTGATCAAATGTGTGAAGGTGTATTTGGCCCGTTATAGTGTTGTGAAGTGCTGCGAAAAAGTAGTAATCAGTGTTTTTAACACGCAAAAAGTAAAAATCAGCCGTTTAACTTCTTTCTTTGTATTTGTCGAACGTAGCAACCATTTCCGATACCAGAAACTACGTGAACGACCATTTCGAATTTTCTCTTCAAGTTTTCAACTTTTTTTTTTGAATTTTTTTTATTAGCTGCATAAATTGCTAAAATAGCACAATTTCCACAAATTTAAACTGTGAAACTATTAAAAAGAAGAAATATAAAAAAAAATGATATCTCGGAAACCAATTCATAGATAAAATTTTTATAGTGATTTTCGAGTTTAGTGGGCCATAATACATAGGAAAAAAAGTAGCTTTAAATGTACATGAAATTTTGAATTTTTTTGTAAACAAGTGTAATTATTAGGTTAAAAAATAAAGAAAATTTTGATTGAACGGGAGTAGAAACCACCTCATATGGAATGCTAGGCAGCATGCCAGACGCTTGAGCTACCGAAATCACAATTATTCATTGATATAAGTGTGTAATATCTACTATTATTATTGAAACTTAGTATCAAACTGACATGAATTCCTATTTCAGTTTTTATTTTAGAAATAACTACTTAAACTAAAACATTGTAATAATCGTACAATAAAATAAATGCAAAGTGTAACTTCTATGTGGCTTATGACTGTATGTAAAGAGTTTGCATATCGTCAAATATCTCAAAGATTGAGGGAATAGAACGCATATAAAACACAGACAAACAGATAGAATAACATTGTGACTAGAATTAAACTTTGATTTAAGTAAACAATGCGTAACAAATGCAATTCAGATCTTTTCGGTATTTTCAATAATCTATTTGCTTCTAACAAATGTAATGTAAACCGAAATATACATTGAAGTAATTGAACAATTGATTTCTGTCTAACAATACATTTTATAATTCTCATACATAAACAATGAGTCTATGTGCCCAAATTTCTTCGCAATGAAGATACTTTTCCCTTTAAAAATTACTTTCACGGCATTCAAACTGGCATCGATGTGCTTTACTATCCCATTGTTTTCAAAGTATTTAACCAAGGACCACAAGGCATTCTTATATCTCTGAATACGTTTATCACATACTCAACATTGTCATCCAATTTGCCACAGCCATTTTACCTACGACACAGGCAACATTGCACTCAAATATCTCCGGAACAATCGAAGAAGATTACAAATTGCAAATATATCTTGCAGAACACATGTCTAGTTTAACTCTCAGTGCAACGGCGACAGTCTGTCTATGAGAGCAGCAACATGCTGGTGTAAAGATGTCAAACTATTTTCAATGCAATATGATAAATTTGACTAATCCATCATTAAGGTACTTTGTTTGTTTTTCCAAATTTCCAAACACCCAAAGAGTTTTGGGGCTCATGGGGGACCTATAATGGTATATTATTATCAGTTTATCTGAAAATTTCTAACGCATTAAAAAGGAAGCATCGTTTACCCCATAAAGTTTATAGTATATATGCTTTATCAGCTCGAGACGAGATAAAGTGATTTAGCTGTCAGATTGCCTGCTTGTTGTTGCGCATTTTTTAGGAAATAATTTTTAAAGATATTCAGCTGAAACTAGGCACATAAATTTATTTTTATTCCAGTCAAATAGAGTATTCATATTGACATTTTATGGCACCCATACAAACCTTCAGCCCACTTTTTAACATTTATTTGAAAAACTTTTCTATTGGAGTCAATATCAACTTAAATACGGATAAAGTAGCTTCGTATGGAAGGAAGCTTAGCGTATATATATATATGAGTGTGATATCCCATTTTCTGCGGTAGCACCCATACAAACCACCCGCCCACTTGTGGGTTTTATATGAAAATCTGTTTTATTGCAATCAGCAACAGTTTAAATTCGGTATGGTGGTTTCTTATTGACGGATGCTCGCTCGTACAACATAAATGTGTGTGCTTCCCCTTTTTAAGGGATAGCCTCCCCATTTTTACAATTTTGCATGCACAGTTTTTTTATTACATGAAAAATCAATTTAAAATTTGATCTGCAAGTTTCTTGTGGACGTACACATCATTTTCAAGGGGCGTTGCTCGCCCACTTTTAGGAATAGCCTCGAACAAATTTCTCACTCTTTATGCTGTTATGTTTTACACTAATTTTTTCCTTATATACTTTATAAGTATACAACATGAAACTTCGTGTGAATGTCATTAAAGCTTCGGCTCCACCAATGTTAACACTATTTCCTGTTTTTTCTAGCATCAGTCATTTTATCGGAGATAATCGAAAAAAAAAATTCAGTATTTTAGGGCTATCAACAATTTTACGCCGATTTATTTAGCGAATGATTTCAATAATTTCGTCCATGCAAAAGCCAAAGGACGTTCAAATTACATGTTCCGCTTCAGAAAGAGAAACATTGAAAAATCGTTCAATGATGTTAAGTATCTAAATGCTTCTCCTAAACGAAAAAAAAGAAATTCTCCGATGAAAAATCAGAAGATTCTACGGTTTCTGCCGCTCCGTCTTTAGAACCTTCTGTGAAGTTGACATTGGTGCCAATGGAAATTGACACCAATTAAATAACGCCCGATATAAACTTCGAAGCGTCAACTAGTGCTTACTCCAAACCTCTGGTAGTAGTTGAAGACTGCACTGTTGTGCCTCAACTGGCAACTGATTCTGTTGTAGAAGCTATAACTAGCGTCTCTGCTGGCCCATTTTCTACACAAAATCAATCTTCTAAAAAAGATAATATCCTGACCGTTGTTGCCCCGCGTAGATCTGTATTTCTATCACGTCGTGCTTCTGATACTACTGAAGATAATATAAAATCATATATTAATTCTTCTCTTAAGTGCCCCAATAACATATATGTTTCTAAATTTAACTTCTCATACTCGCGTTCGATCTCCTCTTTTAAGGTAATTTTTCCTGTGTCCATTCTATCTCCCAATTTTTGGCCTGCTGGTATTGCTGTGCATGAGTACGTTTATAAAAGTACACGTACCCCTGTACAGAATCCTGTTGAATCTCTTCGACGTGTCAGATGTTTTAGAAAAACTAACTATGTTAGGTTAAATCACGTACTTTTCAATTCTGATTGCTCGAACGCTGTTCAGATATAGAATTGTGGCAACAAATATTTTTTATTTCACTATTTCCACTTATTTTGACAGATGCTTTCCATTCACTACTTTCCCTATCTCAGCAAATAGACTGCCGTGGTTTTCACGTAGCCTTTACCGATTACAAATATTAAGTAGCGTTTATTTAAAAGATAAAGCGTAGTGGCTCAACAATGATTTTACTAAATATTGTGTCGCACGCTCTGATTTTAACGCATTAAATAAAAGGTGTCATGCTAATTATTTAATAAAAGTTAAACGAAATATGCGTCGCAATTCAAAATCGTTTTTCAATTTCGTTAATAATAATTCGCAGTTATTTCTTTCAGTTGCATCTTATGATTCGCCCATATCAAATTTGTTGGCCGAATTTTTCGAAAGTTCGTATTCTTGCAGCTCTGTTAATCCTAGTTTCTCATATATTTGCAGCATCACATCAAATGACTTTATATCTTCTCCTGCTATCTCCATGCAGAATATATTACCATGTCTTTTATCAATTAAATTCTTTTTCCTACCTGGGCCTAATAATATTCCGAGTTGCATACTAAAACAATGTTCTAGCTCCATTTGTTTTCCTTTATCAATTCTTTTTAATCTATCCACAAAGTTATGTAAATTTCCATCTCTTTGGAATGACTCTTTTATTATCCCGTTACATTAAAAGGGCAGCAGGTCTGATATATCGAATTATCGAGGTATTGCTAAGCTGAGTGCTATTCCAAAACTTTTTGAAAAAATCATTACAGACCAATTGCAACAGTCGTTAAAGTCTGTTGTCAGTTCTTTCCAACATGGTTTCGTTAGAGGCAAATCCATTACAACTAATCTAAACTGATGTCATATATAAAGACTTCAGTAAAGCTTTTTGTCATAAACATTCAAATTAAGAGCAATAGGGTTTCCTCCGTCTCTTTTTACTTGGATTGAGTTATACTTTTCTGGTAGAACACAAAAAGTTGTATTTGATAATTGTTTGTCTAAAGCTATTTTTGGTTCTTCTCGTGATCCCCAATTGAGTCATATATTGTTTGATGATTTTATTAATGATCATCCTTTGTCTATTATTCATGCCCATACACTTATGTATGCAGATGATGTTAAATTATACTGATGTTTCCCAACACAGTTTATTGCAGGCTGACTTAAACTCACGACATACATGGTGTCGTCTAAATTTTCTTAATCTAAATTTCTCAAAATGAAAATGACATATTTTTTAAATAACATTACCATCGGTAGAGAGTTTTGTTTTAATGACCTAGGTATCCTTATGGAACCTAAACTTATTTATAATAATCACATTTGTTCAATAATAAATAAAGCAAAAGGTGTGCTTGGCTTTGTGAAGCGTTGGTCTAAGGAATTTAATGACCCTTATACCACTAAACTCCTCTGTACTTCTCTTGTTCGTCCGATTTCAGAATTTGACTCTTGTATTTGGAATCCATATTATGCTATTCACGCCGAATGGAGACATTTAGTAATACGGACTTAAGCATATTAATAAATGTCCCCACTTGGCCAACTCGCCGCTTCGTGACAATAAAATTGCCTTTTTGTACGACAAATTACGCGCTCAATAATTGACTCCGAGCTCTTTGTTCTATCTACAATAAGTTTCCACCTTATTTTTCTTATAATTCTTCCTTATACTATGCAAAAAACTCTGTACTAACAAATCACAATTCAATAAATTTGTAAAATTCATTTAGCAACTTCCATTTTCTTTATTTTTGTAATTGCGCCCGCTTGGAACACCTCCCAGGCTGTGAGTAGGGGCACTGTCGGTGAACCTGGCGTGCTAAACAAAAATTCCACCAACAGGTCTGAATGTCCGCAACTTCCTTCTTCTAGCTTTAGGTTAGTTGAGTTACATTTTTATGTTGTGTTAAGCGACTGTTTTATATATGTAGGTGAAAATTTGAATAAATAAATAAATAGCGGCACAATATAAATCCGGAAAAGTGCAGTTAGAGATGCATATTTTTATTATACATTTGATTTATACAGATATTATCTATAGATATTCCATATTTTATCATAATTCAAAAAATATCTTAGATAAACAGCATCCATCAAGCCACACATCGAATCACAATAGCATATGTTGTAGACTGTAAACATGCCATTAAGTAAATCTTACACAGGTTCTTTTTTTTTATATATACATCGCGCACAACTTCTTACTTACTTACTTAGGTGGCTCTACAACCGTCTATCGGTCAAGGCCGCACGTAGGAAAGCGCACCAGGCGCCAGTCGCTGGCAATCCGGAGCTTCTTCAGGTCATCATATACCTGATCTTGTCATCTTAAGCTCGGACGTCCTCTCTGACGCCGTCCACCAACCAAGTTCAGGTTTTCGTCGTAAACCTTTAGTGCTGCAGCTTCGGGGTTCATCCGGATGAGGTGACAAGCCCAGTGCAGTCGCTGGAATTTAATCCGCTGGACCATGTCAACCTCATCATACAGCTCATACAGCTCATGTTTCATACGGGTCCTAAACTCGACGCCAACTCTAAGGGGAGCAAAAATCCTACGAAGAATCTTTCTCTCGAACACTCCTAAAGACGCTGTATCCGTTGATGTCAGTGTTCATGCTTCTGCGCCATACAGCAGGACCGGGATTATCAGTGGCTTATAGATTTTTATCTTCGTAGTTCGAGAGAGGGCTCTACTTCTAATTTGCTTGCTGAGCCCGAAGTAGCAGCGATTAGCAAGCGTGATTCTTCGTCTGATCTCTCGGCTAACATTTTTGTCGTTGTTAATTTCTGTTAATTTCCAGACAGACGAAGTTTTCTACAACATTGAAGTTGAAATTCTCCATACTCACAGACCGTCCAAGATGCGCTGATGGTCTGCGAGTGGACACCAAGTACTTCGTCTTCTCCTCGTTCACGTGACTGTTTCTCTATCTCCCAGAACGCTCTGCTCACTGGCCGTTAGTTGGTGCCGATGTTGTCAATATCATCAGCATATGCGAGTAGCATCACTTCCTTATGGAATATCGTGCCCGATCGTTCTACGTATGGGCATTGGCGTAGAATGTACTCCATCAGGAGATTAAAAATGTCGCATGATAAAGCATCACCCTGCCTGAAACCTCTCTTGGTATCAAAGGGTTCGGAGAGGTTCTTTCCTACTCTGACGACGCTGTGGGTGCGTGATAGCGTCATCATGCAAAGCCGAACGATCTTTGTTGGGATTCCAAGTTCAGATAGGGCTTTGAAGAACTTCTTTCTTATCGGCGTGTCTAAAGAGGCCTTTTAATCGACAAATAGGTGGTGTGTGTCTTTATTGTACTCGAGGGTCTTTTCCAGTATTTGGCGTAAAGTGAAAATTTGGTCACTGCTCGACCTCTTTGGTCTGAAGCCACACTGATACTGGCCTATCAGTGCATTCGTGAATGGCTCGAGCCGTTTACACAGTACGCGGGACAGAATTCTGTATCCTATTGAAAGGAGGCGCACAACTTCTACTTACTGATAAATTGGGCTATTGTTTTAATACAAAGAGTATGTTTCATAGTTTCATTTACAAATTCACTTTATCTCTTTGGTTTTAATATGCCCAGTTGCTCTAAATTTGTCTTTGTTCTGGTATATATTTGTATACTGTAAACTAGTGTTACTTATAATTCTTTCATACGTAATAATATTATCCACAGTTCTCTTTTCTATGCACAACCGAACAAAAGGTGAAAGTCATGCCAAACACACACATATATGATTATATTTTATTTAATTGCTAATTGTGAAATCTCAGTGTCCATTCCAAATTTTAAATTCGAACGTTGCCGAACAAAGAACAAGTTTCAAGAGTATTCTTTTCAAGCGAATTTCAAGCTTTCTCTTGTATAATGACATATCATTATTTTGATTTGTTTGGGGTATCTGGATAATCTATTTAATTCGCCGAAAAGGGTTGTCACTCTTATCGCTTGGTGAACAATTCAATAAAATTCAGAAGTACATCATTGCGATGCTGTTCTAGCAATAACTTGACTACAGCCCAAATGTGCATTTGATGACATAGTTTTCTTAGATTTATAGATTTTGGTCAGCTGAACTCCTTTTCGAGCTATGATTTTTTTTTTTTTTTTTTTTTTTGTGAAGGTTGGTCCACTATGTGTACGTTAGAAGTTAAGTCTTAGCTATGTATAGAGTTAGAAGCAACCAATCCGACTGCGAAACAATCGAATTTAAATATAATTTTTAAAAATCATTGCTTTGACAGCTTCATAGATGTTTTTCGTATGGATTTCATTTTCTTCGTAAAGATTCTTCCTTTCCATAAAAAGTACAAAACAAAGTTATAATTTTTAAAGTGTGTGTTCAGCTTGTATCTTTATTTTGATTGCAATATAATTCGCAGTCATGTTGAAAGCTTCTAAATCGAGATATAGCAAAAATAATTAACTATTCGAAAGATGTTTAAAACTATTTTCGAGTTCAAAAGAAAAAAATGTCATTGTTATATTATATACTCTTAGGTATACAACTTTGCTGCCGCCGTTTCGTTTTAAAAATTCAAGACTTTTTTATAAAAACCTGAACATACATTTACGATTCAAAGTATAATTCATCGTAGGCCACTACTTTGTCCCAACTTTTCAGCAGCATACAGATTCCGTGTCGGAAAAAAGGTTCGTCATTAGAAGCAATCCAAGATTGAACCCAATTTCTGGGTTCCGTGTAATTAGGAGAGTGTTTACAGCCAAGCCAAAATAAATAAGGAAGTTTTGCATACAACAGCACAACAAAGGGGGCTACCCATAAAATTGGGTACACATTATGCAGATCAGTATACGTTTGTGCAGCGGTTGTCCATAAAATATACAATAACGAATATCAGGCTGATATTGCTTAAACTAAAAAAGTTTTTCATGCAAAAGTGGGTGGGTTAGGTTTAAAGCTATTTCGTAGGATTATTGTTTCGCATTTTCCCCCTTTTTTTACCATATACCAGCTTTTTACCGGAGAATGCAATTTTATGGGGATTGAGGAGCAAAAAAGATTCATACACATTTGAGATATGCATATACTTTTCTAAGTTCATGGAGTGATCAATTGCTCATGAGAAGATTGATCACCTTTAAGATCATTCTTCACGCCATTTCCCTGTACCCACAGGGTAAAAGGGAATTCTACGTTTGTGCAAATGTCTGTAGGAGATAAAAGGAAGTGTAGGGTGTATACGTTCTTTAGCAACAGCAAGAGAAGAGGCGATATAAACGGTTGATTCATTTAGACGATTTTTTTTATTATTTTTTATTTTTAAATGAAACACTTAAAATGGAATTAGATGTCAGAATCTTTATTGTGGCCCGAAAGCATAAACTCTGACATTTACTTTTTAAAGATAGTTTCATTCAAATGTATGCCGCGACTACGCTGTAGGTGGTCCATTCGGGAGGTCTAATTTTCCATCGCTCTTTCCAGTATCTCGCGTATTACACGAGTAATGTTGGCTTCCAAGTCTTTGATTGTAGCTGGCTTATCGAACAAGATTTTGTCTTCACATAACTCTAATGAAAAAAATCCAGAGATGTGATATCACACGATCTAGGCGGCCAGTTGTCAGGTTCCAAACGCGAAATTAGGTGCTCACCAAAATGATTTCTCAATAAAGCCATTCCTTCGTGTGCCGTTGGACCGTCTCGCTGAAACCAAATTGCCGCCGACATTACGGGCTACAATTTCAGGCAGCAAAAAGTTCTTCATTGATGTTGTGTTAGGCCTAATTTCTAAATATGATTCCACTAGCCCATAAACCACATCAAACAGTGCATTTTTGTGGATCCAAAGGTAGTTCGAGATGCTCTTCGGGTTACTTATCAGCCGAAATGCGACAATATTAATGAGCCAAAAATGTGCCTCATCACTGAAAACAATTCAGCGCGAAAACAGCGGATCTTCATTGAGCTGTTTCAGAACCCATTGACTGCACTTAAGGCGTAAATTTAAGTCTGGCTGCTTCAATTCTTAAACAAGTTGGATTTTGTAAATTTTTAAACCAAGATCATGGCGTTAAATACGGGAGACCAAGATGCTGCGCATTGTATCGAATCGATTAGTCATGGTCTTCAGCCACATTCTCCGCTACAGCCGCAATATTTTCCACAATACCGGCTAAATGTGGTCTGCTCGGTAGCGTAACATCCAATAACGTACACTGAGACTCAAATTTTCAGATGATATTGGCAATTGTGGGCTTGGAAGGTCGATGATGTACACCTTATGTTGCTCGAAGTGTGCTGAATTTCGTAATACAGCTGAATAATTTGGAGATATTGTTGCGGTGTGTGACTTTCCATGATGAATTGTCAAACAATACTGAATAAAAATAAGATAACACCATTGACGCGGGATCTGTGAAGAAAAGGCAAATGAGAAAAATGCCTTTAAATGAATCACCCGTTATATACATGTAAATCTGTACCATATGTCTGTTTGTCTAAACAACGGTATGAACGACGATATCTTGAAGCTATAAGAAATAGAGCCTTCAAGTCTGGATATTTAAAGTATATAAAATGAACCTGCCAACCCTACTTTAAAGAACAGTCCCCATACAAACCTGCTCTCATTTTTTTAATATTACATATAGGTCCAGATAAGACCACTGTAGAATAGAGTTCCCTTACAAATATATGGTACAAATGAGAACCTTTGGACTTGGTATGGCATCTCAAATTCAAACACACGCGAGTATAGCTCTGTTTTTTTTTTTTTTTTTTGCTTTCCAAATGGGAATCAAATGCATATATTGAGTTTTATATCTATACATATATTACCTCCAATTTCAGAAACCAATGCAGTGATTTTAAATTGGTTTCCACAATTAGATAGGCAGATTCCCGAGGTATGTTTAGGTTTAGGTATGAACAAATATATGTGGCAGTACTACGCCTGCTTTATATGAGAAAACCAAATTCGGTATATCTCAGCAACAATTTGACACAGATTTATGAGATTTAGTATATATGTAAATAGCAAAGGGACAAATAAGGTATAGTGGGAAAATAGGCGGTGACACGCCCCACTTAAAGAAAAAAAGAGAAAAATAAAATTCGTTGTATCTCAAAGACTATAGAATGCAGCTTGATAAAATCTGGTGAAGGGTACTGGTAGATACAAAAATCTAATAAAAAATTGGCGGTGACACGTGCTTATATGAAAGAATAACTAAATTCGTTATATCTTTGTAACTATTCGACGCAGTGGATGAGATTTCGTACATATGTATGTCAAGGGTACCAGGAGAAGTAGTATCCACTCGAAAAGTAGGCGCTGCCACGCCCATATAAGAGAAACTAAATTAATTACAACTCAGCCACTTTTAACGCAGCTAAATGAGATTTGGTACATTATGTTGGATAAAATGGTAAATAGCAACGTTGTAACACACGTCGGATGCGCTACTATTTCCAGAAGTAGAGAGTATACTGATACATATTAAAAGTTTTAATACAAAAATCGAAAAGTGTGTAATGGATTTATTATTGAAAATATCATAAAAAATATTTGAATAGGTTTTTATTAAATTGTGGACTCTCATGCAGAACTTTGTCTTAAAAAATAAAATAAATTGGCAGCCAATATTTAAAATATATTTTACTTAAGCCATAGTTTTTGTGTATAACTTTATACATTCCATCTGTAGACTAAATTTGGATGTTGCAAACCATGTGACATCATTAATATACTGTTCGCAGTGTGTCTGAAATATTAAGAAAAATAACCAAAAATAAAAAATAAAAAAATACAAGCAAAAACAAATTTGTTTCCACTTCGCCAATATTTATATTTGTCTTCAACTTCCACGAAATTCATTCATACATATTCAAATGCTGCTGTCTGTTGTGCTGTTGAGATATATTGGGACGAGATCTGGGTCCTACATTCAAGAACACACACACATACACACACACACACACAGCCACATCAACGCACAAAAGTTGTTCCGTGTATCCTGCTTTACGCTGAAATTTTATCATATTGTTACTTCTCATCACTTTTTATGCCCGCAGGACATCCCGCTGCATGTGGCCATGATATCACACATACTCATCGCCTGGGATCGCATGCGCTGGCTGAACGATCCGCTCAGGGGGCGGCTGCCGGCATTCGTTTGTTGCTGTGCAACCTGGCTGACGGGTATGGTTATTGCGTTGCCCTATCCCATCTACACGATTTATGTGGAACTCGGGGTGAGTACAATAAATGCATTCTATTTATTATATACCTACAATATATATATATATCATATCTCATACATGTAGGTGTAAAATGTATTTTAAAGCGTATACATATATGTATATGTATAATAAGTATATACTGCTGCAAGTTATTAAATTCTGCGAAAATGCTTTTGACTTGTTCTGGTACAGTGGATCTCATTAGCCATAAATCGTAACTACGCTTATCGAGATATAAAATTAATTAATTAAATCAGAAAGAAGTTGGTGCTCAGATCAAAGTGAAGCACCGCGGTATTCGATTTAAACGTGTGGGACTTCGTTTTTAAATAAATCGCAAATTTATACGAGTTTTTCCAAATATTTTATTGCTTTCGAAAGACTATTTTATATGGAAACTTATTTTCCGGATATGTCCCGTAGCAACTCGTCGCTTTTGGTTAAATTTGTGTTGACGTTTTGGAAAATTACTACCACAATGCCCGGGATCACCGATGTAATATTATGTTTCAAGACTGAAATCGTTTTTGAAATCAAAAACTTGATGATTTCAAAAACATTGTAGACCAAATTTGGTAATATCTTTTCCCAACATTGCGCATAGTTGTCTCACTGATGTGATAATTTTTTGTTGTTTTGTTGCACAAGTCTAATTCTATAATGGCACACGATGACACTGATATAACATGTTAATAAAAGAGTCGATAATGGAACAACTTTTATAAGAACTGTGATGAGAAAAAAAAATTTGAAATTGATTAACAGAAGCTAATTTTACCTCCAGTCTTTCTTTCGCTTCTGTATGCAAGATAATGCTCTACAACTCCGACAACTCTATACATAGAAATACTTAAACACAAACAGAAAATCGTAAATATTTTTATAGCCATAGCATTGTAGGAATTAAAGAGTAGACTTGCAGAGAAATTTTAATTTATGGCAATACTAGCTTTAAACCAAATACTGAGAGCAATGAAAATTTTTGTTACCGAAATTGTAAATTGTTACTGCTATGCTAATGGAACGAAATACAGTGTTCCCAAATCAACATGAAATACTAAAATCAGATATTTACTAAGTAGGTGAAAAGTCACCAAATATTGATTTTTCTTTGGTTTTTCCTGCCGGAAATGCAAAGTGTAACACTCTTTTTCACTTGTTTTTTAAGTATATGAAGTATTTTCGGTAGCAAACATTTTTGTTATCAGAGTACTTGAGGAAAAACAGTTTTTACCGAAAATTTTTTTATTGTTGTATGATAGCGTTTTTTATATGAAGTTTTTACGGTTTAAAAAATTTTCATCGATCTTAGTATTGAGCTTTAGTAACGATGTTGAATTTTTGACCGAAAAGCGGACATAGTATAAATAATTATTTAAAATTGCCAACGAGTGGGAATATCGATCCGGTCAGTGTACTGAATCTGAAGATATATATTATATCCATTAATACCTATATCTGAACCTTTTCTTCATATGTGTATCGCTAAATGTTTTTTTCGGGAGGGAGAATTTTTCAAATAGCCTCAACCGCTTTCGATAATTTAAACTGTGGTAAAAAGGGAACTGGGTTCACAACTTCAAGATACCATGGGCTAGGGTATTATCTAATATTTTATTGGGGGATGTGTTGTGAAAATACAAATTAATATGCAAAGCAAAATATTGAATTTTCGGTCGCTAACGTTGCAAATATATACATGAGTGACACACGAATCACAGTATGCGGTAAAGAAAGATGCGGACCAAAAAAAGTAGGACTCGTGCATCACTAGCAAACAACAAAAGAATGAGACTGCATGCGCCTAGTATTATAATTTAGTCAAAATATTTGCAACGTCTTCAAGGAAGCATCGGATGTACAATAATACAATAATATTTGTGAATAGCGCGACGAGTCATATATCCTTCTGATTTTCTGTCTGTACATTGTTTCCAGTCCTACTCCCTCAATTTATGAAGTATTGGTTTGAAAGTTTATATAAAGACTTTTTAAAAACAGAAGCACCTCAAGTTCAAACATGACCGTCTGTCTGAATATCTGTGTGAATGTTGTTGCGCATTTTTTGGGGATCAATTTTTAAGATATCCAGCTAAAAGACAGCACCTAGACATATTTTTATTGAACTAAAGTAGAGTGACGCTTCCTGTATGCAACAAACTTTGCGGACAAATTAATATACTCTTTACATACTCTTTAATATACTATTTATACGACACCTCGACAATTTTTCTTTTGACCATCGCTGTGCACGCTAACTAAGTTTTTATACATAAGTCCAAACGAGAAGTATTATGTATATGCCGACACAAGTACAATAAGAATGAAAAACTTAATTATTACAGAAAACATTAAATTGAACTTTGATATGATGGCTAATTCAAATAAATATCAAAGGGATATAATGGAAAATCAAGCAAGCTACATATCTGCTATATTCCATAGTGTAAAATGGTGCATTAACTTTGTGCAAATATATGTGACAGGTAGAAGAATATAGAATGTATTAAATTTTAAATAAAAAACAAACCTAAAAAAGAAATTAATGGATTACTTATAAAAAAACCTATTTTTAAGGTTATATAGCCATCCATTAGCCATTATAGTGGCATCCAAAATTGTTTATACACTTGATCTGCGTACATATAAGAAAATTTAGAAGTCTAAGTTTCAAATCTCTACTTTGAGTAGTCTCCGAGATCTCGTTGTTAAAACATACAGACGGACGGACACGTTCATATCGACTCAGCTTTCGTTGCTGATCAAGAATATATATACTTTGTGGGCTATAACTTTTACATTTATGTGCAAAGACTTAGTATACCTTTAGCCCTTCAGGGCCGAGTTTAATGAAATGCAAAAAGAAACTTAAAAAAAAAAAAAAATAAACCGGCTGGTTTACCTTAAAAAACGTGTATTTTGATAATATATTGCCCTATTCAGGGCTTGGCATACAAAATACACTTGATCTGCGCTCGCACCACATGAATCTTCGAGATTCTATCTTTTATAGTGTCCGAGATCTCGTTGTTAAAGCATATAAAGGACAGACATGGCTGTATCGACGCAGTTATCGATGGTAATCAACATATATATATATATATATATATATATATATATATATATATATATATATATATATATATATATATATATATATATATATATATATATATATATATATATATATATATATATATATATATATATATATATATATATATATATATATATATATATATATATATATATATATATATATATATATATATACTTAATGGCCTCTGCCACGCCTTTCTCTGCTTGCTACATACATTTGCGCAAACTTTGTATACCCTTGGCCCTTCAGTGCAGGGTATAATTAGTATTAATTTAAAAAAAAAAAACTGTTCATGCAAAACTTACTCGAGCGTATTACGAAGCATTCACAAGGAAAAATTCTTCGGAACTCTTTTGCAATCTATTGTTTATGGTACTATTTCTAAATCATTTTCGATTTCCGCTTATTTGAATATTTACGCAGTGCTGCGCTTTTTTATATTGACAAATTTTCTCGGTAATTTCAAAAATATATTTATTAAATCTGTATTTTGGTCAAGTAAGTAAAGAAGTATGCGACTCATTTCCCACTTCTCAAGCTAACATTACATACAAGTAAGTACAAGAGAAGTAACAAATTTTGCCACGCCCATTTAAACATTAAAGAGGCGCATATGCAGTACTTTAAACTAGTTAAGACTTTGCTTGAGAGCCATCAAAATGAAGAAATAATTAAAATGTAATTTATTTTCACCAGCTGAATAAGTGGCAATTTATTATAATTTTGTCGTTGCTATCCATGTTCATAATCAAGTGTGACTGTTATTAACATACTCGTATAAAATATGCGAGTTGCGATTCAAAAGTTATACGAGTAAGACATCTTTACAAAAGATTTTGAAGATTATAAAGAGCTTAAAAGAGATAGCAAACATAAAAATTAGGAATGACGTTTTTACAATCCGAGAATTCAAAATTATTGGAAAAAAATTTATTTAAAAGAAAAATTTACGAGTTATCCCTTCTACACAGTTCAGGTTCTAATTCAAAAAAAAAAAAAATGTATTGTAGGAAACGCCAATTTTCTTTGCTGTTAGTATTATAGACGTTAATCTGGATACATTCGGCATGAATTTTCTTAGTAGTAATCTGATCTTCGTCCTGTCGTGACTAGATTACTGCCTTGCTTTGCTCTTCTTTTAAATCATATTCAACTACGGTCCAAATTGAATTAGCTACCGCCTATCCGTCTGTTTATATGTATATATTAATGACTCCATAAAGCTCTCGACTTTTAACGAATCATATGGCATCCACAAATGTTTCCGATCCTCAGGTTGATATGCCACGCCCACTCTTATAACAAATTATTCGCCCACATGTTGGTTTTTGTATGAAAACTTATTTATTGTTACCAACAGCTGTTAAAAGTGTAGTCTCAAGAAGTTGATATACACAAATATCGATATAAAACATCTTTGGTACAACTAAAGAAAAAATACTTTTTCATTTCGTTTTTTTAAGTGGTGACTTTAATAAATAAAAAGTTTTACTTACAAAATGCATAAAGTGGGTTGTGGTTTAAAAATTGTCAGCATCGGTTGTGGATTGTCATAAAAATGCGTTTAATACAGAAATGGGCGCGGTTGTCAGCTTTTGAATTTGATGAATTACGACTCATACAATCATCATCATAAACGCTTTTTAACAATTCGTAAGTCTCAGCAAATTTTGTACCGAGTTTAAAACTAAAATTAATATTTGCTCTTTTTCCGTTATGTTTTGACGACATAACTACAAAACTTCTGTTATTAAAACGTGTGTGTATAACCTGTCGAACGATTAGCATGAACTTAGTTGCTTTCGAAAGAAGAAAAATGTAACTTTCTAACACTGCCAACATTTAATAAATGGCGCTGCGTTCTCTATGATTAAATTAAAAGTTCGGTTATTTCTAGAACACACCTTTTTTTTGGGTAAGGCAAGGCCAGTTACGGGATCGACTTGTGGGATTTGAAAGTATTACCACTCTTCGTCCTTGCTAAATATTTGCGCATATTGTAACGCATCATAAAAATTATGAGTATCTGGTGTCACCCTGGTTAATGTATCATCAAGGACGTAGAAAACTATATTACGGGAAGCGTACTGTTCGCTACAAACTATGGCTGCGACTTCGTTTACTAAAGGTGCATTATATCATATTTCATGTCAGGCAACTATATTCATGAAATTTTCTATGAATTTCGAGAACAGTAACCTTTTCATCTGCTTGAATGTTTTTACGCCTGCAGTCAACCTCGTTATTTTCATTCCCAATGAAAACAAATCTGTAAAAATGTTGATTTTTCATTATTTGTAAGTCACAAGCAAGGAACGAATCAAAGTAAATGAAAACCCAGGCATAAATACCACTTTATCTACACCAAATGATATCGTTCGAATTATTTTAGAAGAATTATTTTATCTATTCTACAAATGTGTAAAAAATGCCGCGATTCATCCAGAACTAAAGATTTCAGTGGTTCCTCTGGCCCACCAAGTATTGGAACTGAAACTTTTCCACCAGAAAAAACATATTCGGTATTTTCCTCTTTCCACTTGAGTGTTTCACAATGTCTAAATTTTTTATCTATTCTCTCTATGAGAACTAATCGGTTATTATTACGGTTATTATAATCAATCAATCGGTTATAATCTAAAGCAAACAGGCGTCATAAAAACAGACAGATGGACATAGCTAGTTCGTCTCGTCGAGCTGATCAAGGAAATATGTACTTCATGTAGTCTCCGAAGCATTTTTTAATACTGCTAGTTCGTATCCCAGTTGGGTCATGGTAGTTAAGTTTGTATTAGACCGAAAATCGTTATCAAATCGTCCGATTAGCAATAACGTTGTTAAAGAGAGAAAGTGAAATAGAGGGTACATCAGATGAAGCATCAAACAAAAACCAACATATGTGAATAAAGTATGCACATATAATTTTTCCCTCTTTCTCTCTCTGTGCTTTTCCATGTTTTGCATTCGGGTATAGAATAAGTTCGGGGTACTCATGAATGTTTTATGTTAATTTAATACTAGTTATCTGAAGAGGGAAAATGATAGTTGAAGTATCGAAACTGGAAGTATATATCTCTTATAGTCTCCAAAATCTGTTCAAACAGATGTACATGTCTATATAGACTCATCTTCCGATGCTGATCAAGAATATATATACTTTATAGGGTCTGCAACGACTCCTTCAATTACATCGCGCATGCTTCCCTAGTCAAGCCATCAGCGGATTCTGGCTGATGGCTTGATTCTGGATGGCCAGAGATTCAAACTTGGGTGATGCAAAGCCTCACACATATTCTGTTGTGCAGAGATTTGCAGTCGCTTAAAAGTTTAGAGTGCCTGCCGCATGATGTCTAGAGGTAGTTTTCAAAAACCCTCTAGGTTTATGGTTTCTAGTGTACCTGTTCAGTAAAATGCGAGTAGCTTCCAAAATATCGTGGATCTAATGCGAGTAGTATTGGTTTGACAATACTTATGTTCTTTTTAACTCAGAGTTCTAGCAGAGCACTCGTACTTTCACACCGCATTGCATCTTGAAGCCATCAGTGTACATACGATAGTCTCAATTTTTCACGTAAAAGCAACTCTGCTCTTTTAGTCTTTGTCTTTGTTGCTCTTTCTAAGCGTACATCTTTCGTAAATATTCATTACTATTCAATCGCCTCTCGCATGGAATCGTTATTGTATTCGGTTTTCATCTTGTTGTTGTGTTTTTTAATAGCTTTGCTCGTGCAGAGTGTATTTCATGCTTATTATGCAATCACACTCATACACACATACACAATAATGTATGTGTGTATGTCAAATCATGTGTGTGTGTGTGTGTGTGTGTGTGTGTGTGTGTGTGTGTGTGTGTGTGTGTGTGTGTCATGCAGAACTCATATGTCCCCAAGTTGCACAGTGGAACAGTGGCAAAGGTAACGGCATCGGCAACCCACTTTAAATCACAAGCTTCGCGAAAGCTAATTTTGTCATGGGATTATTTCAAAATCGTGTGCAGCTATTCAAAATGAGTTCCTGTTTACCAGTAATCGTGTATTTGAATGATTTATGCCATTGTGACCAGCATGTATAGCAATATGAACTTTGCTTTTCCACCATCATAATGAATACTTCTGAAGCAAGAAGATCTTGTTTATGCAGCATAAATCAGGGCTGCCTCAATTAACATGTTTGGGAACGAAAATATTGTGATATTACCACACAAATATTCCTTCAGTGATTTAGGAAAACATTTACAAATACTATTGGCTTGTAGTCATTGTGGGTTAGTATGTCGTTTCATTTAAAATTTGCATATAGACAATAAAAATTTTAAAATAAAATTTTTGTTTTAATACATATCTCAGCAGAACTAATAACTAACTGACTTGTGATTGTTGATTGCTGTTTTTACAAATTAATTAACGTTTATTACAAAAGGTTTAAAGTAATCGCTTTTTAAGCAGTAGCTGAAAATAGTCGACGTAAATAAGTAATCA
Source organism: Leucophenga montana (assembly GCA_035044765.1). Lineage (NCBI taxonomy): Eukaryota > Metazoa > Arthropoda > Insecta > Diptera > Drosophilidae > Leucophenga > Leucophenga montana. The sequence continues at coordinate 56,855 of JAWNNQ010001438.1, read as the reverse complement.
GTCAGCAAAAGTCTCTTCATCATGAAAGATTATAAACTTAAACCTACATATTTTGCTAATTGGCATGTGGTTTTTTTGTTTTGGGTTCTATGTGCTCACTAAGCAAAGATTTTGCGGAAATCAACCAGAAACTTGGTAAAATGACTAATACTAAAAAAAATTTGGTCTGCGTTATAACCAATGCTTTAATATTCTTTACATGCCACTCGAAATAGGATTGAGTTTAAGTGATGCAATGTAAATGACAGGCCAGATATGGATAAGCATGGTCAAACTCTCCCCAAGCGAAAATTACTATCACATTTCGATAGCTCTTGACAATATAAAATATTGAAATTTTTTTTAAACTGATAAAAATAAAATGGCGCCGAATGTAATTTTCTATTATTTATTTATTTATTACAAATTTGGGAAAAATCATACATATTCTTATGACTAATATCTATTCATGTTGTTTTTTCCCAAAAATTTATTGATTTGAAATTTAATATTTTCAAAATTTTTTCTATGACTTGCCTGAACGTTTTCCCGAAAAACTTGAAGTACTATTCGTACTCAATTAATTTAAAATCAAACACGGAAATCATTTGAATAAGAATAAAATTCTTGAAATAAGTTTAGAAATCTAATTACAAGCACAAATTTGTACTTAAGATAAGTAAAAAAGTCTCAAAATAGTAACTTAATTTTGACTTTAAGTAATTTTAAGAAAGCAAAAAAAAAAAAAAAAATGAATAAATTTAAAGGCAAAACCAAATTTTCTCTCTCAGCTGCTCTTAACTAATTCGGCTTTTGCATGGTGGAATAATAAAAGGAGCCGCAAATATTTTTGACTCTGCGTAAATACAACATTTTAAAGTACTAATTTAAAAATACTAATTGGAACATAAAAATAAAGACGAAAAAAAAAGTAATTCAAATCAAATAAGACAAGTAAAAACGTTATAGTCGGGTCACCAATACCAATAAAAGTACTAATAAAACAAATAAGAATATTTACTTCGGTTGTACAGAATCTCTTATGTAGCTTTGTATTAGTGTGGGGCGGGACATCCCCATCAATATTTATATGAAATGTACTATGTCCATAAGCAGATTTTATATAATGTGTTTGTATAATGTGTTTGATATTTGTGCGAAGTATCTATTCATAACACATAAAATGTGCAGTGGGCTTGTATGGGGGCTACGCTAACCAATAGACGTAGCATATTAATTTTCATCTACTCGATCTACAAATGGATAAATGAAATCTTAAAATCCACTCACACCCTGTGAGTGTTTGAAACATAGCTATTAAAGATCATGCATTCTTCTATGCTTTAGCATATCCTAAAGCATAGAAGTATATTAAGATTTCCATTGGGTTGATGCTGCATACAAACATATACATAAGTGGATTGTGCTGCTTATAAGTAAGTACTTCCAGCTATATTTCGTACGCTTACTTGGAATGTGGCCAGATACATTTATGATGCAGTTGCCGTACTTGCTGCTGTTGTTGTTCTTTTTGTAATAATTGTTGTTGTTATATGCCATTTGCAACACTCACTCACAATATCAGTTTTGATCTTGAAATTTATGCGTGCGTCAGTGTCATAATCACAACAACAGCAACAACAACAAGAACAAAAGACGCCAAAAAGACAACTACGAAAATGTTGAAACCACATATTCACACTCACTAAAAACGAATACACACACACACCCACATATACACATAAGTACATACGCATGCATGAACATGTCTGTTGTTGTTGCTCTAGCAAAAATTGCGAACGTGTTATGATGCCCCAAAGGCAATTATTGCTGCCACATATTCGGCTACATACGTAGTAGTACGTAGTATGTACATAACCCCTACCATATCTACCAATTTAAGCTGCTCTGAACAGTACTGTGTTGAGCTGCTGTCATTTTGACTGTCATCGCCAGCCGTCCTGCCAGAAAATATTTGAACTATTTGCTCCGTACCATGTCATATTATGCTCTTACAATTTTGCAACACACTGTAAATGTGAGCATACATTTCCATACATACACAGTAGTTACATAGGTAAAGGATGTCTTTTCCAAAGCTGTTGAACTTTGAATTGAATTGAAATACTGAGATTATATAATACCAAATCAAAATTTGGCTTCGTTAGAAAGATAATTGTATGCCATTAGTGTTTCTGAAGTTCAGTTTACGATCACTTTTTCAAGCAATGGGCACTATATCTCGGCAATGGTTCGCACAATGTTGTATTCTTCTAAGTTGTCCAAAGTTGCTGGGTTGTTTGCATAAACCAATGTTTTCACTTAACGCCATAGAAAACAATGCAAAGGCGTTAAAACTTGTGAACTCCAATCTGGTCCACTTTCAGAAAAAATGCGTTCGCCAAATGTTAACTTCAGTAAGTCGATTGTTTGACGATTGTGGTGCCGTCCTGTAGGAAAAACATGTCTCCCATCTAGATCCCATTCAATTGGGACACCAAATAAATGCTTATCGTGGCTCTATAGCGCTCGCCGTTGAATATAACATTCCCGCCGGCCTCTTTTTTAAAGCAGTAAGCACCAATGATTTCAACGACCCATAGAGCGCACCAAACAGTCAATTTTTTGTGAATGTAAAAATGTCTCGAGAATCTCTCGTGCAAATGTGGAAATTTTGCTTACTGACATGCCCATTGAAGTAAAAAATGATGAACACAATATTTCGATAAATATTTCTGAATATTTTACTACAAGTTGATTTTAAGTTCAGTGACCGAATGTACGGCGCAAACGATGGTCATTCGAGTTTTATTTTTGGACCAACTGGATCTTATAAAGTCATAGGCCGACAACTTTACGTAAAATTTTCCATAAAGTAAATGCACACACCTGCGTGGAATAGCGGATCGACTCATTTTGGTCCAACCCAATACAATAGGCCTAACTACGATTACAACTGAACTAGTTGTACCAGTATTTCACAGTGCTCATGTATGGATGTTGCTTGATTGCCGTAAAAAGATTATTTTTATCCAAGCACTCCTGCCTTCATAGTGCACGTGTAAAATTATAAAAAATAACTGCAAGAAAATGTTCACGGTTTAAATCCATTTTCTGCGCGAGAAAATTTTTTCAAGCCACACTAAACAACACAAAAATTGCTCGTACGTCAAAACATTCTGAGTACATTTACGCTAAAAAAAATTCGAAATTTATGATGCAATGCAATTGTTTCTGCGGTGCGCACTGTGTTAGACTATTTACCATTAACTTTGAACCAAGCGTAGATTGGTTTGATAATGAAACTTTTGATGCTATTCCATTTATTTTCTATTTATCTACGATACTTATCAATTATGATGACGTCTTTGAAGCTACTTCAAACCTTAATAATTCGTATAAACCTGATTGTGATGGGTTTTCTGCATATATTTTTGAAGTGTTTTGTGCATGAATTACACGGGTCAATACAAAATTTTAATTTTTTATTGAAGATGAAACCATTTAAATAAACATGTTTATTATTTTTATTAAGTTTTACTGTCAAAACAACTTACAAAAAAGTAGAAAATAATTTAAAAGTGCATGCTTTTACTTTTTCTTTTATGTTCATAAGTACTTTCTTTCAATAAACCCCAAATATAGACTCCCATCATGTTTTCATTGTATTGGCCTTTATAACGTTGTTCGAAGCTCATAATGTCCTGATGAAAGCATTCTCCGTGCTCTTCTGAATACGCTCCCATATTGTTTTTTAAATTTATCTAAATGAGCATGCAGCAAATGGACTTTTAATGACATCTGCAAGCCATGGCCTTAAAATTGTTTAGCATATCCTCAACTAGCTTTTCGTCGTTTTCAGCTTTGTTATTTCCTAAAAATCCAGAAACGACTGCTTTGAAACTATTCCAACTCGCTTTTTGAATACGATTCAGCAACGTTGAAAATTTTTTTTTTTTGCTATCCCATAAGCTCTGTAGTCCCATTAAAAATCCTACCATTTTAAAATCTCCAATCAGCTACCAGTTATAGTCGCGATACTTTACAGATTCAAGCAAGATTTTAACACTTTCATAATTTTCTTTAAGATGTACTGAGTGAGCGATTGGAAGAGATGGGAATTTATTTTCGTTGTGTAATAACCCAGCTTTCAAGCTTTTTGTAGAGCTGTCAATGAATAAACGCCATTCGCTAGGAATACAGGATATGCCAATTTCTTCGAATATACCTTTTATGTCATTGCAAAAGCAAAGTTCATTGTTCTTTTGTGAAAAATGTTGAGAATGTTTCATGCCCTACTCCGCCGATCTCATATCTGATATTAACATCATCAAGCAAATTCCAATATTTTAAGAGAGAGCCTAAAAGCTCTGCTTTAATTTTTGGCAAATTAAAAATCTCTAATCAAGACGTTAAAATCTTCTGTAGTAATGAGACGGTGTTTTGGTTGTTCTGGTGTAGGTAAAAACTCCTTGTCACGCGGAATTACTTTTATTGGAACTAAGAGATGAGCTACTTTTCTACGATAATTTTTTCGGTGGCTCAGGTACTGATCGTGTCAGGTCGTGTGCGAATGGAGCAGAAGAAGATTCAAGGTCAGGATATTCGATAGGTTTGGCATTTTTACATCTACGTCTTTTACTCGCATTCACAATGCAAAATTAGCAGTCGTTAACGTGGTCTTTTGGCTCTCGCCAGATCCTTGGTATTGCAAATTTCATAGACCTTTTCTCAACTCGATAGCAACTTAAAAAATGTAAACATAGTTTGAATAGTCATATATTGTATTAGGGTTAATATAACCGATAAGATGGTAACCGATCGAGAATGATCAGAAGGTATTAAAAAGTCAGCTGATGTAGAAAAAAGAGACAGACGTGCGTAATGAATTAGAATAAAAATCAATATAATCTGTGGAAATCTTAAAAAGGACTCGATTTATAAAAATACAGAAATAGAAATTAATATGTCTATTTATATTTGATGCACCGTTTAATTAAAAATTGCTTACCTTCCAAACATCTTTTACAATAACTACAAGCAACATGTGGAGCCCATGTCTTGTCTTGATTCCGAGCAGGACAGTCAAAATATGTTTCGTAGGCTTCACAGAGAACGTGAGATATCTTTAGTTCGTATTTTACGTCTCCAACATTAATTAATTGACCACATATGTATATAACAAAATTCATCTTGTTTACACTTTAGCGACGACATTTAAAGTTCTTCTAGACTTGTACAAAACACCTGATCGTTGTTTATCACGCGAGTGCCATCTAGCGTTCCCGTTTTTGTGCATAACTAACCGGAAAATCATAAAATAAACTTTAGGACAAAGAACGAACATTTTTTTGGGTAGAGTCGTGTTATGCACACCACTTTGCATTTTATTTAAAAAGTCTATGCACCTAGGCGTTTTCATTGATAAATGGAATGTGGCCACAATTACTCCTATTTTCAAAGACGGTAAGAAGAATGATGTGTCTAACTACAGAGCCATTTCTAATATATCTAAAGTTTTTGAATTTGACTGTAGTTGGTAATTTCTGCATTAATACTTTTTAGCGACATTGTCAGGTGGATGTTGTGTACACCGATTTTGCTAAGGCAAGAGTTAAGACACTGTTCTTTTGAAGAATTTTTTCAAACTTGGTATTAATTCATGCTCATTAACTTGGCTCCATTCTTAACTTTGTAATTGTGTTTGCTGTGTTGGTACAAATGGAAGTATTTTTTGGCCTTCTATTGTTTAATTTGTTCATTAATGATATTAGAAACTGTTTTTGTATTTCGAATTATCTTTTTTTACTAGTATTGCTTTTAGTACTATTAGCTCTCAGAGTTATGTTTTCTTCAGCATTTCTTATTAATGAACTTATTAATTATATTATCCCTCGCATCTCAGTTTACTGATTCCTATACACGTATTCTTCTTAACTCTACTTTTGTACAATCTAAGTTGGAGTACGCATAATTTATAAGGAACCCCTTCACATCAATAATCTAGAACGCATCCAGAAGATTTATTTGAAATTTGCTCTTTTATCACTAAATTTTTCTAACCGGTTGTAGACGTCGCTTATTGCATCTTTCTACTCTTGAAGACAGACGATCAATTGCAACTTTGCTTTTCATAGATGATATAATTTTGAGTATTCTTGATTGTATTTCTCTTGTTCAGCTTATTCCATTTAATGATTAAATTAGAGATTTGCGAAACCTTTTGCCATTTTTGCTACGGGTTTGCATAGAGCGGTTTACACAACAGATGTGCCTATTAATAGAGCTCTACGTCTATTTAATTATTTGCCTCGAAATTTGCGATTTGATCTACGCGATCGCGTATGTACGTGGTGCGAAAACGATCCATGGTTAATCAAACTAGTCGCTCGATTATTTTGACCGTTGTATGACCGAACTGACCGAACTGAACCACGATTTTCAAAATAAATTTGCACAACTTGCAAGCGTTGTTCTGGCGTTATTCTGTTCATGATAGAATGGCAAACCAGACTGCGAACAAATGACAATACCGTTGGAAGATGTGATCAATATATGACAGTTTAAGCTCTGTCGGAAAATGGAACCTCTAAAAAAAAAAACGCCCTGTACCTATGTATTTGCACTATATACACGTATATGTGTTGGTATTTACAGTCTCTATTCACCTAAATGCTAACAATAAGAAACTGCGACAGCCTTTTATGGCAACGCTAGATATACATACGGATATATTCTACTACGATATCCACCTATCTAACTAGATACGTATGTATATGTTTATATTTAACATGTTGTGCAAATGAAAATGGAAAACAATAACAGCGTTGCGAGCGCTATAACATTTTATGTGAAATAAAATCATTTTCATTTCGTTAACTTGCACACTGAATACATAGATACATATGTATCTAGATACTACTCGTACAAATGTAGTTTCTTATTCGACGAGACTGGGCAAAATGTTAATAAAATTAGCACAAGGTGGTTAAGTTGTATCATAATTATGACAACGAAGCTACCGCAGAGAGTTTAAATGAGCGTAAATATGCGAACAACGATACGAGTACGGCACGTAAAGTTTATAATTCCCTTACGGCAAGAACAAGAAAAAAAGAAAAAAAAAACTAACACTCTTCAGTGTTTGAAGGCCTTTAAAATAAAATAAAATTCATTTATAATGTTTTTCAAGCGAGTTGAGAGTCACTTATCAGTCAACAAATATGCTGAATAACGATATAAAGAGTCTATACTCGTATCGTATCCGATAGTTCTATGTATGGTCATCGGCGTAGAATGTACTCCATCAGCGGTTTGAAAAACTTGGTATCTAACTTGCCATCAAAGGGCTCGGAGTGGTGGTGTGTGTATTTTTTGTACCATCATCAACCGGTGGTACCAGAAATACTTCTCATTGTTCACTTCATCACATCAAAGTAGCTTATAGAATTGATTTCTCCATAGTTGCTACTGTAAAGGATCCTTTTGATATGCTCGATAATATCAAAATTATACTTTCGAACAAGTCATTTGATGACTCTAAGAATAACTCCATTTGAATCAAATGGATGGGGCTCTTTGTTTTAGGGGGGGTGAATGTTCCCCAGTTTCAGCACAATAAATATGCGGTTTCAAAGTGTTATAATAATTGCAATTAAAATGAATTAGTTCTGATTTGTTTAAACCATGGTATAAAACCGGAGCCGGTACTTTTAACTGAACTTAACCGATTCAAAGTGATAATCGAAACCGGAACCAGAGTCAGAACCGTTATTTTTATTTTTAGCACCGAAACCTTTTACACGTATAAAATGAAAGAATCGTACCGGAACCGAAACCAAAAACTAAAATCAGTTGGAACATCTACAGAACCTTATACTTTTACTCCCTGGTTTTAACACAAACTTAAAACCTAAGTTTGAAATTCTTTGTTAAAAAAAAAACCGTTTATTCTGCTACTTACTTAAGTGACATTAACTTGTTTTAGCTCAACAATTTTAAAATACAGTTTATTAATATAAGAATAAGCGTCATACCGAGCCCTATCCGCGCAAATATTGTAAGTTAGAGTTTGATATTTCATAAATTTAAATGATTTTACTTACTTTTTAAACTAGACACACTTCAAGTTTTCTTTTGTTTTGATTCTACTTCTTTTATTTTTGCCACATCTTTGTTATTTCTCCTAAAAAATACCAAGAAAGTGCTACCATTTTACCAATGCTGCCATTTTATTGTTAATCACTGAAATCTGCACAAATATGCAACTGCACAGCCGATTTTGTAAACAGGGCCTGAGGTTAGACACTTGCGAAGTTTTTTCGCCAGTGTATTTTGTTGTTGTGCAGTTCGAAAAAAAAAACAAACTAAATGTATATATAAATCAATATTTTGCTTTGGAAACACATATAATACTTCATAATTTCACAGTAAAACTGTAAAAAATTCCATTTACATCATCAGCAATCGCAAAATTAAGATTAAAATACCTTGACACCATCGTGCAGAAGGACTCTGCTTTGAATGAAATCTACAAGATATCACTAACACCTAAGATGCAATTCAAATCAGCAGATGAAAATTTGTTTAGAGATATCTGTGACACATCACATATATTTTTAAGTACGAAGTAAATTTAATTTAATTGTAGGAAATAATTGAAACCTAATATTAAACTCCGTTCTTAATTTATTCTTTTGTCATAAACGTCATAAATATCCCTCTCACTATCTCCATTGTATGTTTGATTGTACGATATATATATATATATATATATATATATATATATATATATATATATATATATATATATATATATATATATATATATATATATATATATATATATATATATATATATATATATATATATATATATATATATATATATATATATATATATATATCTCTCTCTCTCTATATATATATATATATATATATATATATATATATATATATATATATATATATATATATATATATATATATATATATATATATATATATATATATATATATATATATACACGATATATATACGATATATATTGTATATATAAAGTTATATGCAGTCAGCCTACGCTAGTGTCACATGCGATGACATGGCTTATAATTTATTTGGCAATTCAGCGAACAGCAGCGCAACATAAATGAAAACAACAAACAAACAAACTATTAGCAAGAAAACTCGGAAGAGATAAAGAGGGCGTGAAGCTGAAAGCTGCAGAGAAACCAAATTCAGCAAACCGAAACAAATCCCCAGCGACAGGACGAGCGCCAGAGCCGGCAACAAGTCAACGGTTCATAATATTTACGCCTAGAAGTAGATTATAGCGTCGACAGCTCACACTTATACCCGTGCATAATACACCAAATATAATCCCATGAAATATCGCGAAGCAAAACACTCAAACTATACATACATCCTCTGCTTCATGTTAGTCCAAATTCGAATGGGTATATATAGCCTTCTCTACGATAGATTATGTATACTATCTGTCTATATATCCAGCTATCTGTCTGTCTGTCCGTCTGTCCGTCTGTCTGTCTGTCTGACTTCATTCTTTGGCAGCCAAACTCAATCAGTCGTCAATAATTTCATTAATTCAATATTTACGTATAATTTTATGGCTAAGTTTTGGCGTTGAACAAACTGAGCGTCGTTCGTCCTTAGAGTCCTTGCTGTGACAGTTGTTTAGTTGTTGCTGGTGGTAGTGATGGTAGTGGTGCTGATGTTGTTGTTATTGTTGTGGTTCTTGCCTCGTTGGTGGCTTATTATCTCAAGGGATATACGAATGTTGCTCATACGCCATGTGTAACGCTATGTCTGTTTTATTCAACTATTTCTTGACAACCCACCCATCTGCCCCAGCCCACTGTTTCCTTACTGAAGTTATAAGCTACGCGAATTTATGAAAATTTTATGCTTTAGATTTCAGATTTGGCTCTGGCTTTTAGATGCCTAATTCCCAAAGCAACTCTGTCTGCCTTGCCTGCTTGTTAGCTTCTGTTTTATTTGTATCTGTCAGTCAGTCTGTCTGTCTGTCTGTCTGATTGTCTGTCCGCCGTTAAACTCGTCGTCGTCCTCATCGTCGTCGTGCACGGTTCACTAAGTATGTCACTTGGAATTCGAGCGCACAGCAAATTACTTTGACATACATAATTCTATATGAACTTTGATTGCTTTATTGGCGAGCAAACGATAAATGGAAAATCCAGGGAAATACGAAAATACCATAGAACAGCCGCATGTGTTAGTTAGGTTTGATTTTAACTGGAAAATTTTGCAGCCGCTAATGTTTATTGAATCAATGCACGCTGGGCTTAATGCTGCATAAAGTGATCAATAGTTTACACATGTGTACAAGGCTCAATCAATAAGTGTTTAGAATGTAACAGAAAACACATTATATTGAAAATAATATTTATACGACTACGCTGTACACACAGTGTCAAATAGTGTGCTATGTTTGTGGATATATATGTAATAGCTAAATGTAGGCGTCGCACATCCCATAGTGTATAAACATTATGGTGATGGGATAAGTAATCAGCCAAAAAGTGCATATTTTTTACAACCTGTACCCGCAGGGTAAAAGGGTATTTTAAGTTGCTCAAAATATATGAAACAGTCAGATGGCGGCATGGCAGACTCCATTAACCTTCGCTTTCATGAAGCCTACCAGTGTAAATATTTAGATTTTCAATTGTCTGTAACTTTGCGAGTTTTTATCGGATTTCTTAATGCTTACTGCTCAGTTATTAAATTTTAGTAATATTTCAAAAAAATAAGACAGCAATTAATATAGGTGTACATGGGCTCATGAAAACCTACCGAGGTAAATACATGGTGATTTCATAACATATAGTACGTTTATTACTACTTTTTGAAAAAAAATATTATAGGAATTAACAATATTTTATAAACGCTTTCTTCTTAAATTAATCAAAGATGATAAGAATAATTTTTAAGATATTTTATAAACGTAAGCTGCGTTTTTCTGAGGTGTAGCCAACATAACAGTTCTGACACTTCGTCTGTGTGAGGCTTTGCTCTGCGCATATTGGCTTCTTACATTTGATGCATGCATGACGAGTAAATCTCTTCTTTTTGGAGTCACGGTAACACATGTAATAAGCACCTTTGTGCTTGATACGCCCAGTAGCATCTCGTTCTGGCTCATCGCCAGCCTCAAATTCCTCTTCACAGTTTGATGCCGAGATTAGCTCGCCTAAGATGCATTCCATGGCTGGCTTGACATAAAATTTGCCAGCTATCAATGGTTTTTCAGCTCGGGTTTTTATTTGTGGAATGCAAAGGTTTGTACCCAATGAGCTAAGGAACATTCTACGCCGCTAGCTTTTAACACTACTATGCGGATTGCTTGTGAGGTAAAATATTAAACCAAAACATTGACATTTATGTCTGCACTCTTTTTGATGAAAACGATGCACTAATGCTAGGATCATATGGACAAAAAGTTTGTGTACAAACTGTCATCAGTTGTCATCAAGGTACCCAGTTAGTTGGTCGGTTGCGCAATTTTTTTCTTGCGATTCGTTGTTTGTTGTTTTGCAAACATGATAAATTAATCACAATTTGTGTGTGTGATAAATAACCAAATGAAATGCAGTGAACATACTATGAGACATCCTGTTGCTAATTTGTTCGCAAAGTTTTTATCCGCGTGAACATAGCTTAACGCTGATTTCAAAAATGCAAAGAAAATTTAAAACATTTTCTTTTGCCTATGAAATTTTATAATTAAACAAATTTCCACTGAAAGCCATAGCAATCTCAGCGAAATGTAAAAAAATTGATTGTGCCACGAAATTTGTGCATGTTTGACCGCAGGCAAAAAATACTTTGTCCCCTTCCACCGTTCTGGTAGAGGTCGCCTTATATTTATATTTAAGGCCTATTTAGACCCTGCAATTTCTTGCGCCAGATTTTTTAGATTTCATTGAGTATTCTGTGGAAATTTCTTTAGTTTTGAAGTACAAATTGAATGGTAACTTACAGAAGACTTATTAAACTTGCACGAGAGTCTAAAAATATCCTCAGTACAGTGTTTGGCCAAAAAATGTGAGAATGTACTAGTAACGAATGTTTTCTATACCATTCACACATACTAGTGTGAAATGGTATTATCAGTTTGTCTGAAAGTTTGTAACGCAATAAAGGAGACATCGTAGACCCCATAAAGTATATATATTCTTGATCAGCGCGACGAGACGACTTGATCTATCCATGTCCGTCTGTCTGTCTGTCTTGCTACAACGACTTTTTAGAGTAGCCCCATACAAACCCACCCAATATTAACTTAATAATTGATATGGTAGTGGACGGACGTTTCACATATACATTAATGGGTGCGACCCGCCTACTCTTTGGGGTAGCCCCTAAACAAACCTACCGGCCAATTTTGTGTTTTTGTAAGAAAAACTTCTTTACAAAAGTTAATATTAGGTTGAAATGCGATGTGGTGCGTTTTTATGGGCAGCCATTTAACATACATAGACCCCCCGATACAAACCCACCCCCCAATTTTGTGTTTTTTATAAAAAAAAATTCTTTATTTAAACCAGTACTTTTGTGTTCCTTCATATGCACCGTTAAGACCGCTTGGTTGGATAATAAGTACAGAAAATTGAATCTTACGGTTCGCAATCAGGAAAAACCTCCAAAAAAATTGTTGTGGCCAATTCCGGAGCTCTATAATTAAATGATGATTTTGGAATACAAATATTAAAACTTCTTGGTTTGTTGTGTTGCTGTGTCTACGAAAAAATGATTACGTAGATTTATATATCTATATTTTTGAGTGTACGCAATATACTGCACCGCATACATTGTGAACTGTACTCTTTTATAATTTTTTTTTGCAATAAAGTTTTATTTTCCACGTTTGCAACTTTTGAGTCGATTCAGCTTTATTTTCACCGATTACAAGTTTCGTTTGTAGATTTGATGTTACTAGTTTATATTAAATACAGAACCATACTTTGTCAAAAGCTTGTGAAACATTCAGAAAGACTGCATAGCAGACTCTTTTGTATTCAAGCGCATCTTCGATGATGTGAGTTATGCGGTTAACCTGATCGAACGTCGACGTCCGAATTGATGTAGCGGAATTGATTCGTTCGGTTATTGGTATCACCCGTTTTAGTAGAACTTTTTCCATTATTTTAGATATGACCGGTAATAGAGATATAGGCCGATAGGATGTAAGTTCGTTGGCTGGTTTGCCGGGCTTTGGAACCATAATTACATTCGAAGCCTTCCATAATGTTGCTATGTACTTTAGTTGCAGAGCTGCATTCATTAGTTGAGTCATTTTGTTAATGCTTTTGAGATATAACTGCTTCAGAAGCTCAACAGTGATTATATCAAATCCTATGGATTTATTAGGTTTGAGCTCCGCATTTTGAGTTCTAATGACCTCTATTTCTGAAGTACAAAGCAAATCATTTACTGACAAAATATCAGTCGAAACTTGAATTGTATTTGTGTTAACGCCATGTGGAGTAAAAACTTCAGTCAGTTGAGCAGCCAATTTGTTTTGTTCATTCTTGAAAGACGAATTCTGTGAAGATACTCGATCAACTGATAGTTTAGTGGTTGTAAATCGCGGTCTTCATTAGAAGTGCTCTATACTGAAATCATCACATATAATAAATCAATTTCTGTGCATGACTGTAAATCATTGATGTTTTTGTATATTATGCTTTGGTGTGGTACTATTCATAGATTCCTCGTAATATTCGTTTCGCATTTTTTATAACTACTGCTTACCCACCTCGTGGACTGTTACTGGGATGCATTGTATGGATGCCTAAAAATATATGGTACTTGTCTTTGAATATACATTTATGCTTCAAGTGGAGGCCAATTGACTTGATATAGAGTATCTCGTTGTCGAGCACACTAGACTGCAGATTTCTTTCATATTATATTGCCTCATATATAACAGTTTGACAAAATTTAAAAGTTTGACTTGAAGTGGACAAAGTTAGGCAAAGGGATATAAGACGAGTGTGACCTAAGTAGGCAATAAAAGTTAAAAAGTAATCCGTCTAGTCAGGCAAAATTTAAAAACAAGAAAGCAATACGTGAGTAAAAGAGATAGCAAATGCAATTTATAAAGAGAGCGAGGTAGTGCGCAATATAAAATCTGCTTGTAAAATTTTTAAATTTATTGTCTATATTGTATAGCGTAAACTCTCAGAAGGCAAAAGATTATATAATATATAAGTGGAAGATGAAGAAATAACTTTAAAAAAAAGTTAAAGTTTTGACAACATATTTGAATTTTAATAAGTAGCTGCTGCGTAGTGTAGTCCTAACCTCAATCATTTAACAATATTATATATAGGCTGGAAGCGCTTCGCGAATGGGTTAAGTCGGTTCCATGCGTGTTTGTGTGCACGGTCATTGGGGAGGAGGGGGTGGGTTAGCAGCAGCAGTAGTCCCTGATGGCAGAACTGATGATTTCGCTTTATAAATTCACTGAATTTTCAGTTCGCATATATTTATTTTAGCTTACATATTCAAAATTCCAACACCTTTTTGCTTTAGTCATTTTAAAGCATTCTTTTGCTTTCAATAAAAATGTAAGTTGAAATGTTTTCTGACATTTGCATTTAATAAAATCTGCTTTTGTGAACTCAAAGTGCCTGCCGAAGCAGGCAGCCAAGATAAAGAAAACTCTTTAAATTGTTTTGACACTTTTGCTGAAATTGCATACTCCAAAAAATTTTGACAAAGACGTAATTTACAATTGCTGTTTTTGTCAACTACAGATACTGTTTAGCAATTGACCTGTGATTGTCACTAATATTTTCGATGTTACTGATAGAAACTCTTAATAAAGGGTCTTCAGTACATTCAAACATTATATAAAAACAATTTTAAAGTTTGGTTAATTACGAAAAGATGCAATGAAAAGATTCGGCATAAGTTTATATACTTGATTTACACTGTATTTAAAATATTTGCAAAATGCTCTATTCCTCTTTTCATTTGGTACTGAAAAAATATTGCAAACGAATAGTTTCAACCAGTTCTAAGTTGTGGTGAACTTGGTTCGACAAACCGAATGAAAACAGCAGGAAAACGGTCAAAATAAACAGAGGTGTCTTTTCATTCACATATAGCCTTAATAATAAATTCTAAATTTTAGCATAAACTTTAGTATCGGCTTCACTCGTTACTAAATTTTGTATTGACTTTTTCGAAAAAGTGTTTATTAGTATGAAAATCGACTTGGTGTCGACTTGTTGAGATAAAGTCGACTTTAAATTGTTAAATCAAAAGTGCTTGGATCGTTCGTTTCTTTCCAACTTTAGCTGCCACATTTTGTTTGTACTCTACAAACAAAATATATATCAGTTTTATTCCTTGTACCAATAGCGTAAAAAGATATGTTAAATTTGTGCGAATGTATGTAACAGGCAAAAGAATCCGTGACAGACACTATAAAGTATATAGACATTTCCGTCTGTAAGTCTCACCGTCTGTTTAAAGGTACAGATTTTGGAGACTTTAAGTGATATACACTCTCCGAAATTTAACTAAAGGCACCTCATTTTTTGTACGTACTATTTCACATTAAAAATTAAGGAAAAAATGTTGTTTTTATATTTTACTGTTTAATTCTTTAATAGTTTTTTCACAATGTAGTTTATAAAATTTAAAAAAAAATTTGCGAGATTTTTAGAACAGTTATTTCAAAAAACTTAGGAATGCACTGCGAAATTCAATTAAAGGCAGTGTTTCAAAAATAATTATAAAAATGGTAATTGGGCGGTTTTGATAGATTTATTGCTAATTAATAATGAGTCCAACCAACAGTTTTGGAAATCACCTCAAATATTCTATTTGGCATGGATTGCACATCCTTCTGAAACTCTGATTGGGGAATTTCAGCCCATTCTTTGATGACAGTAGTCCGTAACTCCTCGAACGACTGAAATTTTCTGCCACCGGCGTAAACACGTCTAGCAAGATTTCCCTACTTGTTTCCAATAGGATTCAAGTCTGGAGGACGTGCTGGCCACCCCAAGAGTTCAATTTCCCTTGCTTGAAACCATTGACGACTGGCTCGCGATACAGGTATCGGGGCATTATCCTGTTGGAAAATTGTTTCTTGGTGCGGCTGCTGCTCCAAAAAGT
Source organism: Leucophenga montana (assembly GCA_035044765.1). NCBI lineage: Eukaryota > Metazoa > Arthropoda > Insecta > Diptera > Drosophilidae > Leucophenga > Leucophenga montana. The sequence continues at coordinate 40,702 of JAWNNQ010001438.1, read as the reverse complement.
TTACAAGTACTTCATCTAGCAAGTTTGTATAACCTTCTGAATTCATTCTTCCAGTAATTTTGTAAATAGGCGTCCTATTGTAAAAACTGAATCCAGCCCAAAACATCAACGAGCCACCTCCACAGTTTCTCTTTGTTGAAAAGCGTTCAGATCCATGCCAATAATAATTGAAACTATCTGGGCCATCAAGATTACATTTTTTTTCATGCAAAAAAATTACTTTCTTCCACTCTTCTATCCACGCCATATGGTTTTTTGCAAAATCCAGCCTTGCTTATTTATGAACTTTAGTAAGAGCTGGCTTCGACTTTATTTTCTTCCACTTTAGTCGGTTACTGCCCGATAAAATTTGCTGCACTCGACGTGTAATTATTGACAGTTGCAGATCAGTTTTAATTTTGGAATAGAAATATCGATAAAACAGGAATACCTTCACTTCTAAATCAACGCTATCCAAATAAAGTCTCATGGGACAAACACCTCCGTGTTTTCATACACATTTGAACGAACGCATACCGAAGTCGGCTGCTTGATGCTAAAGAGAAACAAAAATTTGAACTTGGTACGTAGCAGTGGTGTTGTATTTTGGAATACTGTATAAACATGACTCAGAAATGATTCGCACTTTGGGTGCACTCCTTTTGGACAGCCCTCCACTAATGGCTGCCCAGCAAGAGAGCGGCAATAAGTGAGCAATTTAGTTGCAATGATTAATGCGCAGAGTTATGCAATTAATTAATGCACAGTTATAAAATAATTTTTGTTTGTGTATCAATTTTTTCTCCTTTTTGTTTTAAATAGTTTTTTTTTTTTTTTTTTTTATAATGTTGCCAACTAAAACACTATCAAAAACATACTCACCTAATGCTCGCCAACATGCTTGCAAGTGCGCCCACGATAGTTTCGAGCATAACGTCGAGCTGCTCGATCGACATGCTCTACAATGTGAATCACCCTTTACAGCATGACATAGATAGTTAATCTTTTTTCTCTATTCTTCCAACTGAAACCAAAGGAACCGAAAGAAGCAAAACAGGTAGCAGCAAAGTTTGTTACGAAAGTGGTAAAATTTAGCCAAAAGAGCCGTCGCATGAGCATCGATTAGAAGCTGTTTAAAGATGTCAACTTCGATCTAGATTTTACTACAAGGTTTATAATCCAAGAAGCTTACCGAAACCGAATACCGAACACCGAAATAAAACCTTATATGGAAACACACGTTTTGGTACTTACCAAATGCGGAACTAAAACCGTAACCAAATCTGGAATCAAATTCAAAATGCATTTGAGTTTTATTCCCTGCATATGTACAAGTATATCTACAGTCATATCCACAATTATTTTGACAAACTCTGCTTTTCACTAACGGCTTCTGTTTTGTTGAACTGTGTAACATAACGGCACACTTTTTTCTTTCTAAATGCAAAGGCGTATCAACAAGAACATGCATGTTAAATCTTTAGTCTATAAGGGCTGCCACAGAAATCGCTTTCGCTTGAATTTTGACTAAGCACGCCGTTAAAATACATTTTGTAAATAAAAAGGCCTACCGATGCAGTTTCTGATTAATTTACATATAACAATTAGTCATTTTGTATATTTTAATTAATAAATTAGCAATTTACTAGACCACTCAACTATCAAATCCCTAGTTGAAATTGCCATTTACAGCCGACAGCGAAGCCATTTGCATTTCACTGCATTAAAACGATTAGCTTTTAAGTAGATACCATGCTGCTGTTAAAGTTAAAACGAAGCTAAATATAATTAATTTTAATTGCAATTATTCCAACTTTAAGTAATCGCGTATTTATTGTGCATTTAACGAAACAATTTGCATCAATTTTAGTTGCTTGTTGATTGCAATTCATCGCGAGTCGTTTGTTCAGATTTTTGTTGCCACTCACTTACAATTGTAAAAGTGTTGCACAGCCGCTAGAGTTGCTGTGTAAACTTTTTATAAATAAAATTAAATTTTTTTGCTTGCAAACTACAAAAATAAAGTCCATAAATGCAACTGTTTTGTATTTAACTAAATTTCACTGTAAAATATAAATTTTGTTAATGGAAAAAAAAAAAAATTAATAGTAATGCAAAACGCTCGAAGTTCGAAGTTCTGTGGCATGGTGAAATTTTTTTATTTGTCAAATCGCTAGCGATTTCTGTTGCACACCTGTATAACTTTGTGCACACTCGTTCTGGTGATAAAAATGTAGCCAGACAGCGATTTTTGTTTAGGCACAATCATTTTGACAATCACCTAAGTTTAGTTTTCGCATGTGTGTCTTTACTTAAAATTTTAATGTAATAAAATCATCAAAAAAGTATAAAACGGCTCATTTAACTGATATTGTTAGAACCTCAGTAGTCACAAAGTTCAATGCAAACAGTTTATTATCAAATAAACAAATTCAAAAATCGAAATAATGTACAAAATTTGTCGCGGTCGGTCTCAAAACAAAAAAAGTATTCAAACAAAATGTAAACAAATTGTCTCTTAAATGTCCAATCTTCTTAATGGCAAACCGGATTTTTATGGAAATCTAACGGGACTTTCTAAAAATAGAATTAAAAGCATGAACACGTGGTAATTCGCAGCTGAACGCTGTCCGAATATTTAAAAACAAAAGTGTTGTTTACACATCATTTTCTTCGAAAAAAGAAGCCTGTACGCAGACTTTTGCGGTTATGCTTTTCTGACATGTTGTAACATAAAATTAATTAAAACTATAATTTTTAGTATTAAAGTGCAGCAAAAACATTATTAGTTAAGAGAAATTTGTCTGTGTGTGTCTGTTTGTAATATTAAAACAACCGCTTTTTACTAAATGCATATGGATACATATACCAAAACACATTTTTTTTACAATTTTTGTCTGTCTATCTGTCTGTCTGACTGTTTGTTTGGGCTAACGGCGGGACGGGACTTTCACTGGAAGATAGCTGATGTAATAAGGAGTAACTTAGGCTACTTTTATTTTAGAAATTTTATTTATGTTTATTAATATAAATCTATATATATATAGAAATATATATATATATATATATATATATATATATATATATATATATATATATATATATATATATATATATATATATATATATATATATATATATATATATATATATATATATATATATATATATATATATATATATATATATATATATATATATATATATATATATATATATATATATATATATATATATATATATATATATATATATATAATTTATATTAAATAAACATAAATATATATATATATATATATATATATATATATATATATATATATATATATATATATATATATATAGAGAGAGAGAGAGAGAGAGAGAGAGAGAGAGAGAGAGAGAGAGAGAGAGAGAGAGAGAGAGAGAGAGAGAGAGAGAGAGAGAGAGAGAGAGAGAGAGAGAGAGAGAGAGAGAGAGAGAGAGAGAGAGAGAGAGAGAGAGAGAGAGAGAGAGAGAGAGAGAGAGAGAGAGAGAGAGAGAGAGAGAGAGAGAGAGAGAGAGAGAGAGAGAGAGAGAGAGAGAGAGAGAGAGAGAGAGAGAGAGAGAGAGAGAGAGAGAGAGAGAGAGAGAGAGAGAGAGAGAGAGAGAGAGAGAGAGAGAGAGAGAGAGAGAGAGAGAGAGAGAGAGAGAGAGAGAGAGAGAGAGAGAGAGAGAGAGAGAGAGAGAGAGAGAGAGAGAGAGAGAGAGAGAGAGAGAGAGAGAGAGAGAGAGAGAGAGAGAGAGAGAGAGAGAGAGAGAGAGAGAGAGAGAGAGAGAGAGAGAGAGAGAGAGAGAGAGAGAGAGAGAGAGAGAGAGAGAGAGAGAGAGAATATATATATATATATATATATATATATATATATATATATATATATATATATATATATATATATATATATATATATATATATATATATATATATATATATATATATATATATATATATATATATATATATAGAGAGAGAGAGAGAGAGAGAGAGAGAGAGAGAGAGAGAGAGAGAGAGAGAGAGAGAGAGAGAGAGAGAGAGAGAGAGAGAGAGAGAGAGAGAGAGAGAGAGAGAGAGAGAGAGAGAGAGAGAGAGAGAGAGAGAGAGAGAGAGAGAGAGAGAGAGAGAGAGAGAGAGAGAGAGAGAGAGAGAGAGAGAGAGAGAGAGAGAGAGAGAGAGAGAGAGAGAGAGAGAGAGAGAGAGAGAGAGAGAGAGAGAGAGAGAGAGAGAGAGAGAGAGAGAGAGAGAGAGAGAGAGAGAGAGAGAGAGAGAGAGAGAGAGAGAGAGAGAGAGAGAGAGAGAGAGAGAGAGAGAGAGAATATATATATATATATATATATATATATATATATATATATATATATATATATATATATATACAGCCAGTAAATTGTATAATGAAACAAAAATTTGATTCAATACATAAATTATTAGCTGAGATATTTGCGATTAAAGTTAGAATTACAATAAAAAAAATTATATGGTGTACGCTGACTTTTTCGAGCAAGTGTAACTGTTCAGAGCGTTCAAGTTTCGAAATCAGGAAAGATAGATTTTTTTTTTATTTTTTATGCATATCAACTAATATTATTTAACAGAAATAACTTTCGCCTCAAGTTCTCCAAATTTCATTCGTATAACTAAATTTAATGAGTGAAATTAGGAGATTTTGAGGTGAAATTAATAGCTTTGTCAACCCCAAATATATTATATCAAATAAAAAAATATTAATAAATCGAATTTGTGTGCAATGAGAAATCATTTTGATTCTCTAATTAAAAATATGCATTTCCGTAAAATGCAGATTTTGACTTTGTTTGTTCAAATATTACTTCGACAGTTTGTGTGTGCGCCCATGTACATAATTCTATACAGCATCCTAGAATTATTCTTTTTTTTCTTTCGTAGCGCAGCCTTTGCATTTTATAGCCTTCGGCAAACATTTTGCTTAAAGCATTACTAGGTTTATATATATATATATATATATATATATACTTACATTTATATATATATATATATATATATATATATATATATATATATATATATATATATATATATATATATATATATATACAAACACAATAACAAAAACAGCTACAGCAACAGCAGCAACAACAACAATATATATATATATATATATATATATATATATATATATATATATATATATATATATATATATATATATATATATATATATATATATATATATATATATATATATATATATATATATATATATATATATATATATATATATATACGTATTCACATCGAGCTGAATTTTAATTTCCTTACTTACAAATCCGCTTTATCCGTTTGCAATGCGCGTAAAAAATTTATGATGAGCTACTTAAAATTTATATATACCAATAAAAATGTCATGTTTCGTCGCATAATTTAACAGATATAGAGCAACCGCAGCGAACACAGCGAAAAAATAATGCTCTGCTAAAGCGACTAAAGTCGAGACTTGAACTCAGCTCAATTGTGCGAATAGGCCAAAAGGCGACATTCATTGAGTCCGTCCGATAAATTCATTGTGGACCAGATACACTCCAATATAGTAATACGATAGAAAGAAATGACAATAAATAGCGAAAGTCTAGATGGCCGTTATAAAAGGGAGGAGAGCAAGCGAATTCGCCCATAGCCGATTGTCCTGCTAAATAAATCGTTCGAAATGCTCGGAAACCAGTGTCCTACTTAGACAAAATTTTCCGCAATGCCGCAGCGCAATTTAAATGTATGCCAGCAAATATATACAAAGAATATTTCATTGTAGTTGCCAAAGTCTGGCACTGCACGGACAACTATATACATACTAGAGGGTGTTTTTTTTTTTTTTTTTTGTAGCGGGTAACACTTAAATCTTGCAACATTCAAAAATTTTGTCGTTTATCGAAAAGCCAACTGCATATTTAGATACAAAATTGATTTGCAACGTTTGCAAATTTTTGAAATTTATTTGCAAAATCAATGCCCAATCAGAAATGTTCACAGATTTTTCAATCAACAAAATTGAGCAACATGGGCTGCTTATCGAAAAACTACCGAAATATTGCCGCACATTTAGTCTTTAGGATATCAAGCCCAACGTCAAAAGTGTCGAAGAAAACCCCAATTCAACAATTCGATAACATTCACAAGAAATTGGTCTCTGTTCATCAAAGCTGTGAATGATTTTAGACAAAAATCTTGGTTTACGTCCTTACAAAATTCAAATGGAGCAATAATCAATAATTCTGTCCTTTTTATTAGAAAGCAGTGTAACAGACCCATGGACATTGACTAAATCTTACGGATCTATCAGTCTTACTTTCTTTATTCTGAAGATAATTGAGCGTCTTATTGACTGCCACATTAGTGAACAACTGCAAATCGAGGCAATCAATCAACAATTCAAAATCCCTTAACAAAAACAAATATGAAGGGTAAATCAACAGAAGACGCACTTCATAACCTAGTCAGTAAAATCGAAAAGACATTTCAATCAAAACAAATAGCGCAGAGGGCTTTTCTTGACATTGAGGGTGTATAAGAGGGCATATATAAACTTACGATTGCCTAGGTGGAAGCTATGTTAAATTAACGTGACATAACTTTCTCTGTTGGTAATATGTCTGTCATCATTAGGACTACAACGGGGTTTCCGCAAGGTGAAGTTTTTTCGCCACTATCCCTTGTGATGGACGACCTCAAAACCGAGCTCAGTTCACAAGGATACAATGTTATTGAATATGCTGGTAACCTGGTGATACTCGTCCCCAGCAGATTTAGGCACATGCTCTCGGTCACAATGTGCTCAGCTCTTCGCATTGTGGCCAATTGGTGTGCCAAGAAGGGTCTCAGTATAAACCCACAAAGGACGGTCGTAGTTTCATTGTTTAAGATGGACAAATTGGATAAAAATTTACATCCAAACCACTTTTATTTAGATTCCTCGATGAAAAAAAATTCTTAGGGGTAACTCTTCACAAAAAACTAAATTGGAATACGCCACTTAAAAATACTCTCAACTCTCCAGGCAACAATGGCCCTAGGGACATATAAACGCCAATTTGACTAGACGTTGGTCCTCTCGCCAAAGATGATCGTTTGAATCTACACCGTAATGGTAAAACACAGGTACCATGCGAACATGTCCCAATGCAGCAATAGGGGCTATCATCGTTCTACATCCGCTGCACACTTTCAGTCAATCCTCAGCAGCAATAGAGGCTCTGAGACCTCAGACTGTAAGCAGACAGTCTCTGCCATGAACTGGGTCACTAGTATTCTTAAACTTATGCCTGGCATCCAAATCTGAAATGTATCAGATTGTTTGAGAACGGAACTGCGCTTCGGCAGATGCTTCTCAGTGCTCTTTTCCAGTCGCTCAGACTAGGAGGAGGTCAGCACTGGTACTGGACCATCTGCGATTAAATGGTTTACAGCTGGTTCACTTACAGATATGGGTACAGGTGCGGGTGTCTTCGGACCCAATACCAGTATCTCTATTGGCATGGTTGCCTGGTCCACGGGTTTTTAATCTAAGCTCCAAGCCATTGAGGTCTGCGCCCGAAATTTTTTGAACAAAAGTCTTCAACCAACATAACCAATCTCTCAGATAGAAAAGCGGCTATTCAAAGTCGTCATCTCACTTTATACGTCCAGAACCTTTTTGTAAACTTAACTGGGCTAAGTGGAAATCATTTATTGTACATACATACCTTTAGAAATATTGTTTCACAGGGTACAATATCCTGGACTACATATCCTATATATATACCCTAAAATTAACGCACATCTCAATAGATCTGAACTGAAGCTGCTTATGAGGTACCTTACTGGTCATTATCAACTAAGATATATCTAAATAAATTAGGTCTCTATACATTAATACGGCACAGGGTCTGTCTAGAGGACGACCTGCTATGCGATGTCCGGCCTTGGTGAGGCAGATAAACAGCCCTACATTACATCTGACAAGACCGGAAACACATCGTCTAATACTATCCTCCGTTTCATAAAAGAGACAGAGAAGATCCTAGTTAAATTAAGCTAAGCATTTCCGTCATGATAGCCCCCAACGTTTTAACTTCTGTCAGCCTACTCTCGAGCCTGCTTCGTGAGCCCTTGATTCCTCACTCAGTGGTTATGGCTTATGGTTAAGAATAAATGGTTTGGTTTACTACTTCGTGGCTTCAGTGACTGGGCGCTTGAACGGTTGATCCACTTGTTTACCTCATAATTTTGTTTAGCACTTCTGCCTCAATGGCTTTGTCACTAAGCAAACATTGTCGCATTTGGTTCGAGAAAAATCCAATGGTGATCCATTTCATCATATGTTGGAAAAACCGTTCGAAATTTGGTGTATGCAGTTCGTCAGCCATTCATTCCCGAAATCATTTTCTATCTTTAATGCCATAAAAATAATAAAAAAAAAACAAAAACCACCGAACCAAAAAAAAGTTCTATTCATCTTAAAAGAACACACTACCGCTGTTCCAGTCGATGGCGTGGCTCATAAACTTGATTTTCTACGTAGGAAAAGCAGGCAAGTGAGTGCAGCTTAGACGCCTTGCAACAAAATACATGCAAAAACCAAAATCCTTGTTAATCTGAAGTGTGAGCTGCTATAACTGCTACACATAGTCATAAACTTTGTGGCCAAAAGCTTAGTTGTACAAGTACGAGTATATAGTATTTGTTGTAGTAAGACATGTTGTAGTATTTCAAGCAAAGTTGTCTCTAATTGCAAGTTATGTGCGTCAAATTTCAGATAAGAATGCAGAAGAACATCATGTACTGAATGAATGTCTGGTAACGTTGCCGCCGCCGCCAGCGCCAGCACCATCATCAGGGTCTACTTTAAGTATTAAACAATGAGCGACAAAGGGCGTGTATCTAGATACATACAAGTATCTTTAGTTGATTCAGTAAGTTTGCTTTCTTTCTTTCTGCTGTTGCTGCTGCTGTTGCTGCTACTCCTGTTTCGTGGCAATAACTGCGCAAAGGATTTAACTGGATTAAGTTAAGTTGCCATTGCCACTTTGCTTATTTGTTGCACTCCGTAGACGTCCTTGTTCCAGTCAATGTTCTCATTTCCTTTTTCTTCGGCTTTAAGATTTTCATTTCTGCTGACTTTGTTCGCTTCTTATGTTTATCTTGTTTTCTATAAAGGGTCTTTAAATTGACATGCTTTGAGAGATGATTGTAGTTTTGTGCGATGTCAGTCTGCAACACTTGAGACAATTTTAACAACATTTTGACACTTCGAAAAAAAAGAACAATGTTTATTGACCTTATAATCATACTTCTGCCAAAATTTTTACGATGTAAATGAAATTTTTGGTCGACATGCAACTTGTGCGCTACGATAGATGGTAGTTGTGCCATTACGGATATCGTTGAAAGTAAAAGGTTCACGTCCAATTAATTCTAGTGTAGGTAATCCACCAGAAAGTGAGAATCGGAACTGGCCTGAATATCTCCAATAAGTAAAAATACCATTTGAATCATTGATGTCCAACTGCAAATGACTTTTATGTCAAAGTTAAATTCTCAACGAAACCTTAAAAAAATTTCGAAATATTGACTTCAGCGCCGTCTTATAAAAAAAAAAACTCTTAATGAAAGATCCTGTACTTTATATCACATAATGCACTAAGACAAATAGGACAGCGCAGTTTTCATTGCTCTACCGTCGTACGTCAACATCCGAGCTTATTTTTATTTTTTTGTTTTTTTTGTTTGCTTTACGTCGTTCTTTAACCGGAAATCCGTTTGCAAGCTAAACAATTTGGCAGCGTAAATTTTTTTTTTTTTACTTTGGCTGAGCTTCGTTAAAATGTTTGAAATACAACCGAGCGTATCCGTAAAGCGTTTCTTAATTGAACACAGCCAAAGATTTAATATTATTTAAAATGCAAATAAATTAAATCGCTTTGACTTTATTCAATCGCACCGAATCATTAACATTCTTTAAACGGATTCAAAAGAATTCACTTTAACTGACAGACTTTGGCTTATACATTACGACATCATATTGAGATAATCAGGATTATATTCAAATGTATACAACAGATGAAACAGCTACTGCAGTAGCTCGTAAAGAAATTATACCCTGCACAGCGGTGAGAAATATATTTGAAGAAAAAAGAGTAAACATCTTTGGAGAGAAACACTTAAAAAATATTTGAATTATCTTACTTTTTAAAGCGGGATATCGATTTCGCTGTAGTTGTTAAGCTTGTACGGGATGTCGGTAGCAGGGTATCTACAGTCCTAACTACTAAACACTAACTGTTACAAAGCAGGAATACCATTCACACGATGTTTCAAGTTTTGTATAAAGAAAAAACTAATTGTAAATCAGGACAACATGGTAACATGGGTGGAAAGTTTGTTGGATGCCACACCTAAAACTTAGCGGAACATACCTCTCAAGTAAAGCGTCCATCTATAAGAGACCACCATATTGAATTTAAACTTGATATTAGATACTACAGAAAAGTTTTTCGTACAAAACCCAAAAGTAGGAGGATGGTTCGTATGGGGGCCACACACACCGATATATATGCGCAGCGTCAAAAACATCCAAACGAGCAGACAGACGGATATACCTACATCGACTCATCTCGTCGAACTGATCAAAAATATATATGCATTATCGGGTCTATAATGCCTCCTTTAACCATTTCACACTTTGTGTGAATAGTATAAAAATTGTAAAACCTAACAACCTAAATGTGATTGAGAAGTTTGTTAGCGCATCCCCTAAAAGTGAGGGGACAGTTCCCTCAAATATTATTTGTCCATAAGAAGCCGCTATATAAAGTTTTAATTTGATATTTCCTGTAATGAAAAAGTTTTGGAACGAAGTTACTTATGGCACGTTAAATACTTGGTGCATGAGGGCTAAAACAAAAAAAAAAGTGTAAGAAAAAGTGTAAGAAATTGACCTTTGACCTTTGTTAAATTTCATCCATCTTCATATATTAAGTACATTGAACATTGGTAGCAAAGAGTGATGGGGCAGGAGATCGGTAAAGGGATGGCGAATGGTGGACCTTTAGGGGGGTCTTTTGGAGTTAGATTTAGTGATCCTTTGGGGGTACATTTAGAATTCGTTTGGGGTGACATTAAGGGGTCATTGGGGTAGATGTTTGGAAACATTTGATGTAATTTTGGGGAGACATTTGTGGAGACATTTGGTGGGTCTTTAGGTTGACTTTTAGGGAGACAGGGGATATGAGGCGGAGAAGATAGCGCAAATATTTTAATTATAATTTTATTACCATTCCCTCATTTATGTTATTTTATTTTCCATTTTTCACTGTGGACGGTAGCACATCTCAGTGCGGCTGCGTTTTTACTGATTGAAACGTGTTATGCGCCATTGAAAAAGTCTTTAAACGTAGTACATTCAGAAAATGTTAAAACATATAATATAAAGAGCTCGTGGCAGACCCATCGCCACAAACTTATATTTTATTTATTTTTTGGCACCGCGGCCAGCTCAACAAGCCCAAGATCAGGAGTATCGGTCCACCCTCTCAAAAGTTATGAATTTTTAAAACTTTCAACGAGTTGAATGCGACAGATTTTCCATAAGAAGCTTTTTAGTTAAGTACAGATACGAATTTAATATTCTAGAAGAAAAACCGTATTTATAGCATAAAAAATTAGCAACATGACGAACGCTCAATTAGATTTTACAATCAATCCCAACAACACAAATGAAAAATACAAATCTTTCGTCACAAAATTGATATAAGAAGTTTTGAGTGTTGCAGATAGGCTTTCGTTACTTGGTTTTTACCTCATCCAGATGTTTTTTCTTTTTATTTTATTCATAAATACTAGTTATGAATAGTATGGAATCCACACAATCGACATTAATATAGAATTTATTTTTTGTAATATTGCGTTTATGCCTTTGTTATTGTCATTTCACAGTGTTTCAATCACAAAAACTACAAAAAAGGGAGATAATCACAACATAATAGCGTAGTGTCATCTCATATATCTTTCACGCTCGCGAGTCTTAACTAATATCGCGTATAGTATATCGATGGAGATATCGCTTTTCTATCGAATTCTTATCTGAATTCGAGAAGAAGTGAGTTAAAACAAGAAAAAACGTTAACTTCGGTTGAACCGAAGCTCTAATACCATTCTCACGAAACTTTAAATAGTATTGTAATACATAAAAGTGGGGGTTTAAATAGGGGGTGGTACACGCTCACTAGTAGATGTGTATGAAGCGATGTAGTAAATGTGTAAGATGCCGCCATAGCGAATTTCAAGTTGATATTGACGTTTTCCATACAAATGCATAAAAGTTAACTGTGGGTTTATATGGGACTACCTCAAAAAGTGGGCGGGACACGCCCCTTTGTATATGTATATGAAGCGGTTTTCCATTGAAATCCACAAAATCAAATTGCAAGCTAATATTGATCTAAATGAAAGATTTTTTCATAAAAAACACAAAATTGCACGGTGGGTTTGTATGGGGGCTACCTCAAAAAGTGGGCATGCTACGCCCAATTATCTATGTATGTTTAGCGGCTGTCTCTGAAAAGGCACCATATCGCATTTCAACCTAATATTGACTTTAATATATAAGTTTTTCTTACAAAAAGTCAAAAGTGGACCTTAGGTTTGTATGGGAGCTACCCCAACCAGTAAACTACAATAAAAAGAAGTATATGTGCAAAATTTCCACAGGATAGCATAAAAATTGGTCCCCAAAAAATGCGCTACAACATACAGACGGAAAGACGGACATGACATATATACTTTATGGGGTCTACGATGGCTCCTTTAATGCGTTACAAACTTTCAGACAAACTGATAATACCATTTCACATGTGAATTGTATAAAAAGCAATTTGGCTGTTAGATAACAAAACGAGTAGCATCTCGGCTGGAAAAGTAAGTCATCTGGGGGATAAGCAATCGAATCGCTTTCCAAATTCTGGATTCGAAGTTAAAATGACTATACCAATGAATTTTGTGTTTGTTAATCGCCATACAAATATTTATATGTGCACGGCTTTAAAGTTGAATTTAAAGAGAACGAAAGCAGTAATCATCGTTTTGTTTTTTCTGTTTTATTGTTTATGTTAACAGTAATATAACATAAAAAAAGAAAACTTAATTCTCAAAAATACATGAAAAAAAAATAAATAAAGTGAAAATATTCTTAGTAGTAAATATTTATATGTGCGTAGTAGGTATTTTGATGTTTTTTTTTTGCTTTATCGTGAAAAATCGCATTCTTAATATTGAATATGCTTTCCTTTTTGAATTTTAACTTGATTAAGGCGACATGGCATCGATTCCACCAAGGAATTCAATGTGGATGGGCTGATACCATCCCACTCCTGCACTATGGCCAATCACAACTCCTTTGCGGTCTCAAATTGCCTTCCATTTTTGAAAATTCTTGCAGAGAGTATTCCCCAGAGGTCCTCGATGGGGTTAAGGTCTGGGCTTTTTGCTGGCCAGTCCAATAGCGGTATTTTTCTCGATGCAAAAAACTCTTTAGTAAGCTTTGCGCTATGAATCGGCGCATTATCTTGCTGAAAGGTTCAATTATCCCCATAAAGCTCTCCAGCAAATTCTATTAATTCGTCATCCAATAAGTTCACATACATTTCCGCATTCATTTTAGTAGAAATGAAACACATCGGGGTCTTTTTTTCATAACAGAATGCAGCCCAAACCATGACCGATCCCGCACCATGAACACGACGGTGGCATGTACGGCGCGGTTGGCTCATTTGCCGCCAATACTTCTTGGAGCAATCAGGACCGTCCAAATTGAAATTCTTTTCGTCGCTGAAAACTACGTGCCGCCACTCTTCGTCCCAAAATTGGTATTTGTCAGCGAACGCCAAATGTGCGCTTATGTGCCGAGCCCAAAGCTGTGGTATAGGTGCCATGGATGTGTATTGAACGTCCGGATTTTCGTTTATAATTTGCACGATTCTATTTCTGGTCACTTCTAGACCCAAATGATGCTTAATTTGTCCACTACTCATCCCCTCATCCACTGCTAGACGTTTGCGATCCTTTTTCCTGTTCATATTCCGAAAGACTTGTTCCACGCGGCATTTTGGCCTAAGTAGCAAAAATTCTTTAACAAAATGTAAACTTTCTTCATAATTTCTAACTTACGATTAATTTCACAACTTATTTTTTACAACAACACAGCTTAAAAAGTGTCTCCAACAGCGATCAATCAACTAATAGCAACATGCACATATAAATTTTTACCATGAAGCATCGTTGGTATGCTTGCACTTTACAAAAAACGGTACATAGAATGAAGCGATAATGAGAAATTGTTGTATTGCAAAAAACAACAACAAAGTACGAGGGGTACTATTTATATTTCGGGAATAGCAAATAATAACAAACATTTTTAAATGAAAATGGCTTTATTGTTTTTCAAATTATTCCCCTTGATGATCAATACACTTCTGCATCCGTTCAAACCATTTGTCATAGCAGTTTTTCCATTCCTCTTGAGACACCTCCAAAACATGGTTTTTGAACGCTCAGTTTACCTTTGATACTCGTGAAGAAGAAGAAGAAGAAGAAGTCATTGGGTACCAAATCAGGACTGTACGGTGCATGAGTCATTAATTCGATGTTTTATTTGCTCAAAAATGCACTTGTTTGACGAGATGTGTGAGAGCTCGCATTGTCATGATGGAGAATGATTCGTCTTTGGCGGTTGGTTTTACGAATTTTTCCGAAGACTTCCGTCAAAAAAATGGTCGTGTACCACTCAGAATTGACCGTCCGTCCTACGTTGCTCAAGCGGAACAGTGGCCACATGATCCATTCGGCCGAAGAAACAGGCGATCATTTGCTTCGATGTGCTTCATCCACGAATACCTTTTGTTGGATTTAGCTCGTCTTGGAATACCCACACGGTCGATTGCTGTTTTGTTTCCGGCTCATACGCATATGTTTCGATTCGTCACCTGTCACGATTTTGTACAAGTCTTTTGAGGCACCACGGTCGAACTTTTTAATCATTTCCTTACACCAATCGACGCTAGCCTTTTTTTGAGCTATTGATAAATTATGGGGTATCCAATGAGAGCAATTTTTTTTTACAGCTAAGTGTTCATGCAAAATCGAATGTATTGAAGTGGAACTAATATGCAAGGATGCCTCTATCTCACGATATGTCTCATGACGATCTTGCATTATCAGTTCACGCACTGCATCGATGTTTTTGGGCACAACAACCGATTTTGGACGACCTTCACGGAATTCGTCGGGGATAATAATTGAAAAAACAATTTCTAGCAATTATATTAATGTTTTTGTTCGAATATGCTATGCAGCCTACTGGTCGTATAATTTTAAAACGTCATCAAGTTGTCAGTTCCAAGAGGGCTATATTGGTTAACTCGATGTTACAGTGAGCCATGATTCGAGTGTGATGCTTTCTGCTTACTGATACTATTTCCTCTTTGATAGTGCGGATGTTAATATCACGATGTATATCTGTGTTGGAGATATACCATTCAGCTCCTGTTATTTGTCGTAGTATTTTTGACTGTTGCCGTTGGATAATGTTGATATTTGATATTTTTGATGTGCCCCATATCTGAAGTCCGTAAGTCAAAATTGGTTTTATTATGCTTTTATATACTAGTAATAATTTATTGTGTTCATTGATAATTTGGATTTTTTGTTAATGAGCCAGTACAGTTGTCGATATTTCTCTTTAATCTGATTTCGCTTTTTCTTAATATGTAATTTCCAGCTCAGTTTACTGTCCAAATTTATTCCCAAGTATTTTGCTGATTTTTCTATGGGTAGGTCTTTATTGTTTATTTTGAGGGCGGTCGGCAATACAACCCGTCTAGTTGTAAAAGATAACTTGTGTGTTCTTGCTTTCGTTAATTTTTATAGCCCACTTACTAAACCAGGCTGTGGTGTTGTCTAGTATACTTTGGAGTTTTTGGGAAGCTACATTTATGTCATTGTGGGCATAAAACATAATTGTATCATCTGCAAAAGTTGCAATCATAGAAGACGGCTCCTCGGACTTGAGTGAAAAGTAAATAAAGAAGGGGTCCCAACGCACTGCACTGCAAGCGTCTTTAACTTTTACATAGAAGTGCCTATCTGATAAGTAACTCTTTAGCAGTAGGTAGAAGTCATGCGAAAGTAGGGATTTTAGTTTGAATAATAATTCCTTATGCCATACCTTGTCAAATGCCATTTCTACATCTTATCTTCAAAGTCTGTTGAAATTTTATTAACTACCGTATGTATTTGTTCAATTGTTGAGTGTTGTTTTCTAAATGCAAACTGGTGGTCTGGTACGAGTATAATGAAGCTATTGTCAAGTATGGGTTGTAATCTTTCTTTGAGTATTCTTTCAAACAACTTTGTTAAAATCGGCAAAAGGCTTATCGGTCTATATGAAGCTGAATTTGTGCCATCTTTGCCAGGCTTAGGTATAGCTATGACTTCTGCTACCTTCCATGTCATTGGAAAATATTTTAGTCTAATAATAGCTTTGAACAAATTTCGGAGATTGCGTATAGCTTTCGATGTAAGTTCTGTAAGCAGCCTTCCAGTTATCATATCATACCCAGCCGATTTTTTTATTTTAGTTTTATCAATAACTTTTGTTATCTCATTGGCAGTTACATATCGTATTGTAAGGTTGCAAAAGAAGGAGCTTGATGAATCTGCGATATGGTCGTAATTTTGTGGATTGTTCACAAAAGTTTTTTGATAAAAGTCAGCAAGGACTGACGACTTTTCAAAATCGGTTTTGGCACAAGTGCCATCTGGCTTCTTTAGTGGTGGGGTGTGTGTGGTGGTTCTACTTAATTTACTAGTAGCCTTCCAAAGAAAGAAATTAGTGTCTATGGTTGGAGTCAGGTGAGTTAGATACTTTTCTATATTTTTATTTGCATTTCGCTTAAGAACTACTTTAAGTTCTTTAGTCGCTCTATTAAGTTTCATTTTATCTTCGGGACATCTTGTAGCTCGCCACTTTTTCCGAAGCTTTCTTTTTGCTTCAATTTGACGTCGAATGGATGAAGCAAACAAATTCGGCCTCTATAAATCACGGGCTCCGGGAGAAATTCCCTGCGCCGCTCACCCTTTCTACAAGTCTGATTGCAGGGATTTATAGTAATAAGTTTGTACGATGAGTGAGCATACATTATGTTTGCAAAATATTGTTGGACTTTGCTAGTTTTTAATTAATTGCTGAAATGAATTCGTTACCGTGCAAAAGAAAATATATTTTGGAGCATAAACAAAAGAAAACAAGAAAGAACGCATTAGTCGAGTGAGCTCAACTTCAAAATACCTTAGCTAACAGTCTCTATTTGAATCATAGATGTAAAGAATGGGCCATACATATGTTGAATTATAAATGATTTCCAATGAATTTGATAGAATTTTTCTTCCGATTAAGTATGAACAATTATTTCATTGAAGTAGCCACATCGGCCGGCTCGGCCTGTTAGTTGCCCATCATGAAACACCAATTTTCGAGCAGTTTGTCAACAGTTTTCCGCTCTATTTGGACTTGAATGTTTTGATTCACATCCAAGCAGGATGCATTCACTTCTCTACGACGACGTGTGGATTTTCTGTGACCAAAACCATACAGTTGTTCTTGCTGACATAACCTCCAAAGTTAAAATGCACCTCATCTGAAAATACACCTCATCTGAAGGGTCATCATTTAACAAGTAATTTTTGAAAATTTCATATAATTCAAAATTCAAAACATACTAAACACTTATATGGGGTGTTTTAATTAGTTGAAGAATTAATTAGGTGAAGAATGAGTGTCACTACACGATGAAGTTTCATGTAAATCGTTTCGAGAGTTAGCTAAATCATTGGGAGTTGAGCTCTCAATAGTCATTAACCACCGCAAAGTCATGATAATGATCCAAAAACGTGGAAAGGTGATTTTTGCCTGTGAACTGATATTTGAACGACAGAATCCTTGCATCGATTTGTATCCGGCGATGAAAAGTCGATCCGTTACGATAATCCCAAGCTAAAAATTGGTTTGTTTTTTAGATGGTTTCTATGTACGAGTCGCCTTTCCGACGCGGAATACACAAGCTGCCATAAAGATGGGCAAATGTGGTGGCTAGCGATAGACAATACCTTGGATAATGTATTTGTAACCATTTGTGCACAATTGTGCCTTAATTTTCAAAAAAAAACAAAAAAAACACGCTACGAATTAATTATATTATTATCATTCCCAACAATACAAATGTAAAATACAAAAATTTCGCAGCAAAGTTGATAATAAACCGTTTTTGAGTTACTTCATTTTTACCTCGACAGGGGAATTTATTTTTTTACAATAAATTTCGTTGAAAGCTGACAGTCATATTCAAATAAACAATCAAGCTGAGACTCGTGAATTGGATTTTTTTAACTTGTTTGTATACCAACAGTCCGATTTTATTAATGATTTTCACATATATAAACGGTCATTCGAACAGTTTATAATGCAGATAATGCAACAAGAATACCCAGAAGGAAAAAAGAGAGCTTGTTTTTATTGAAGAATGCAACAGAACATGTTTGGAGCGCATAACGTGTTTCCCATTTCATTAATTGACAAAAAATCGTGGGAATCACAAGGCATTTTTCAATGATATGAAAGCAATCATTTGCAATGATAGGTAGTGGCAAGCCTTGAAAGACTTTTATTAGCAGCCGATCATTTTTCTGTGTAAAAGTTTTTTATTGTTCCTTTTTTCACATTGAGCAAAAAATATACGAGTATGTAAAAATATTTAATAGTGTAAAATGAACTTAAGTCAGCTAGAATTCATATACACAGTTCCATTTGCTGATGATAGCTATAGGCGAACAGTATGAGAAATCGAATGAATTGCTTCGAGTACATTGTTTGTCTCTATTATTCATATTTCGTTGCAATACAGAAAAACCACACATGTGTGCGACCTCAGCATGGAAAAAAGAAACAAAAATTGTGACCGACCAATGGAATAAAATATTGTACAGAGTATAAAAAAACGGCTGAATACAAACCTACAGGGTTTCCCAAGAAGAGTGTTCGATTTAAAATTTGGCGCCATTTTTTCCCACTGCAAGTGGGAAAACTGAAATTTGACAGCTGAAAAGTGCGATTGTTCCAACTACGCAATTGAACTAGGTCTTATAGCCATATGGCACACGAATAACAATCAACAAATTGTTTTCCCCTTCATGCTCTGGGATTTTAAACACGACAGAGACCTAGCGAAAGGGATAGCTATATACATAGTACAGCAACATTTTTCACATTGACTCGTATAGGTCACACTTGACTTTTGTTTATGTTTCTATTCAAATATAAAGAATCAATAAAGGAAAGCATTTTAAAAATGCATGCATTGAGTATATTCACCATTTGCGCATGACATGTCAAAGCAATTGTCTGTGCATTATTCATTATTGGTCTTTTTCTAGTTTTATTGCACACTTGTACACTTTTCATCTGAATGGGTTCGCCAACAAACAAAATTGTCAAATTTGGAGCTTAAATTTGGAAAATTCGAGATAGAAGCACATTTTTGTGAAGATGTTATCGAAAAGTTCATGAAAAGCGCTATGTCCTGTGTTCAGAACTGCGGATGCCATTTGCCTGATATTTTATTCCATACATAAACGGAACATGTCTACTTTACAATGCAATAAAAATATCATCACTCGCTGCACAAATATGCGTTATATTTTTAAACTCAGTCGTGCACTCAATCGTTGGGACACCCTATAATTCGTTCTCCGACTTTTAGTTGCTGCTTTCGTTCATTGCGTGCGTTCGAAATTTGTGTGAAATTTGCCTTTTTTGAATGCGTTTTAACCTTGGTCGAATTTTGCTTTATTGGCAACAAAGTGAATTATGTTTTACGCTGTTAAATATACAAAATATAATTTTTTCTTAATTTTTCTTTAACATGCTGTAAAGAGAAAATATCAGAACACGGAGTTAAAAAAAAAGGATAAAATAATTCTGTTCAATAAAGTTTAAAAAATTATTGTAAAAATATTTTATAAAAATGAAGTGTTGTGCAATGGCCAAAGTCAAACCTTTTCATTTGTAAAAAGATAAAATGTTAGTACGTTCATACGAGGGTTGCCTTTCATATACGAATATTTAAGGACAAAAATCAAATTAGTTTTCATTGCAAACACGATTTTGTTATTCAAATACATTGGCATATAGACTTATCAAACAAAACTTATTGATGACCAAATACTGGTTCCACTGATGTCCAAAGATGCACGAAACTCTTAATCACATCTAAGCATCTAAGCATACAAGTTTCTGATCAGCAACGATGTTTAATGGTAGTACAATCGATTTTCCCGAAATTTATCATTAACTGAATTATAGTCACGATTAAAATCTCTATACCATAGGCATACAGGGTCTTGAGATGGTGTGGTATCACTACATAAATGTTGAAGTTCTTTGATTTATTGTGGTTGAGATAATCCACGTCGAAACTTGTTATTGTACGAAACTGTTCTCGTGGCCAATCCATTTATCAATCAAGAAAAGTTTTTCTAGTCGCCGAAAACAATACAAAACGTTCCAAGCACGAATGCGATAAAAAACCTCAAACCTTTTCATTTCATTCTGAACTAAGAATTAGTATAGATTATGTGCATTATTATTATTATGTGCATAATATTATCGTATAAATAAGAATATGTTTAACAAATTTTGAGAAATTTATTTAAAAAAAAAACTTAAACGAAGCGAGGTGTCCAATTACACAGGTCAACCAAATTCGGGGTCATGTAATTTTCTGGACAGCTGAGGGTCATTTTCGAAGTAATTTGCTGCGTAGAATACGAAGTAATTTGCTGCGTAGAATACGAAGTAATTTGCTGAGTAGAATACGAATCCGTGCTCAGAATTAGCCCATTGCTGTATTGCTTTTGCATTCAACTAACATAATTCTCACAGAATTTCAAATGTATCATGCATTTCTTTCAGGTATATATTCCAAAATGGGGTCAAAATGTAGCTTGGCTTCTTTGTTGGTTTGCAGGTTGCCTGCCACCTCTCTCTATCTCACTGTTTTCTTTGCATATTTACACTCATATTCTAGTTTTAATTATTGTATGATGTTTATACGCTTCATTGTGCACACTTAACGTGTTCTGATTCCGATGTGGAATGAATCCATACCATTTTGCAAATTGGACAAATAAAATTCAATAAATTTTCATAAGTTTTCTAAATCAAGTTTTTGACTTGAAATTTTCTGTTGTGTTCCGAGAGATAGAAGAAGCGATCGCGCTGCGAGTTAAATGACAACCTAAATATGCGTATTTGTTAGTGATGTGTATACATAGATATGCTGCTTATCGGAATAGTACTAATAATCGGATTATATTTGTTTGGCAAATATATAACATTTTCTATATTTTTAGACGGCTCCAAAGATTTCATCAAAATGATATTCAAAATCGGCATTAAGCCCTATTTATTTTAGTTAGTTATGTTAATGTACAAACTCTAGGCTAAATGGCTTAATGTCACTCTTTAACATTATTATACTAATGTATTATAGTTTTTTAACTAAACTGATTGACATTGACGTACGATAATAAACAAAAACAAAATATTTTTAGCATTTTTTAATACTTGATTTTAGATACTTTTGAAAATTTGCTGTACAATTTTTATTTCTGTGGTATGATCAAAAAAGCTATGTGGTGGCAACCTGCAAGCCAAACGCCTATTCAATGTTCTAAATTTTCATACAACAGATAATTTTAACAACTGAAAGGTAGACAGATGGACACAAATGAAACCGACTCGAGAGAAGCGCACTGGTTTAACTACTTCTTGCACTCTGATATGTTGGGATTAATTCATCATTAACAAAAACTTAATCATATTCCGGTTAGCCAATGTCAAACACTGCTTAGAAGATGACATACGATTGCGCTTGCACTTGAACATCTGCACCCACCTGCTTTCTGTTCGTCTGTCTGTCATGTCATGTCAGGTCAGCGCTCAATGGCTGTGAAACACAAACTTAATGATGCTTATTGCACAAAATTTGTCTAATGATAGACGGTACATGCCAAAAACAAACGGGTTTAAAAGCTACAAGCATCATGCGACATCTCGTCGGGTACTTCTGGCACTACCCTGGTATGTATATAACTTAATTTGTAAATGAATTAAGTAGAAAAATTTAAACATATAAGCATTGATTTTAAATAGATTTTAAAATCATACATAATGTGAAGTTCTTCTGCACTGTTGTTGTCCCTCTTGTGAAATATAAAATATTTTCACAAATTTTTTTAAAAAACAAAATATAAGAATTTTTTACATACCTCAATATTGTACAACAATAACTTATACGCATTGTATTGGTTTCGCAAAAAAAGTTGTAATTTCTATACAAAAGCATCGCCAGAGGTGCAATTGATGTAAAACTCTCCGTGTGTGACAACATGTGTCAATGTAAAATATAGTTGCTTTTCGATGCAGGCGGGTATTACTACCTATAAGCAAATAAATCAGAAGACTCTTTGTTTAACTTCACAATAGCATGCGTTCCAAGTACCTACAATAATATTTATACCCTGCACCCGTAGGGTAAAAGAGTATATTAAGTTTGTGCAAATATATGTAATAGATAGAAACGCCGCCTTCGATAGGCCCTATATAGTATCGTATATGTATATAAAGTTGATCAGCAGCGGAAGACGAGTCAGTATAGACATGTTTGTCTGTAAGTCTGACCGTCTGTTTAATCGAATAGATTTTGCAGAATATATGAGATGGAGACTTCAAGTTTTAGATAATAGGCTCTACCTCCACCTTCTCAGATAACTAGTATTAAATGAGCACTACTTGAAAGGATAGCCCACATACAAATCTGTCCCATTTTTTAAGTTTTTCTATGATATTTTTGTTGTTCATAATCAAACTAGAAATGTTAAAGTTGCCGTATACTACGCAATTCCGTACAAAATATTCTATATAAGCCAACATCGGACCACTTCAAGGGGTACTCCTTGCAGACCTGCCCCAAGTTTGTAGTTTTTGTATGACAACTTTTTGTTTTTATTTTCAATTAATTCTAATTTTTCATCAATTGTAATAAAATAGTATACTGCATATGTAGATATCGGACCAATATAATCTATGATTCAAATAAGGAGCTTTGAACAAGGCACAAAGTATCACTCAACCGCAGCGTTCATTCTTGTTTTTTACACCATTCACACATAATATGAAATGGTACTATCAGTTTGCTAGAAAGTTTGTAACGCATCAAAGGAGTATTTGTCGACCCCATTAAGTGGGTATTAGGGTTTGCCATTTTTGAACTTTTTCAACTAAAATGATTTTGCGAAGTAACCGGTTAACCGGTAATTTACCGGTAAATTTTCATATAAATTAAGTTGACTCCTACTGCAATAGAAATATATAATACCTTAAATGCTTAAAATAAATAAAAATTGACTAAACTAAGGAAAACCATGAATCTTTCGTACGTTCTAGGTAACGCCACTAGAGTTGCATTTTATTTCAAAAAGTTCCGCTTTCCATATGTAATCAATTTAAAAAGTTGAATTGCCTGTTCGTCCGTCTTCTATTCATTTCAATCCATACTAGTCCCTCAGTTTTGACTTTTAGTAATTCTACGCCGATCATTTATAACAAATATCATGCCAGACCAACAGGGAGAAAGAGTTCCTTTACAAAGTCAGCACGTTTCCTTTTATAGTCATTTGTAACTTCAAATTCTATATGGTAGCTTTCTAGAGACGGAAGTTTCACATCTTATATTTTAACAGGTAAGCAGATTTTCTGTGACAGCTGTTACGCTCACAGTTTACAACCATTTCTCAGGGATTCATTCACAGATTTGCACAAACTTACAATTTTAGCAAAGTCGGTTGAATATGGTGAGTATCAAATGCTACACAATCTTAACTCACAAAACGAAGCAAAATTGCATAAGTTTTACAGTAAATACGAACGCACACACACACACACACACACACAAGTATTAAACTTCTCCCTCTTTCTTATCTCTCTCGCTACACTTAAAGAATGCAACTTACTTTTTGAGAGCCATGGTAAATAATAGAAAGCGATAGCAAGTGGCTAACCAGTTGATTAAAAACTGCGAGCCGAAAAGAGATTGGCAGAATTTTCTTTTGACTTTTGTGTTTTGCTTTTACCACCGCAAATGATATAAAGATTGAGAGTTTTGCTTTCTATGCTCTTCGTTATTATTGTGAAGTCTAAAAAATGAGAGCGTACGGTTTTGTATTTTATTTTTAAGCGAAATGTTCTTCGTTGTTGAGTTAACCATTTAAAGCACGTAAACCCTGTATACTGTAACTCTTCTCCATACTCTCAGTAATTCATTTGCAACTAAAACAAGCTTTCCATATGTGTCCCTACAGAAATAAACTCTGGACTAAAAACTTTCGGTCAGACGCTTGACCTTTTGATAGAATTTTGGCTTCATATCTATGACATAGGATCAGCCTGCAGCATTTACGTCTTAAATGAAATTTTATCCTGTTAGCTTTTTTTACTGTCATTTAAACCATTGAGCTTGGCTTCATTCTTAATTGTTTTCGATAATTTAAAGTTTGACATAACAAATGATCTTACGCAAATCCTGGACAAGGCCGAGTGCAATTTTGTTTTTAGTTGCTTTTTGCATATATTGTACATCCATATGTACCTACGATACATAAGTATTTACTTAATTGCCAATTTTTAAATATATTTTATTCCTCATTTTGGTATGACCTCGAACTACGTACAGTGCGGTGGGAAAATCACTTCCGGCAGCTGCACAAATACTGACAACCCTCCTTCCGCACAATTTGCACTTTGACCTCCACATTCCATTTTTATGCTCTGTTGGCCAACGGCAAACGCACAAAAAATATTATTATTTTTGCAATTTTATGACTCAGCAATTGCAATTATGCAGCCTCTGCGATTGCTTCACAATATTTTTCATATTTAGGGTAGTACGAATATGTATACAGTCTACATCCTTAAAATGTTACTTATTGGTTCAGAAGAGGTCTACGTGTGATAAGGGGTCTTGCGTATATTAGGTCAAGCTGCCATACAAAAGCTAAAATTTTTAAAGTGTGGTTTTTGTTACTCAAGCTAAAGTATCTAAAACTAATTCTATCGTATCTTTTATTCGTTGTTATAATAAGTGTGAGGCTGGTACATCTTGGATCACCGCAGAGTATATAATGTGCATATTTAGTGTATTTGATTCACTGTAGTGTGGATCTATCTCACCGATGACGCATTGAATCTTGACCTTGAGCTAAGGAATTATTTGTGGTTTATTCACATGGCCTTGGTCGCCAGTTGCTATCGGAATTTCGGAAGATGATTCGATCTGGAAAACGTTGCTCCAATAAATTGATAATTTCATGCGCATTGTGGTAGGTGGCGCCGTACTGCTGAGATCCATGCCGTCCAGTTGCGGACAGTAGAACTCCGTTATAATGTTACTGTAACGAATGACATTCATAGTCACTGCATTTTTAAAGAAGTAAGGCCAATCACACCTGATGCCTGATTAAAATCCGCACCACACCAGTTGCTCGTTTTGGATGCATTTGTTTCTTAATGGATCATGTGCCGATTTTCTGAGCACCAAATGCGAAAATTCTGTTTGTTGACGTCAGATGAAAATAAGTTCAGCCATATACATATGAAACCAAATAGTGGAAACGAGTGTACATTTTGGCTGTTAGTTTACATTGTTACTTATAATTATTTCATACGTAATAATATTAACCACAGCTCTCTTTCCTATTCACAATCGCCAAAAAGATGAAAGTAATAGCAAAAACATACATACATGATTATATTTTATTTAATTGTAAATTGTGAAATCTCAGTCTCCATTCCAAAATTTAAAAACTAAAGTAAATACCGGCATAGCGAAGCAAAGAGCAAGTTTGAAGAGTATTCTTTTCCAGCGAAGTTCAAACAGTGCCATATCGTCCAAGAAGATTATTCATAGATTTCGGTGAAATCGAGTACACATTTAACCGCATTTACAACATATTCACATATAAATGTGAGTTATCATTATGCTGATTTTCATTTTATTGGTGGGGTTAGACAGATTATTCGCCGTTTGCCACTACTTTGTCCCAAATTTTTGGCACAATACAGATTCCGCGTCGGAAAAACGTTTCGTCATTAGAAGCAATCCAAGAATGAACAAAATTTCTGGGTTTGCACGGAGAGTGTTGTACACAGCTAAGCCAAAATTATTTGATTGGAACAAGTAATAAACGGAAAGAGCTATGTCTAGTAAACACAGCGGGTTTGGTAGGGCTTTCCATTTGAGTGTTTCAAACTTAACTTTAAAAGGGTTTTGCATCATGGTGCCGAGAATGGTTGTGCTGAAAAATTACTTTATCGTGCATCTGCTCGAATTGCGACAGTTTTTTCTTGAATACTCTTCTCAAACGAATTAATTGTTGCAATCTTCCGTGATGGATTTATTGGGTTTTATTAAATATTAGTGCACTACACCCAGCTGATCCCACCAAATACAGAACACAAGCGTGGATCCATGGATTTTTTTATTCGCCGTTCGTTCTTATGGTTGGCTGGGCTTAATCCATGAGTTTCTGCTTTTAGTTTGACGTAGTGAATCGACTTTTCGCTGCCCTTCACGATTCTATGTAGAACATCCTTCCGATTTTGCGTTGGGAGCGATTGTTCCCACATGACGTCTCTTGGCTTGAGTTCATACAGAACCCAATTTCCCTATTTTTGTTGTTGTTTTTTTTTATGTTTTTCTTTGTTAAAAATTATATGCCTAAGTTGGTCGATTGTATTTTTTGACGGTAATGTCGTGTAACGGAGCAAGTGTGTTCCCATTTTGCCCCTTAATGTATATATTTATTCTTTTTTTTTTTTGTAAAATTTTATCAGAAAAGCATTTGTTTCGGTTTAACCAACTCTAATATCGTTCACACGAAATTTCAAATTCAAAGAGGGGCTATTAAAAAAAAAAGTCTTGTCGCGTCTGTTAGTGTAAGTGTGTGAAGCGGACAACCTTACGAAACCACCATTTGACTTAAATAAACAATTTTTTCATACAACAGCACAACAAAGTGGGCTATGCCAAAAAGTGGGCGGACATGCACATTAGTATACGTATGTAAAGCGGTCGTCCATAATATATATAATACCGAATACTGGGGCTACGCTAATAGTATCGTTATGTAAAGCGCAGTTAATAAGAAGCATCATAAAGCTGTAATCAACTTAAATAAAGTAGTTAGCTTTTCATACAAAAAGTCAAAATTGTATGGGGACTTCCCCAAAAAGTGGGAACATCACACCCATTAAAATATATGTGAAAGGTGCTCATTTAAGTCTATTTCGAAGTGGCGTTGCAAACTATCAGACAAAATGATAATACCATTTCACATTTCAACATTGACATATTTTTATACCATTCACACAAAGTCTGAAGTGTTATTATCGGTTTGTCTGAAAGTTTGTAACGCTTTGAAGGAGGTATCGTAGATATATGTCTGTATGTTGTTGCGCATTTTTGTATTAAAAACTTTTTTATTGTAGTCAATATCAACTTAATAATTGATATGGTGACTTCTAGTGGTCGGATGATTGACATATACAATAATATTGGGACCCGTCCAGTATTTGGGGTCATGGTATGTGGTATGATTTTGCTTAAGAGCGTTTCCAATTTGATTTTAAAGAGATTTGCAGCATGGGGCTGAGAATATCACGTTTTTTTATGATAATCGTTATGATTTCATTGGGTTTAATTAGCTTATAATAAACTACAAAGAAGAAAATCGAATTTACTTTGCTTTCCTTTCTCGATTGGCTCCGAATAGCCCTGCTACTTGATCATTGCCAGATCTTTAAGGCGTTTTCAAATTGCTCTTAATGATCTTAATGAGTGGGTGTCCCAACAAGAGTGTAGAATTTAATTTAAAAATATACGCATATTTTTTTAGCGAGTGATGATATTTGTTTTACATTGTAAAGTAGACATGTTCCGATTATAGATATATGGAATAAAATATCCGGCAAATGATTCCCGCAGCTCTGAACATATATCGTTGCTCTTTTTACAAAATTTTCGATGACATTTGTAGAATTCTTGTTGGTTTATTTGCATACACATAACATTTCACAAAACCCCAAAGAAATAAATCGTATGGCGTTAAATAGCACGATCTTAGTGCCCAGTTGACATCGAAATTTTGGGAAATGATTCGGTCTGCAGATCGTTCGTCCAATAAATGAAGTGTACCATGTGCGGTGTTGCAGGTGGCGCCGTCCTGTTGAAACCACATGTTGTCCAGATCCATGCCGTCCAGCTGAGGCCACAAGAACTTCGTTATCATGTTCCTGTAACGAATGCCATACACAGTCACTGCATTTCCAGCGTCATTTTCAACATAGTAAGGCGCACTCACGCCGCCTGACCAAATATCTGACATTAGTATTTCATGTTGACTTGGGAACAGTGTTCTTTGTTTGTTTGACATAGCAGTAATAATTTACAATTTTGGCAGCAAAACTTTTCATCGATCTCAGTATTGGGCTTTAACAAAAACACTAAAAATACATTTTTCAAAATGCGAAGACTCGGAATAAATTTTAGTTCTATGATTTCAAGGGCGATGTTCCATAGATTTGTGCATAATTTATTCTGCGACCCTATTTTACGTTGAAAATTAAAAGATAAACCGCCCTATTGTACTTCTACATACTTCAGGGGTTCTCTTAAGCCTCATACTTTAGTTATGTTCGAACGGTGGTAGCTTTCTGGTAAGCTTAACAATTTTCGTTGAGTTTGTAGTCGATTTTAGTTGAAATTTTTAGATATTTGACACTATTTTGAATGCAATGCCACAAAGGCGCCAGATAGACACGACTGTCCGAACATAGTTTAAGGGCCATTTTCACGACTTGCCCATATCTTTATAGTACATTTTTTTCACACTACATCCTAGCTTTCAATGTCATATCTGTTATTAAGCCTACTATAAACGCATTGCCTACTTCGATATAAGGAAGTCATGAAAATGGCCTACTTCGATATGGGGAAGTCATGAAAATGGCCCTAAGTGTTAGATATTCTGTTACAATATTAATATCGTATATCGTACAATTTACACTTTAATTGAGAAGCGTATAAAAAAATATCAAAATTCATAGTTGTTTCGCTTATTCGGTGATTATTTTATTTTAATTTGTGGTTTCCTGCGTATTATACGAAAAAGTTTAAAATGAAAATCATGTCAATGGTTTTGTTTTATAAAATATTTTTGAACATAACACACTACATATATGTAACATACAAACGCTATTAGCCGCGTTTGTACTTACTTACATAAGTGAAAATGTGTAGTATAGTGTAGGGCAGTGCAATTGATTTTGCGGGTATTGCAATTGTGCTGAGCTCATTTCGCTCCCGCTGTGAGTTGGCAATGAGTTAGCAATGTGACAAACACTTTTTGCAACGTTTCCTAAAGCTGTTTTACTTTGACCACTTGTACGTGTAATATTGCTCCGCAGAGATTTACAAACTTAAAGTGAGAACAAGGACACTTGCCACTTCGAACATGTCCTCTGCCTTAGTGTTATGCACAGTACCTCATCCAGGACACAGTGTGCATGCAAGCGCATCGTCATATGTCTGAGGGGCTAACAAATGTTCAGTACATTGTTGATATTTGTTAAGGAGAAGAAATCTGTTCGATAGCTTCCTGAATTTTAAAGGAAGTCTGGTATTAATTAATCGGTACAGGTGATAAGATTGGCTCTATAAGTACGACTCGGAAACCAAGCAGCAGTTCATGCACCTAGTGCCATATTAAGCAAGTCATCACTTATTAAGCAAATCATCAAAAGTTAGTTAGAAAAGTAATGAATTCGATTTTATGCCGCTGCTAATCCTTTGGAAAGTGCAGAACGCTGTAATTTGTAAGCGGTACAAAGAATTCTGCGTACCATAAGTTTTAAAGAAATTGTTGCAAATAAGATATATGATTAACTAGTGTAACCGGCGTACGTTACTACGTCCACCTATATTGCAGTATCCATTACATGTATATCGAATCTTTAACGAATTACTCGTCTGTATCTTGTCTGTACCAAGTCTCATCCATCTGCCTCAAATAGTTACTGAGATATGTCGAATTTGGTTTTGGCTCTATTTACTCATAGCATGCGTGGCACGGCGCACTTTTGAAAATCCCCGCAGTTCCGAGTAAGTATGGAATTGTTAAATTTTGTATTTGCGACAAAAATGAAAATAATATGGTTGCTCGGTTCGGGAATAGTACCAATCGGGAAAGCACCAATCGTGTAATTATGGGTATTACTCTAGGTATTACTGTGTACACTTTTTTATGATATGCCAGCTGCTCGAGGAAGCGTGCACCTTTAATCGGTAAATATCAATCTGGCGTTTATCATGACCCTTGCTAGCATATCAGCGGGTTTTTTGGCAGTTTGTGACCGGATGCTGACCTTCAGGTTTTGTAAGATCCTTGAGCGATTGACATATTAGCGGTATTTCAAACATTCCAAAATGAAAAAAGTCGCACGGAACCAAATTAGGGAGTGTGCTGGCCACTCGAAAACGCCCCTTATTGAGATGAGGCGCTCCGAGAAGCGTTTCTTCAAAACAGCCATAGATACTCTTGTGGCGTTTGCTGTTGGTATTAAATTTCTCCATAGTCCAATTCATCAAGTTATGGAAAAAAAATGTTTCCAACATGTTCACATACCGATCTGAATTCACTGTCACTGTGACCTCATTTTCTTCAGAAAACAGCGGTCCAATAATATCAGCTGAGGACTTTAGGTGAATACAAAGGCCTTTCATGCATTTCTTTGGGTGTGGTGTCAGCTCAGTAGCGCATGTTCTATTGGTTATTGCAGCCATTCAAGTGAAAATGAGCTTCGACGGCAAACACCCGCTCCTCACTGTTCCAACGCATGATGCCGACTGAGCTGGAATGAAATAAAACTTTAGAACCACGTCTGTCCATTGGAATTACTACCACCACGCTACGATTCTTACAGCCTGAATGGTGCGCATTTCAAAAACAGGAAGTAATGCTGCCGCACCCTGTATTTATATAAAATTGCTTCTATGGGCTTTGTACGTAACGCTTTGGCGCCAAATACGCTGAACCGATTATAATAAGTTTTCTTTCCGTCTGTTTGTGGGGGCTAAAAGGGATAGAGACTTCAAGTTTAAACATTTAGACTCTCCCTCTCCATCGTCAGATAAGTAGTATTATATGATCATGCCAATCCTAATTTAATGGGTAGCCCTCAAACCATTCTGGCTCCGTTTTAAAGTTATTTTAAGATTATTTTTTCGGTTTTGTTGCTGAATTTTTTTTGCCGAAATTAAATAACTCCAAAAAGAAGATTTTGAAGAACGTTTAAAAAGAAAATAGATTTACTAATTTAAACCAAATGTATCTACAGGATGTTATGGAAGTTACGTTGAAAAAAAAAACCTGCTAAGAATTGCGAATATTTAAACCTATTTAAAGGTTTGTAAAAACTTTTCATACTTTTCGAAGTTTTGTTAGCGCTGGTATGACTCTTACCTTAATGAGTATGCTATAAGTAGCTGCATACATATATGTGGCATATAATTTCTTCAGGCATTACTTATTTAGTACTTATTTTCAATTTTTAAAAATGTTTGTGCTTTTCCTAAGGTTATTTCGCTCAATTATTTTTATACAATTTATTTAATTTCTTTGCCATTTGGTAAATTCTATACTAAGTGCCTTTCTATTGGCCATTAAATTATAAAGCGATTTTATTTCCTTTCGAAAGTAATAAATTTTTATTGCAGCAGATGTTGGCTGGCATTGCTATAGTTGCTGCTCCTGTTGATGATGCTCGTATACGGTTGCATGCTTTATAAAGGCGGCTCCTCTGCGTGGCGTATACGCAATGCAGGAATTACATTATGTATGCGCCCTGTTCACGTGCATCTAGACTATAGTCGTGTGTGTGCATCTGTTTGCGTGCGTACGACGAGTGTTTTAAATCAACGTAAATTTTCTTTAATAGCTTTGCTTTTTGCCGCATTAATTCCATCGAACTCACACTCTATTACTGTACGAGTATCAACACCGGCAACTATTCCGGATGTAGTGCAACCGCAAGGAATGTTATTTAACAAGTTGCTCTCCTGCCACGCTATAAAGTTTTATGATCAAAGTCAAAGCGATAATAGCATCTTTTGAAACTATGTTAAAGAATGCTGCGGTTAGTGAAAAGTCGTAGATACTCCTGCCTCTCGCATTCAATATTATTTCAATTTAATTCATCACAAATGTCAAAGTCCCAATAGTTTTCTTTAAGTTCTGCAAAAAACTAACTGTGTGGCATAATGTTAGTGGAAATTATTGTAAGAGTATTTAGATTGGGCTTGCACCAAAACTGAGATTCACTCAGAAATGTTCGCTTCATTAAACTAAGTTCAGAATTTTATTTGTTTATTTTCGTTGAACGTTGTTTTTTGTCAATTGAACTGTTGTTCAACCCTAGAAATAGCAATCATCAAAAAATAAGTTTCTAGATTTTAAATACGCAGTTACTAACCGATCTATCCGATGCATACATATATGATATTGTACGATCTTATTTGCATAAACTGACTATGTCGCGCATTTAATCAGGCACGATTGTAAGAACTCAATGATAGAAGTGTGTCAAGAAAGTTTCATACTAAAGAGTACAGCGCATAATGTTGGCCATTTAAATTCATTCATGTGCCAGTTCTATAGTTCGTATTTAATGTTTTCATATTTGTATGGTACTTATTATGAATCTAATAAAAAATGCAAACTTGATTAAATAACAGATAGCTATGTTGCAGATTTTGATTTCGGACCCATTTTTCGGTAATTCCAAATACTTAAATTAGATTTTACTATTCAATCGCTGTTTATAAAATTGTTCTTAGTCTAAGTAATTTAATTCGAATTAAATCGTTGTAACTTCAAATACAACGTAAAAGGTTTTATATAAACAGAAGTCTGCGCTCGAAGTGCTGTAGTAATCAAACGGATTATGACAGCGCTCTCTTAGAGTGGCATGCGTCAGTCTGTTATGTTGTATACAAGCCTACGGAATCAAACCATTTTACATCGCAGTTAAAAAAAGTTATCAAAGGTTTGGAAGGAAAATCGCAAACCAGCCATTGTTAATGAGCTACGTCATTTACGTATAAACAAAATGTTTGTATATCTTACCATTATACGTTACAATGATACTGGTAGCATAAAAAAAAACGCCATGGTGGTAGACATCCAAAAACAGCAACATCGGCAGAAATGGTTCGAAAGGTAAAGGGCAGAATTCACAAAGTGCAGTTCAATTGGCGAAAAATCTCACGCCTTAAAGATTGCTTTTCGCCAAGAATCAGACATTCGTGCAGCGTGTGAAGCCTCACCGAATAAACTCAATGCTATTATTCATGCTAAAGGTGACTACATCGAACAATAACATATTTATCTTAAAATTTTAAATATTTTTACGATATACTGAAGTTTTAAAATAAAAAAATATAAATTGCCAAAATTATAGCATTGTTAATTGGTAATACTTCGAACGCCGACCTTGAATTAATAATGAACGTTTTTTTTTTCCAAAATTTATGGATTTATTGTGCAAAAATGGTTTCAAATATATTATTCAAAGTATTGTCCATCGCTGGCCACAACTTTTTCCCATTTTTCTGGCAATTTTCGGATACCAGCTCGGAAGAACGTCTCGTCTTTTTAAGGCAGTCCAATCATCGACCCATTTTTGCATTGATCATAGGAAGTGAACTTTTGCTGGAACAGGCCATGTGTCATCGACCGGAACAAATAGTAGTCGGAAGGAGCGATGTCTGGAGAATACGGCGGATGCGGTAGGACTTGCCATTTCAGTGTTTCCAAGTAGGTCTTGACCGGTTTTGCAACATGTGGCCGTGCGTTGCCATGCTGCAAAATCACTTTGTCGTGGCTTTCTTCATATTCCGGCCGCATTTTCTTCAACTCGAGGCTCAAACGCATAAGTTGAGTTCCCCTGTGATCATTTCATTCGGTTTGAGCAGCTCGCAGTAGATCACGCAGCGCTGGTCCCACCAAATACAGAGCATAAGCTTTATGCCATGAATATTCGGCTTTGCGACGGATGTTGATGACTGTCCGGGCAAAACTTATGACTTTTTGCGCTTGGGGTTTTCGAAATAGATTCACTTTTCATCGCCAGTCAGAATGCGATGCAAAAAACCCTTTCTTTTTTGGCGTTCGAGGAGCTGTTCAGAAGCGAAAAATCACCTTTCGACGTAGCGCGACTTCAACTCGTATGGCACCCAGTTTCCTTGCTTCTGAAGCAATCTCATGGCGTTTAGACGTTTGCTGACTGTCGACTCATCCACTGCCAATGATTCTACCAACTGCTGAAGCGTTTGGCATTGGTCCACATAGGTCAATGATTCCTATTCTTCGTCTTCATACTTTTTGGGTTGACCCGGCCGTTCCTTATCTTTGAGCTGAAAATCACCACTTTTAAAGCAACCAAACCACCTCCGACACGATTGTTCAGATAGAGCATACTCGTCGTAAACTTCCACTAAGATTCGATCACCCTCGGCCGCACTTTTCTTCATATTAAAGTAATGAAGAAGAACTCACCGCAAAAACACTTTATCTTATTTACGTTTCAAACAAATGACCCAAGCTGCCAAAGATGCTCATTGACATTGGGTTTTAGCGGCAAGAAATTGGAGACTCGAATATTGGTTCATATGCCTCTCATGCCCAAATTAACCATGAAAATCGAACGCACGGACTTGCGACGAATGGTCTGATGAGGTGCTATCTCTCTCAAGCTGGACTGATTGCTTTTTGGCAGTTGCAGTGATCGAAGGTCGAATGGTTGAATGCTCCTCTGCACCACACGTACGTCTGTGGTTTTGATAAAACGGATTTACTATAACACTTTTTTAACACACCGAGCGAGTCGACACGTGAAACTCCGTTTGTAACACAACATTTATGGCAAGCTCTACGCAGTTCATTGTTAAAATCGTGAAGAACTATTGAGATTTACTAACTAAAGCAGCTGATGTTAACAAACTGGTTGGTATAGAAATTAGGGAAGTGCTGCTAACTTACGATAAAAAGATTGTTTAAAAATTATCAGCTCCCTAGATTATTAAGTTGTTCTAAGTATTCTAATACCAGCTTATAATCGATTGAGTAAGACTTTAGTGATCTGATGGCCCCTGACTGTCAAAGAATAGTGTAATGTTTTGGTTCCTATACTCTCTGCTTACGAGGCATATCCAGAAAGTAAGTGTACAGAATTTTTGTAGGTTTTAAAATTTTTTATTTAAACAAAAAAATTACGTGAAACTTTAGTAGATAATGTAAGCTATTTTTCGATATAGTCACCATTCCTCTCTATGCAGGTGGTTGAAGCGGGGTATCAATTTGTTGATGCCTTCCTCGAAGTAGTTTCCCGCCAACCATTTGGGACCCATCTCGCGGACAGTTTCCAATATCCGAGGGTTTCAGTGATTGTTTCGTGTAGTAGAGATCTGGAGATTTGCGGAAACATCGCAGAAAGTTCATCCACAGTCAATCTGCGATCGTCATGGAGTGCATTTTCGATTTTTTCCACAATTTCGTCAGTCACAATTGAAGGTCTT
The DNA here is from genome assembly GCA_035044765.1 of Leucophenga montana. Classification (NCBI taxonomy): domain Eukaryota; kingdom Metazoa; phylum Arthropoda; class Insecta; order Diptera; family Drosophilidae; genus Leucophenga; species Leucophenga montana. The sequence goes on along the minus strand of JAWNNQ010001438.1, from coordinate 4,905 downwards.
CCGCTGCTCTGATTATAAAATCTCAGTATAAATCTCAAACGGAGGTTTTCCCTTCCAAACGAGATAACGGATGACTCCGCGTATTTCGGACTTGGCGGGAGAATGGATTGACATTGTTCACGAAACGTGTTGTCGCGTCGACAGTACTCAATGTACTGACCTCGAACCAGTCTCGTTGCAAAGGGGAGAAGTCAAGCTACACTGCAGTGTTACCAGCATGACGAAAATAAGATCCCTCCGGACGTGACAGCCTCAGTACACTTACTTTCTGGATATGCCTCGTATGTTGAAGTGTAGTTTTCGAACGAGTTCATGTGAGTTTCGAAGACCTTAATACAAGCTCGTTCATACATTAAGGAACACTCTTTGTACCAGTTTAATATTATAGTTGAGGGTAACGTTCATCTATAATTTCTACTCGCTGTTAACCTTTTGATGAAGTTGTGCTTCAAGTCGAGGCAGTCACTAAAGTGTAGTAGTAATGTATAGTCAAAAGGTTTATTTTTCTACTGCTCACGCTATCGTTACTTCTGACTATCGCCAACATAGTCCTATCAGTCTATTGTTGCACTTATATGTAGAGCGGCATTAGGTACAGGATGACAATGAAAGCTGTTTACAGAATTCTATGAACTCTTTTCAGTTAGAGTGCATTGAATGTATACATACGTCGTAAATGAGACAATAATTGTTGCTGCTGGATTAATGCTCAGCCGAAATTTGGAACACCAATTTGCTCATAAAATATGACATCCAATTTTTACCTGTCCTGGATTCGCCGCTTTAAATAATAACACAGCACAAAAAAGCAAATTTTGAAATATTTTAACGGTTGTTTACTAATTCGAAGGAGCCGATTTCGAATCTAACCTCAGTTAACGATCTTCTTAACGATCGTACTATCAACCAAAGTTAAGGAAGGATATCCTACAATAGCACTGATCATGAACAAGATAAATTATGACAAACATAGATAGGTAATTTGTGTTGATCTTAAGATGGTAAATTTTGTTGTAGGACACCAAGGCAGCTATACTAAATGTTCTATTTTATGTGTTTATGGGATAGCAGAGGTAAATCAGAACAATGGACGAACAAAGAATGGCCTTCTAAGAAAGCACTAGTTTCACGTAGTTTTGATGTTATAAATGTACATTTTTTTTTTGATACGAAATCGTATCGTATTGCCATATTAAACTTTCTTAGATGAAACAATATGTTAAAGCACTTAACAAAGACGGCAAATGTTTCAAGTAAACTCCAAGAATTTTTTCAAATTTGAGTTCAGAAAGGCTCAAAGCAGGTCAACAAATTTGCAAATTGAAATGTCATTTGGGTTATTCAAAATATCTAAGGCAATAAAGAAGCGAACGTTTTCCTGAAAATTTAGGTGACTTGAGTGAAGCACAGGGCTAACGATTCCACCTAGCAATGAGTATGGAGGACTACATTCTATGAAGGAATAATTCCAGGCTCACTGGAATTTACATAAGTTCACGGATTATTGCTGGAGTATTCAGAGTAGCACTTCGTCATTCAACAACAGTAGAAAATTATATAAATAAAAATTCTAGAATTTGTAATTTTTTTTATAGCTAAAATTTTCTCAGTAGTTTAAATTCGACCTTTTGTCTTTAATGTGCCCAATAATAAAAATATCTATAACACAGCATTGTCCAGCATATGTTTTTGCCTCTAAATCAACGCTGTCCAGCCATAGCCCCAATGGGGACGAACACCTTCGTGTTTTCACACACGTTCGAACGAACGCTTGTCGAAGTCGGCTGCTTGATTCTAAAGAGAAGCAATAATTTAAATTAGTAACGTTGCATTGGTGTTGTATTTTGGCACACTGTACAAATTATGATTCAGAGTTTGGTTGCTCTTCTTTTGTATAGAACTGCTCTAAGGGCCGCACAGAAAGGGAGAGGCAATAAGTGAGCAATTTATTTGCAATAATTAATGCAATTGCAAATAATTTTTGTTGGTTTATTTATTCTTCATATTTTCCGTTTTAAACATTCAATTGATTCATCTCGTTGTAAAATATTACCAACTAAAACACTATCAAAAACACACTCAAATGATGCTCGCCAGCATGTTTGCAAGTGCGTCCACAACAGTTTGGAGCATAACGTCGAGCTGCTCGATCGACATATTTTTTGTGCTCTATTCTTCCAACTGAAACCAAATGTACCGAAAGAAAGAAAAAAAGTAGTAAATTGAGAGAGATGAGAGAGAGAGAGAGAGAGAGAGAGTGGGCTTTATAAGAGAGAGTCTCTGCAATTGGCCCAGGGCATTACCTGGTTTTTACCTAGCTTAGGTACAATACTTTTGAAAAAATAATACATGCGTTCGCTCTACTCTTCACATTCTTCCCAACAAAAAAATAATCAAACGAATATTTTGTGTGAATGACTTGCGCCTTCCTATTTATATATAGATTAAGTATTTGTGTACGGTGAGTGCATCTTCTTCTAAAAAAAAAAAACACACTCATCACCTCCACTCCCCCTTATATTTCAAAAACTAGAGCTGATACATAAAAACACATACACAACATATTTGAAATCAGTGTCAAAAATAAGCTCAGAATCGTGTAAAGTATTTCATACAGCAGACATTCTATTGCGTGGTGTAAATTTCATGATCCGTAATATCTCTAAAACGTTGCATACTCCTTGACAAACTTATAATATTGATCACACGTCGAATGAAGGGTATTGAAATATGCTGACTATTATATTTGTACCAATTTTTTTTTTTTTTAGATTTTTTTTGTTATTATTACGAGGATACTCGATTCGGAGCTGGTATTTCTATTGTTAAGTTTTTTTTTAATACATTCCACTTGATGTTGTTATTGTTTAGGTTGTTTCAGCAGCAGCAGCAGCTGTATCTATTGTACGTGTTGTTGTTGTTGTTGTTGCAGTAATTCACATAAGCATAAAATATTAATATCATCAACATCATCAAAATCAAGCAAACAAAAGATGAAAAACCTAAAAATGCAAAAAATGAAAATCTTCTTCATAAATAACAACAAAAAATACGCAAACGAATTGAAAATCTGAACGTAGGGTGATGTAAAAAAATGGGCAAAAAAGGAAAATAAAATAAATATTGTAAAAAATTAAACAAAAATAAGCAAAACGCATTTGAGGGATACACGCATAGGCAGCGGCGAGTGGCAGTCGAGTGAAGTCCTTAAATCCATACCGGCCACACACACACAAACACACACATACACACACACAAACACACACATACACACACACAAACACACACATACACGGACATGGTTTGCTACCGTAAAGAATTGTTGCTGTTAGCCTCTTGTTGATGTTGCCAGAATCCTGACAGCCATTTGTTGTTTTGTTTCTTTGTATTTTCTTTTACGTTTATATTTTCATACCTCCATTTTGTTTTTGTTTTTCTTGTATTTCGGTCCTCAATCTGTTTATGTTTTTTACGACTTTAATTATGTAAGTACATAATTGTGTTATTATCGTAACACAAGACTGCAGGACATGCTACCAGAATAGGTTCACCTTCCTGCCAGCCCAACAACCTGCCAACCAACCTGCATACGTTCTTGCTTAGCATGTCCTTCGTATGGCTTTTAAGTGCTCCGAGCTGCTGAACTTCGGTTGTACTGCTCTGCTGAGCATAGAGTTCCAGTCAAAAATTATGCAAAACTTTTTGTAAAAAATAAACTAAAATAAAAAGTAATTGTATAATAATGTGTGTAATAATAATAATAACGCATTTCGCATTTCGCATACTGTATGTAAATATATTTTCATTAGTTTAAAAAGCTGTATTTAATTAACATACCGAGTATTTATTATATACAAGTACAAGTATTTTATAAATTTGTTACTTTTAACGTCCTCTATTAAAAATTAGAGTTGTTTATCTGAACTAATTGGCGGTTTAAGGAATGTACACCAAAAAAGCAAAAAAACAAAAAACAAAAAAAAAAGCATTTCTATCTCGAAAGCAGCGTATTAGCATTCAAAACTATTCAATTACTACGTAATTCTTTATACCCTGCACATAACAATTTGTAAGCGGAGTATATTGTGCTTGTTAGAATGTTTAAGCAGCTTTTATATATAGATGTTTTCCCCTATGAGTTGCTTACTTAAGTAAATTAGTAGGCATTTTTTCTTCCAATAAGAGTGTTCACACTGTTATTCTTTTTTAAATAGGCAATAGGCAGTTCACACCCTTCTTAACCCTCTTAAACAGAAAATATTCGCTTGATTTTGTAATTTTCTTTTGCTTTAAAGTATAGCGTCTAAGTTATGTAGAAACCAGGTGACACACAATTACAGAATCCTAAACTCTCTCCCTTTCTCAGCTGTCTCAATTTGTTAAAAAAAAAATCAACAAAAAACTGATAGTGAGCAACAGCACAGGAATATGCAACAGACGAAAATGTATTGTTTTGCTTTGACACCGCTGACACACCATGAAAAAGAATCCATTTTCTTATTTACATCTTTAACGTTTAGCCCATGGTAGAATAATATCATGTTTCCTTTCGGTTTTTTTTTTTTTTTTTTGGTAGAATAGAGGAAATATATATTCCATTTCTGTTGCGCACTAAAAGCACATTAACATTTTACAGCATATCTTTTATTATTTAATAAAATTTAAACGAAACATGCGTCACAATCCAAAATCGTTTTTCAATTTTGTTAATACGAAACCTAGTACTTCAGCGTATACTTCGCAATTATATCTTGATGGTGCAGTTGCATCTTCTGATTCGCCTATATCAAATTTGGTTGCCGAATTTTTCCAAAGTACGTATTCTTGCAGCTCTGTTAATCCTAGTTTCTCATATTCTTACAGCATCACATCATATGACTTTATATTTCCCCCCGCTATCTCCAT